>LPNX010555511.1:0-122390 GCA_001517045.1 Pseudotsuga menziesii | reverse complement strand
GTTAGACATTTAATTTCTATTGCATATTAGAAAGGATTGATTTCTGGAGTCAAGCTGTCTGTTGTGGTACCCCAAGCCATAGGAATTTCTCTCCGTAACAAAGATAGCGTGATAGGTGAAAGACATACTAATTTTGATTATTTTAATTCACTTTTTGTACTTTTGGACCATTTTTTGTGGATATTGGTCATTAGTCAATTAAATCAGTTAGGATTTAGTTATAAGTGGAGTATGAATGTAAAGGTGCAAGCCTATATATAGAAATAAGAATTGTGAATGGAGAGCCATCGATACATAGAAAGAGAAAAAAAGTTGTTATCTGTCTGAGATGAATTGTTATCTATTTTGATCTGTGGTTGCACAGAAGTAATATGATGAGATGGATGTTGATCTGAATCATTGTTATATTCTTGTGTATTTTTCTATCTTTTTGTTCCTACAAACCTGATGATGAATGCTAAGTGAATCTGGAATATGGATATATGATGCGATGTTTTACCATTTATGAATGTTATTATATTTTGTCGATCTCGATCTGTTATAGTTATGAATTAATGATGTGCAATAATGAATGGTTCTGTTGACCTGATCTGGTCAATAAGCTAATAAATCGTCGATGCCCTAACCCTCTTCTATACTGTGAAAACTTGGTTTCGTCATCCCTCCCCCAAACATCTCGGGTGAGACCTCATCCACTCTGCGGGTGTTGCTAGACAGGGTAAAACCCGTCTAGGCCAATGCTCTAGGAGATCACAGCGAGTCGAGTGTCGACAAAGTGGAACCCCTGTCTACTGGGTTTTGTTGGTTGAGAGTTGAGCTAACAAATGGTTCTGTTGATGGGACCTTGTTGAAACTAAGAGGAGGGGATGTGGCATCCGACGCGACTAGAAATCCAAGATTGGTTTGACCAGAAGTTGCTATAGTTTGCTGAAGCAGAAAATCAGAACTTTGGACTGACAATAGACAAGTGGTTGCACAATTACATACACGATGGTCCTCACGAGTATTTATTTTGAGTTTCCCATTATACTATACGAGTGGTCGCCACAGTTTACATACAAGAAGACAAGTTTCCAAGGAGGATAACCAACATCCTGGACCCTTGAATTGATCTAGGAACTGCAAGAAACTGAAAACAAAGTATCGCGAGCTGTTGAGGTCGGGCTAGATAGTATCCTAGAAGGTTACAACATGAAATTCGCAGTGGACACTACCAAGTCTTACAGCAAAGCGGAAAGGGAATTTTTCAATGGGCCCAGAGGGAGGTTCTTTTTATCTCTACAGCTGTCAATTAAAATGCTTGTCCACGAAAAAGGGTATATTTAAGATGCACCTAGAGTAGTAGAACTCAGGTGTACAGAGGTAGTGGATACCGCAACTAAAGGGGGGAGATGAATGGGAATATAAGGGGTATATGGGTTAAAGTTTCAATGAGACTATGAGGGAAGCTGAGGAAGAGAGAAGTTGTACAAGGGGAGGAGCAAGGTTTCGAAAGGAGAAGAGGCAGAGTTCAAGGAAGGTCCTGCTACGATCGAAACACAAAACCGCGAAGGACAACCATACAGGACGAAGTGACCCTACAGTGAAGAAGAGGGCGACCAGACCCAGACTACGCCCAAGACAATGGTAAGATCAAACCCTACCAGCAATGTGCCCACGCCTTTGCACGCCAATTCAAACTCAAGGAGAAACACAAATTCTGCGTTAGCTTACCCGAAGTGTCAACAACATTCTAGTAGTAGATCAATGTCTATAGGAAGAATGTCGAGGATGGAGGGAGACGACACTAAGTTACCTTTGCTCTATGGGAATGGGATGGATGATCCTGATCAGTACCGATTCCTTTGCGAGGTAGTATGGACTGTTATAAAGGCCACGAATGGCGATGTCAAGAAGGGCCAACTAGCGACTACTCTACAGGGTCGTGGGCTAGATTGGTACATGAAATTTATACAGGTTCCTACAGGGACCCCTACAAAAAATTTGGATGAGGTTTGGAGGGGACTGATCGAAGAATTCAGGAAGCCTAAATCAGTGGCACAATACATCACTAAGTTGAAATAGATCAAGTAGTTTCTGAATGAAACTATGTGGGACTTTGACCAAAGGTTCAAGACATTGATGGCACAAGTCAGCTTTGATATGAACAATTTTCAGCATAAAGAGTGGTTTATCGCAACCTTGGTACCTCATATCCGGAAACCACTGATGCAGCAGAAGATCGTGACATAGAGCGAGGCTCTGGATATTGTGACAAAGTTGGAAGCTTCACCAGTCGGAGAGAATGCAGTTTGCATGAATCAAATCTAGGCGCAGCTGGAAAATCTAACGCTTCAGTTACAAGACATCAAGAAGGTGAAAGAAGATTGCAACAATATTTGGTGCACTCAGTGTCACGTAGACAGACACATCAAAGATAACTACCACAGTTTCTGTAATTATCTAGTTTCAGCAGCGCCAAACCCATTAAGTTGCGGCATTGTACCATGGTGTCACATATGTCAATTTTATGGTCATCGGCACGAAGAGTGTAGCTACATGTAGAAAATGGTGTCAAAACCAACCAACTTATATTGTTCTTTTTGTGAATCGGTGGGACATGAAGACAAAGACTATTGTGCATATGATCTACTGCATGAGAGAATATATGATTCATATTTTGTGAAGGGCGAAGATCATTGCGGCGTACAGCAACCTCAAACATGGCCTCAGATGGTAAACTCTCGACCGCAGTATACATCACCGCTGCAAATGCAATTTATACCATCGCAGTCACAGCCACAATTCGTGCTGCAACAGTAGCCACAGTTTGCACCACAACCATAATTTGTGCTGCAGCCACAGTAAAATCAAATGACGATGCCTCAATCATAGCCACAGTATGTTCAAGTTGCATAGTGCGTTCAGTAGTAGTGGAATCCCCTATTGTAACAGATGGCTCAACCGTAGCACCAGCAACAAGGAGGATTTCATGGAGGATTTTGAGGAAGAGGAGGAGTCTTCGAACGAGGAGGAGGATGAGGTCATGGATCAGTCCATTGTTACAATTGTGGGATATTTGGGAACTATCAGAGAGACTTCCCACACTTGCAATGATCATGCACATATTGCATAGTGATTGATCCTAATATCAAAAAATACCCACAGCTAATCGCAAGATGGCAGGTTGGAAACGTTCCTCAATTGCAAAGCCCGAACCGAGTCTAGACTCAAAATCAACTGCAAAACCAGAACCAGTTGCAGACCCAGAATCAAGTTCCAATCCAGAATCAAGATGTGAACTAACCTATGAACCCACCTATTGAACCAGAATCTGCCACTGACTCAAAATCCTCCAATGAACTAGAATAAAGGGCCGATGGTAGCAACAATCTCAGCAAAACCCAGAGTAGTGGATATTGACGTTGTCATTGTCACCCGCACAGGAGACACAATAGGAGAGGATGGGCCTCGACCACAGATTTGACTGGATGGATAGAATAATGCACCATTTGATATCACAAATGAAAAGGAAACATTTTTTTGGAGCACAGGATGCGATCGAAAGAAATCTTGGTAAGTCGCATGTCTATGAAATGCCTCCCGCTTTTGATTCCACACTAAGGGAAGGACCATCGCAGCAGGATGGTACCTTGCAGCACTTATTTGAGAGTTTTTTATCGCTAGAAAGAGACCCAGATTCTTTGGCTAAGAATTAAAATTTGTTACATCGCCCAAGTAAGGAGTTCGCAATGAATTCTTTACATAAGAAAAAGACAGGCAAGGAGATGCATATGAATCTTTAGATTGGAGACTATGAAGTTGACTCGGTCATTCTGGATCTACGATTAGACGTAAATATCCTAACAAAGCAAACATGGGAAAATATGGGGCAGCCGACGTTGGGATGGTCCCATGTGCAGCTGCGATTAGCTAGTTAGGTGAAGGTGCAACCAATTAGACGGGTATCTAACATGGTCGTAGATGTTGAAGGTATGAGTACTCATGCTAATTTTGACGTAATTGAAGTTTTTAATGGGGAAGCCTCCTACCCCACATTGCTAGGGGTTGGATGGGCCAACGATAGCATGGCAATCATTAACTTCAAAAAGCATATGATGACTTTTGAGAACCAAGATATTAGGGTCATCATGCCTATGGATCCTGATGAAGGAAGGTGATACATTGAACCAGTAAAAGATGAAGTTGTTAGGGGGTGGGATCATGCCTATAATATCTCTTAATATTATATTCACCCCATGGCTGACAGAGAACTTGTTTGGAGCATTTTTAGTTCTTTGTCTTCTGATTCTGAGGATGCATTGGAAAATTGACAAAATTGCATGCATGAGGTGTCCTTTAGAAAGTGAGGATTAATCACGCAGTCATTGCACCATGTTGTGAATGAAATTGTAGAATTACCAGTTTATGAAGGACTGCCTGAACTTTCTGTGTTCTTAATGGAATTTGCAGAAAAGGTCTCGGAACTACAGCGATTGCTAGCGTTGGAGGAAGCACTGAATGCTACTCCAACATGTTGGTGGGAAACTCCCAAAAAGACAATTACTGGATGGGCCCAGTGTCGATTCTTGATGACAGTTCACTTCAGCAATGCAGAGGCATACCACGCTGAGAGGTATGATGGATGGAATGACCCTAGAGGCCATTTGATGGAATTCCAAACATTGTGGGAATCGTGACCAAAGAATGGATGGGTCCATGCCTTTATTCACACCCTAGATGAAATTCCAAGATCCTAGTATGTATCAGCAAAGCTACAAAGGGACATAACCACTTAGGAGGAGCTGACGGTTTTCTTTGCGCAGACCTTTCATTTTGCAGATGCTAACCCCGATGTTAACAATGCACTTCATATTATTCGGGAGGTGGTTCTAAAAGTTGTACCAATCGCATACCTTGTGGATCCACATGTGTAGTGCCACATGCAGTCGATAATGGAATGATATAACATGTCTGGTGAACCTAAAGATGATGATGAGCTATGGAATATCAATATCCTGGAGACATAAGGAAGTAGGGACGTTGCAGCACCAGATGTACCAACTGATCCCATGAGTCAGTTGTTGAATATTAGAAAGGTTAACATTGGGACAAAAGAAAACCCAAAGTTCACAAGTGTTGGGGACTATTGGGATAAGGAGACCATGGCAAAAATCATAGACCTGCTACATGAATTTCAAGATCTCTTTCTAACAAATTTCTCAGAAATGAAGGGCATATTGGGTGATCTAGGAGAGATGAATATTCCGTTAAAACCAGATACGAAACCAGTACGACAGAGGCCATATCTCATGAATCCACGATCTAAAGAAAGAGTCAAGGCTGAAATTGACCGAATGATGGATGCTGGAATAAGAATCAGAATGGATCAATCCCATGGTGATCCAAGACAATAAAATATGTGAAGTTCTTATCTGTGTCTACTTAAGAAAAATGAATGATGCATGTATGCATGATCCCTTTCCGACCACGTTCACTGATGAAGTACTTGAAGGAGTAGGCAGGAAAGAAATGTACTCTTTCACAGATGGATTCTTTGGTTATAACCAGACCATAATCGCTAAGGAAAATCGACATAAAACCACATTTGTGAATGAATGGCGCTGCTTCAAATACAAGGTGATGCCTTTTGGGCTGAAGAATGCACCTGCAATATTTTCCCGAGTTGTTGTCATGACATTTAAATATTTCATTCAAAGGTTCCTGCAAGTGTATATGGATGATTGGACAGTGTATGGCCTAATCAAGGACCATTTGGTACACCTTCAACTAATGCTGGAAAGGTGTCGACAACATCAGATCGCATTGAACTCCAAGAAGTGCATTTTTTGCGCACCATTTGGGATACTGTTGGGTCACATCGTGTGCAAGCAAGGATTATTGGTTTATCCTGCAAAGATAACACTCATTTTGAGCTTTCCTCCACCCACCATTGTAAATATGCTCATGGAAACGCTAGGGAGCACTGGGTACTATCGCAAATTCTATTAGAGGATATGCTGCAATCACTGCCTCGATGGAGAAACTACTGAAGAAGGATGTTGTCTTTACATGGATTCCAGAATGTCAAAGTAGCTTTGGCACGCTAAAGGCCAAGATGGATTCAACACCAATACTTATATTCCCATATTGGAACAAAGAGTTCCATGTACAAGTTGATGCATATTCTGTTGTGCTAGGATTAGTTCTCACGCATCCAGGAGAAGGAGACCTGGATCACCTAATTGCTTTCGCTAGTCGGAACTGGAAGGAATTATACGACCATAGAGCGCGAAGGTATGGAAATGGTATATGTGCTACAAAAATTCAGGCATTACCTTTTAGGTGGCCACTTCAAGATGTTTACTGACCACTCTGCTTTGAAGTATCTCGTCAATAATCCTGTGTTGGGGGGGAAGATATGTCACTGGTTAATTCTCTTTCAGGAGTTTTATTTTGAAATAATTGTAAAGTTGGGTCGCTTGAATGTTGGCCCTGATCATTTATCCAGAATTGAAACAGGTGAAGATCCTACTAATATTGAAGATGGAGTGCCTGATGCATAGTTATTTTGAGTTGACATGGCAGACGACCATTATGCCCCAATAATCCAATTTTTGACGATAGGAGTCGCACCAGAAGAAATTTCCACAAGTCAAAAGAAGCAGTTGGTGATTAAAGCTTCTGATTATCAGTTGATTTTCAGACACCTGTATAAGCTGGGACCAGATGAAATCTTGCGGTGATGTGTCCCGCCACATGAAAAAGGACCGATCTTAGCAGAAGCACATGCAGGAGTCGTTGGGGAGCACTATGGGGGTCATGCCACAACCAGGAAGGTGCTTTGCATAGGTCTTTGGTGGCCCACCATCCATAATGATGCGGTATATTATGTGTGAAGCTGCGATGTATGTCAATGCACTAGGAAACCATTGCGGCGAGATGAGATGCCGTTAATACCGAAGGTGACTTTGCAGCCTTTCAATAAATGGGCTGTGGATTTTGTGGGTCCAATCAACCCACCCAAGAAAAGAACTGGTGTGTAGTACATAATCACAACAACAAACTACTTGACCAGATGGGCAGAGGATTCCCTAGTTGTGGACTGCACTGCTACGACAACAACAATATTTCTATTTGATAACATCATGACATGGTTCAGATGTCCAAGAGTAATGATGCGCGACCACGGAAGCCATATTATTAATATCACAGTCAAAGTGCTAACAGAGGAGTTGCAGATACAGCACAAGAAAAGTACACCATATCATTCGCAGGAAAACGACACTGTAGAAGAATTCAACAAAATCTTGGAGTATGCACTTACAAAGGTATGTAATGCTAATTCAGATGAATGGGATTTGAAGATTCCAGCCTTGTTGAGGGCGTATCGTACCACATGTAAAAGGATGACGGGGCAGACACCGTTCAAATTGGTATATGGGCAAGAGGCATTCATGCCTATGGAGTACATCGTCCCCAATCTGCACATTGCAGCAGCAACCAGCATGGATGATGAGGCAGCATTACAAGAGAGCGCAACACAATTGATGCAGCCTAAAGAAGACTGTTTTATTGTAGGGTTCCATCAACATGTCAAGAAGGATCAACAGAAGGTGTGGCATGATCGCCATATAAAAAAAATAGTTTCAGCAAGGAGATTTGGTGTTGTTATATGACAGCAAGTTCTTGAAGCATCCAGGTAAGTTACAGATGCACTGGTTAGGTCCATATCTTGTTAATTATATTACCTCTAGGGGTGTAGTTCAATTGCAACAGTTAGATGGGGTGGTGCTGCCAAATCTTGTGAATGGTAGCCACTTGAATCCTTATCAGAAGGGAGAAGAACCGCGCAATGCCTAAGGCACTGTGCCAAAAAAAAAAGACAGAAAGAGGAAGGGAGCGCCAGAAGGAAGGGGTCGCACAACCATAGGAGTTATTAGCGCAATTAGAAGGATCTATTGCCACAACTGTAGGATTACGACACAATCAAAATTAGCACAAGATAAAGAGTAGTTAATATAATTAACTAGACAACACCGTGCACTGTTTAAGCTGCTGCGTGAAGAAGGGAAAATATATATAGAAAGAAGACATGATTGCGCCAGAAGAGAGGGGTTGTGCCGAGAGAATAGTAGTTGCATAAAAGAGAGGGGATGTGTTGAGAGAACAGTCATTGCATAGAAGAAAGGGGTTGCGCTGAGAGAATAGTCGTTGCATAGAAGAGAGGGGTTGCGCTGAGAGAACAGTCGTTTCATAGAAGAGAGGGGTTGCACTGAGAGAATAGTCATTGCATAGCAAAGAGGGGCTGCACTGAGAGAAAATTCATTGCATAGAAGAGAGAGGTTGCACTGAGAGAAAAATTGTTTCATAGCAGAGAGGGGCTATGCTGAGAGAACAGTAGTTGCATGGAAGATAGTGGTTGCACCGAGAGAACAGTAGTTGCGTGGAAGACAGTGGTTGCGCCTGAGAAATTGTTTGTGTGCAAGGAAATGGCTAAGTCATAGGAAGTGACTACGTAAAAAGGAGAGGTTGAACAAGAGGAAGAATCAGTAGTGTCATTTGAATGACAAATCTCACCAATTGGAAGACAATGACCTGACATCCCATCAGTACTCAATGACGACCGTTAAGACAAGTGAACGATGACACTTTTTGATGTAATGTCTAATGATAGCAGATCCAAGAAGAATGTTGGAAAAATTGGCGGTGTAATCAGATCATTACTACAATATTTAGTCCTAATGATGAACTCGATATGGCAATGTTGATATCCAAAGTGATGTTGGTGTTATAAACAATTGGCCAGTCGCTGAGAGGACACAATGGGGAGAAGTTACACTGTCTAAAGTTGTAGAGGTAGGAAGCTCTATTACGTAAGGCAGTAGGGACCGGAGCTAATATGCAGTGCACCCTAGATACAGGGGATATTTTGAGTGAAAATGCTTCATCCTTGGAAATTGAAGAAGAAGTTGCAAGTATGTGGGCTAGCTCATCCAAGATGGAATTTTTTGGCAAGGTTTTCCTTGGCTATATTTCTCCTAGTCGGTCTGAGACGCAGACCAAGAAACACATGAAGAATCTGAAAGGGGCCAGAGTTCCCCACTTGACTAAGTTTGCAGGAACAGGGAAGGTTATCGACTTCAAGAAGCCTGGGCTAAGCCCAAATGCAAGAAACGACAATGTTGTGGAAGCTGGAATGGCTTCCAAGGTGACCCGAAGGCTCAGAATTTGTAGCTGCAGACAGTTTTTCATGAAGCAGGGAGCCACCCAGACAGTGACAATGAGCCTGAGGAAGTCCAACGACCAGTATTCAGGGTTGGAGGTGCAAAAATATTCTTCGAGATATGAGACTGTAGTGGTGTGTCGAGTATAGCATAGATTGACAACAGAAAAGGCAGTTGCAGCAAATCACAGAGTTTGACATATTCCTGGCAAATGACACACCGCTTCCTGGGGGTAGTTTCAGCAATCCAAGATTGTTGAGTACACCAAGTCCATATGACGTGGCTCGAGGATGATCCACAAGACTGTGTTGGGGTCCTGTTGGCAAGGAGTTGGCGTAAGTTACGCAGCAAGACGAAGATAGCGCAATAGGCGGAAGATATACTAATTTTGATTATTTTAAGTCACTTTTTGTACTTTTGGACCATTTTTTGTGGATATTGGTCATTAGTCAGTTAAATCAGTTAGGATTTAGTTAGAAGTGGACTATGAATGTAAAGGCGCAAGCCTATATATAGAAAGAAGAATTGTGAATGGAGAGCCATCGATACATAGAAAGAGAGAACAAGTTGTTATCTACCTAAGATGAATTGTTATCTATTTTGATCTGTGGTTGTGCAGAAGTAATATGATGAGATAGATGTTGATCTGAATCGATGTTATCTTCTTGTGTCTTTTTCTATCTTTCAGTTCTTGCAAACCTAATTGTTATCACTCCAGGAAACTCCTCTAGGTTGTAGCTCGAGGATTCTTGGTAACTTAAACTATTTTTTAGGGTTTTTCTAAATTGGATCAAGTTGGATAACCTATATAACCTCCCACTCTCAAGACATGCATGAATCTCACTCAATCACAAGGCTTTAGTTACAACTTGTTCAGTAGTTTGACAAAAAGGCGCAGGGATGAAGAACTCAATAGGTTGGCAAACTTACACACATAACACATGCATATAAATGGATAAATCTTGCTGAGGATGGTGTTTATAAATCAAATATCACTAAATAACCAATAGGATGACAGCTATCGTCCCTTTAATAAGTATGAAAATTACCTAAATGCACATTCAGGCAATAAACACAGTAATGATAAAGAAGATGGCTGAACAAATCACAACAAAAGAGCTTGTATTATGAATAAACCAGATGAGACGCCTGCTAATGGAAGAGGCTCATAAATCCCCAGAGTCAAACCTTTATTAATCAAATAATCATGGGCTTTATAGCCTTTTACAAAATTTACAGATCCTGAAAATCAGATCTGTTTACACAAAAATAATTGAAAGTGATAGTTTTTCCTCATTAGGGCTTCAAACCCTTGCTAACTACTTGTTCATCTAATGCAAAGATCTAGTTTGTTGAGCGGTCTTTAAATGACTGAAGTAGTAGCTGAAAAACACCATGCTGGTACGCTGTGGAATTGCCACCAACATCCACTGTATCGGCATTCAACTAAAGTGCTTTTCCTTTTTTCTCCCACCTGATTTTTACTTTGTCATTGACCAAAAGTTTTGTCTCTTGTTTCCTCGGTGCCTCAAGTCTGAATGCTTGCTGCAGCTTCGGCACTCTAAGTCCCACTGTTTCCGCATTTTATTCCTTATCTCCACCGTTGCCAATTGGGGGCCTTTTCTTTTAGCTCATCGGCGATCTAAATCTCTATTTTTTCACCATTGTGGCCGTGAAACAAACTAAATTTCATTGTATTTGTCAGAAGTTGATTTGCGATGGAATCGGGGCATTTAGTCTTCTATGCCGCTGATGGACAGTCTCGCCATTCTCCAATGCGTGCTATCCCCTTTTTTTTTCTTTCCAAAACTTTATATGCTTGTCTATCTACGATTCTATTCTATCGCCATCTAAGGTTCATAGAGGTTTGAATAGGGGATTTAGTCCTTCGTGCTCCCGACACTGTGGAGTTGCTTTGTTGTAAAATCGTCGTTCAATAGTCTGTATGTCTTTCGATCGTCAATGGTCTCTTATTGTTGTGCTATTAGAATGATTCTTGTCATCGATCGGATGTCTTAGTTTGTCCTTCTTCTGCTGTTGCAGCTCCCCATTTCATTATCTTATCGACAGCTAGTGATTCTGAGTTCCGAAGCCGAAGTTTCATCTATTGTCATCCTTATTGAAATTATTTTCTGTCAATTGATCGAAAGCCTTGTCTATTTGTCTTTCACAATTTCGGCCCCTTGGCTGACTATCTCACTGATACCTTAGTCTTTTCAAATCCCAAACTACTTTCATCGCTATCGAAGGTGAGTAGGAGTTTCCATCGGAGCCTTTAATCATTTTCTTATCCGCAGTTTTGGCTCCTTAGGGGACTATCCTGCCGATCACTAGTTCTTTCAAGTTTCGACGCCGATACTTTGGAAATATTTAGTTTTATCTGGCCGCTCTGTTGTCTTCAGTTCCTCTGATCGGTGATGATTTTCTATTATGTGCTATTGGAGTGATTCTTGATCACCGAAATGTTCATCACATCACGGAACCCATAGTCTATCTTTCTTCCGCAGTTGCGGCGCTGCAGTGAACTAAAACTCCACAACGTTAGTCCCTTGATCCTCTGATCGCCAAAATTTTATGTTGTGGAGGAACTTGTATTCAGTTGGTTTCTTGTCGTTTCAACACCCTAGTGGACTATTGTGCCGACGAATAGTGTCTTCCAATGCTGATACTGTGGAAACTCTTCTAAGTTGTCTCGTCGATCTGTAGTATGTGCGCCTTTCGATTGCCAATGATTTCCTCTTCTCGCGGAAGCTGTAGTCTGTAAGTCTTCCACCGTTTCTGTGTCGTAGTGGGCTAACTCACCGATCTTTTGTCTTTAGTCCTTTCGATCATCGACGATTTCTATTGATTGATCGGAGGCCTTGTCTATTTTTCCTCCGCCGTTTCGGTGCCTTTGGGAACTAGCTCGTCGATATGTAGTCTTTAAAACCTCCAATTGTTGTTTAGAAAATGCTCTGATGGTAGTGAAAATTTTAGCAATATGCCTGACTATTGAAGGGGTCTTCCACCTATTATTTATCTTCCATCTTTCGGTGGCTAATGAGATGCTCTAAATCTCTCCCAAGCCACCTAAGTCACAACTTTGTGATATTTGCATCAAAAATAGAGGCTTTCAAAATTGTTAGTGATCTTCATATCCTTCATTGCATGATTTAAATTCTTCATACTATCAAAAATAAATTCATTTTATTTTGGGAGATAACATCTGGCTCCTACTCGGGGATGGGAACCTCCCTGTGAGGTCCCAAGAACCCCAAACCAAAATTCCTTTCCCTAAAAGCAACTAAGCAACTTAAAATTATTCTTTATTGTTCCATTGGGCATGGAGTCTTATTCTGAAATCAAAACAACCTACTATCTACTAATTTACAATCACAAGGCCTCAGAGCCTAAAATAAAATAGCATTTTAGGAACCACCCATTTACTGGGCCATCGAATACCTCTTCACCTTCCAGATTCAGCAATTTGAAGGTGTTATTTTCATATACCTGGTCTATAAAAAAAGGGCCAATCCATAAAGAGTCAAATTTTCCATGTTTCCCCTTGTCTTGTCTGACGACATCCCATTTGAAGACCCAATCTCTGACCTAGAAGTTGTATGCCTTTGCTCTTTTGTCAAATATACCCTTTATCCTCTGCTGATAAGCCTCTAATTTTTCTACAACTTGCTCCCTGGTCTGTTGTAACTCCACCAAATCCATCATCCTTCTCATCATATCATTTGGTTCATCTTCCTCTTCCTGAAAGAACTTTGCCACTAGAAGGGTGAGCTGGATAGGGAATATGGCCTCAGTCCCATAGACTAACTTGAATGGAGAGGTCCCGATGGATCTTTTGTCTGTCACCCTATCAACCCATAAAGCAAACTTAAGCTTTGAATCCCAGCTTTTCTTATTTGTCTCTAGAAATTTCCTAATGATTCTGACTAAGCGTTTGTTGGATGACTCAGCAAGGCCATTGCCTTGTGGGTAATAGGATGTGGAGTGTACCAATTGAATACCCATTGATTCACACATTTTAACTAATGCTCCAGCCTTAAAAGCCTGTGCATTATCAGTCACTAATCTTATTGGGCAACCAAACCTGCTGAAGATGTTCTCATATAATAATATCATGATGACTTGATGAGTGGCATTTCTGGTGGGTATTGCTTCTATCCATTTGGTAAAGTAGTCAGCGGCTACTAAGATCCATTTATGCTGTCCACTGGAATATGGATTTATTTCACCTATGAAATCCAGACCCCGTTGCTGAAAAGGCCCATTCACTGCAACAGGCCTAAGGGGCAAGGAGTTGAGCTACTACTTCCCTACAAATCTTTGACATTGGTCACAGGCCCTTACAAAAGTGCATACAGCAGCAAAAAGGACTGGCCAATAATATCCTGCTTTTAATATCTTGTGGGTTGTGGTTTTCCAGTAGTGGTGGCCTCCACTGGTACTCGAATGAAATTGATGCATGACCTGCTCTGCTTCCTCTTTATCTAAACATCTTAACAAAATTCCAAAATGTTCCTTCCAATATAGCAAATTGTCAATTATGCAAAACTTAACAGATTTCAACTTAAGAGCTCGTGCTTGGTTAGAAGTGAGATCAGGAGAAACTTCTAATTTAAGAAAAAAATTAATGATACCTGAGTACCACTCATAGGAAGATATGTTCTCAGCTACTGGTGGACTGTTATTCTGATCTCGATTTACTTCTGCTTCAGCTGCTACCATAGTCTGCACCTTTGCTGATATGACATATGTGAAATTCATTCCCAGCAGTTCACAGTTTTCGTTGGCCATGAGTTTGGCCAGACTTAATCCCTTTACTAGCTTGGTAGGCTTCACCTCTACATCAAACTCAATGAGTTTGGAAATCCACTTAGCTCTCTTCCCATCAATGTTAGGCTGAGTCAAAACATCCTTCACTGCAGCTGAAGGGACATATGCAATGACCTTTGCATGGAGAATGTAGACTCTGGATTTCTTCAAAGATTTTATGAGAGCATAAGCCTGCTTCTCAATTGGGTCATAATTCAGCTCAGCATATCTCAAGGTTCTACTGAAGAAAGCAATTGGATGGTCAAGACCTTCATCATTCTTTTGTAATAGTACAGCTGCCACTGTTTCATAGGATGCAAAAGAGAAAATGTAAAAACCCTTGGTGTGTAATCAGGACTAATCAGGGTTGGAGCCTCCATGATGGATTTCTTAATGTCTTCAAAATAATTTCTTGCTTGGTCGGTCCACTTGATTTCTGCATCCTTTTTTGGCATGGTTGTTATGTGCTTTACCAACTCGGAGAAATTTGGAATAAACCTTCTGACAAAGTTTATCTTGCCTAAAAAGGACTGAATGTCTCTTTTCGACCTTGGTAGTGACAACTGCTAAATTTCCTCCACTCTTACTGGATCGATCTTTACACCTTCAGCTGAGACTATGTGGCCTAGGAGCTTTCCTTCATTGAGTGCAAACTGGGACTTCTTGGGGTTCAGTGATATTCCATACCTTCTGCACTTCAAAAATACCTTCCTTAAATGCTGCAAGTGATCATGATGGCTGTGAGAGTAAACTGTTAAGTCATCTAAATATATCAGCACATATTTATCTTTTATCCCTACAAAAGCTAGGTCCATAGCTCGCTGAAAAGTAGCCTTAACATTCATTAGCCCAAATGGCATTTTAGCATACATGAAGGTGCCCCAGGGAGTGGTGAAGGCAGTCTTCTCTTGTTCATCTGGGTGCACAACAACTTCGTTGTATCCAGAGAAACCATCAAGGAAGGACATGACCGTGGCCCCCGATACTCTCTGTAGTATATTTTCCATGTTGGGCAGTGGATAGTTGTCTTTTTTGGAACACTTGTTCAGGTTTCTAAAATCCACACACAACCTGATTTCTCCATTTTTCTTTCTTACCACTACTAGATTTGAAATCCACTTGGAATATCTGATGGGTATTATGATCTTGGCTTTGAGGATCTTGTGGATCTCTTTCTCAATCACTGTTAATAGAAGGGGGTTGATGGGTCTCAGCTTTTGTTTCAAAGGAATGGTGTCCTTCTCCAAAGGAATCCTGTGTTGGATGATGTTGGTGTCATACGTTTTTAGGTCACTATACTCCCATGCAAATACATTAGCAAACTCTTTCATTAAGCTGCAATATTCAGACTTATGTTTAGCAATCAGCCCAATGGATAGATTTATCAGTTTTGGATGGCTTTGGCTGCCTATGTTCAGCTCTTGGATAGCAGGATCTAGCTCCCTTTTGGTCGGCTTGAAAGGGACGTCATTGTGATCAAACAGTTCTTCTAATGGTACTAGAACTCGGGGTATGTAGTTTCTAGGCAATTGGACAATATTGTGCTCAATCACTATATCTTTTAACTTGAGCCATTTGGATTCCTCCACATTAAGGTTTTCCTGGTCTATGTGTATGTCAGAGAATTCACCCACTAACTAAAGGAATTTACTAAGCTCCCCATCATCTTCAAACACCCTCCAAAATTTTACATTGTCTGGCAGAGAGGGTCTGTACTTGACCTGAACATCATAGCTGAGCTTGGGGGGAAAAGGAGGAAAAAAAAGACTTGCAGAGATGGCCAGGGAATCAGCCAGGTGATTCAAATCCCTAGGAATATATGATAGTCCAGAAAACATAAAGGAGTCTTTGAGTTTCCATACCTCGTCCCTATAGGCCTTCAGTCTAATATTTTTCATTTGAAAAGTGTTGTTGACCTACTGTATGATGAGGTCTACATCCCCAAAAATATTTACGCACATGATTCCCATCTCCTTGGCCGCTTTAACTCCCAGTAGTAGGGCTTCATATTCTGCTACGTTGTTTGTGGTCTTGAAATCTAGCTTATAAGATAAGTGAATGTTCTTGTTAGCTTGGGAGATCAAGACTATACCTGCGCCTGCTGAGTTCTAAGTGCTTGCCCCATCGAAGTACATGGTCCATATCGTTGTTGTGATTTCTTCTGGCCGTGAACGAATGGGCATAGTGAGCTGAACCGATGTCTGCTGATTATCATCAATTTGCAAAATACAGGATCTGAAATTGGTGTCCACGGCATAAATTGGGTGATTCACTGAGTGGCTCTCTTTGCTTATAATATATGCTAGCTGATTTTCTCTATATATCTGCTTAGCTTCCCCTCCGAACATGGGAATGGTAGCATATGTGAGATCCATCTGGAGGGTGCCTCCTAATCTTTTGCTCCATGACCAGGACAGCAAGAGGCCGAATTTTGGAGGAATATCAGCCACCACGATGTCCATCATTATGCTTTTTGAAGGTAGCTGTGTTAGGTTTACAACAAGGTCTTTGATGAGACCCAAGCATTTGACCTTCCTGGAGTCAAAGGAGAATAAATCACAGTAGGGCTTGGTAATGTTGAGGTTGATTTCATCCATCATAGCCTTATGCATTAGGTTATGAGAGGCTCCTGAATCCAGCAGACAGTTATGGAGGATTTTATCATGGATGTTCAGAGATATATAGAATGGTGGGTAGGAGTCCTTTAGGTCTTCGATCATGGGGCCCAGGGTTACAACAGGCTTGTCATCTTGCAGATTTACAAAGTCAGTGTCAATGTGCACCTTGGGCTAAAGGCAATTCAGAATGGAGGTTTTAAATGCATCATTCTTCATCAACTCTATTAAAGGGAAAGGGATTTTCAATTTTTGTATTTCAAACTCAAGGTTGAAGGAATAATGCAGCTTATCTAGAAGCCTTACCTCACGAGATGTAGCTTTGAGTTGGACTTGATTAGGTGTGGATGAAGGTGCTAGTTTATGCAATACTTTGGATGGAATAGCCCCTTTCTTTGGTAAAACAGCCACCTTTCTAGCAGGTGCAGTGGGCTGCTTGACAGGTACAACATTCTTCTTGAGGGGAGCAACCAACCTAGACCTCAGTTGGTAACCTTATTGACCATCATCCTGATAGATAGCCTCTTCAGTGATCTGCTCATCAATTAGGGCTTCTTCATATTCTGCCTGGGTCAGAAAAGAATAGTCCATCTCATCCTCCATGCAGTGGATATTGTCTTCAGCTTCTCCTTCGTCTTCCATGAATTCTAGCTCTTCTTCTAATACAACATTTTGAAATGGAGCTCTTATCCTCTAGTATTCCCTTTGATTTCTCTCCCTTCTGAGAATCTGAACAGGGGGGTTTCCTCTTCTATAAGGAACAAAATTTGGGTTTCAAGGAGCAAAGTCACTTGGCCCCTTACCCCTCACCAGCATATGTCCTTTGTCCTTCAATTTTGACATTTCAACAGTTAGGTTATCTAAGAGTTTGGTCATTTTTTCAATCTTGTTCTCTGATGCAGTAGTCCCACCATAGTCTGATGGCTGCTTTCTCATGTCTATCTTCCCTTTGGCCTTTTGAGATGCCAGAATGTTTGACTCTACCTCTAGGGAAGCATCCTGCATGAGTGATAAGGAGGCAGACCTCCTTTCTCTGAGAAGTAGGTAGAAGTCAGAGTCAAAAGCATTTGCATAAGTTATCATAGCCGAGTTACTGGTTGGCTTAATCTCAGTGGGGATATTTTTGTACATGTTGTTGAATCTTTTGGTAAAGTTGGAGACAGACTCACCATTTTCTCTTCTCAGGTTGCTAAACTCTGTAATGTAGTAGAGGTTGTCTCTCCTCTCTCCCCAATGCTTTAGGAAAACATCATCTAGGGCCTCTATGCGTGCCACTAACCCAACAGGCAGTTCCTTAAACCACTTTATAGCCTGGCCATCTAGGCTTTGCACAAAAACTCTGGTCCATAAGTCTTCTTGTTCTATATTTATATTTTCAGCATAGCTATAAAAATTCCTCTAGATGTTCTTCAGCAGTAAAATCCCCTTCCCCTGTAAACTTAGGCATATACTTGAGGTAATACCCGGTAGGCATGGATGCGAGAGGATTTGGAAAAACAAGGGGTGAATACCTAGCTACTAGGATCCTTTCCATTTTGGACAATTGAGGGGTGGCCATATTGGAAATGGGTATGGAGAGGGATGTGGAAGGCAGCACTAATGAGGATATTTGCTGAGAAGGTGGTGGTATACTTATCCCAGTGGAGTCACCAGGGATTGGATCTTCACAAGTAGTAGTGCTTGAAGATGCCCAAGCCCTAGATTTTTCTGATATAAAAAATTCCTAGGAATTAAGAGTTTCAGCAGAAGAAATAATAGCAGAAACATTTCTTGAAATACCTAATGTAGCGTGTTGTGCAGCATTGCTGGTCTGTCTTAGTAAAGCCCTAGCTTTCCTCAAGATTTCTTCTGGATCTGAAACGGGTGTTGCTAGTGGCCCCTTTGTGTTTGCTCTGGTACTTGGTCTTCTTGAAGTCACCTTATATCAATGGAGCCGCCATATAGATGATTACAACCATAATGATGTCCAAGCCTTGTCTATCATCAAATCATGGATCTATGTCGTCTCCCAGGGAAGCTGAGCTTCAATCTCCTCTCCCCGGCAACGGCGCCACTTTGTTATCACTCCAGCAAACTCCTCTAGGTTGTAGCTCAAGGATTCCTGGTAACTTGAACTATTTTTTAGGGTTTTTCTAAATTGGATCAAGCCAAATTACCTATATAACCTCCCACTCTCAAGACATGCATGAAGCTCACTCAATCACAAGGCTTTAATTACAACTTGTTTAGTAGTTTGAAAAAAAGGCGCAGGGATGAAGAAATCAACAGGCTGGTAGACTTACACACATAACACATGCATATAAATGGCTAAATCCTGCTGAGGATGGTGTTTATAAATCAAATATCACTAAATAACCAATAGGATGACAGCTATCGGCCCTTTAATAAATCTGAAAATTACCTAAATGCACATTCAGGCAATAAACAGTAATGATAAAGAAGATGGCTGAACAAATCACAACAAAAGAGCTTGTATTATGAATAAACTAGATGATACGCTTGCTAATGGAACAGGCTCATAAATCCCTAGAGTCGAACCATTATTAATCAAATAATCATGGGCTTTATAGCCTTTTACAAAATTTACAGATCTGAAAATCAGATATGTTTACACAAAAATAATTGAAAGTGATAGTTTTTCTTCATTAGGGCTTCAAACCCTTGCTAAATACTTTTTCATCTAATGCAAAGATCTAGTTTACTGAGTGGTATTTAAATGACTGAAGTAGTAGCTGACAACCTCCACTGCTGGTACACTGTGGAATTGCCGCCAACGGCCAATGTATCGGCGTTCAACTGAAGTGCTTTTCCTTGTTTATCCTGCCTGATTTTTACTTTGTCGTTGATCGAAATCTTTGTCTTCTGTTTCCTTGGCACCTCAATTGTAAATGCTTGCCACAGCTTCAGCACTCCAAGTCCCATTGTTTCTGCATTTTACTCCTTATCTCCGTCATCGCCGATCACGGGCTTTTTATTTTAGCTCGTCGGTGCTCTAAATCTCTATTTTTCCACCATTGCAGCTGTGAAATGAACTAAATTTCATTGTATTGCTATCGGAAGTTGATTTGCGATGGAATCAGGGCATTTAGTCTTCTATGCCACCGATGGATAGTCTCACCATTCGCCGATGGGCGCTATCCACTTTGTTTTTCTTTCCAAAACTTTATATGCTTGTCTGTCGATGATTTTGCTCTATCACCATGGGAGGTCTGTAGAGGTTTGAATCGGGGCTTTAGTCCTCCATGCTACCAACACTGCAGATTTGCTTCATTGTAAAAGCGTCGTTCAGTAGTCTGTATGTCTTCCGATCGCCGATGGTCTCTTATTGTTGTGCTATCGGAATGATTCTTGTCATCGATCAGATGCCTTAGTCTATCCTTCTTCCATCGTTGCAGCTCCCCATTTCATTATCTTGTCGACGGCTAGTGATTATGAGTTCTGACACTGAAGTTTCATCTATTGTCGCGCTTATCAAAATGCTTTTCTGTCAATTGATCGAAAGCCTTGTCTATTTTTCTTCCGTAGTTTTGGCCCCTTGGCTAACTATCTCGTCGATGCCTTAGTGTTTTCAAATCCGGAACTACTTTCATCGCTGTCGGAGGTGAGTAGGAGTTTCCATCAGAGCCTTTAATCATTTTCTTATCCACAGTTTTGGTTCCTTAGGGGACTATCCCGCCGATCGCTAGTTCTCTCAAGTTCCCACGCCGATACTTTGGAAACCTTTAGCTTTATCTGGCCGATTTGTTTTCTTCAATTACTTCGATTGGCGATGATTTTTTGTTATGCACTATCGGAGTGATTCTTTCCCGATCACCGAAATTTTCATCACATCGCGGAACCCATAGTCTATCTTTCCTCTGCAGTTGCAGCGCCGCAGTGAACTAAAACTCTGCAATGTTAGTCCCTTGATCCTTCGATCACCGAAATTTTATGTTGTGGCGAAACCCGTATTCAGTTGGTTTCTCACCGTTTTGGCACCCTAGTGGACTATTGTGCCGACGACTAGTGTCTTCCGATGCTGATACTGTGGAAACTCTTCTAGGTTTTCTCTCCGATCTGTAGTCTGTGCATCTTCTGATCACCAATGATTTCCTCTTCTCGCAGAAGCCGTAGTTTGTAATTCTTCCATCATTTCAGTGCCGTAGTGGTCTAACTCATCGATCCTTTGTATTTAGTCCTTCCGATCACCAACGATTTCTATTGATTGATCGGAGGCCTTGACCATTTTTCCTCCACCGTTTCGACGCCTTTGGGAACTAGCTCGCCGATCTTTAGTCTTTAAAACCTTCGATTGTTGTTTAGAAAATGCTCCGATGGTAGTGAAACGTTTAGCAATACGCCTGACTATCGAAGGGGTCTTCCACCTGTTATTTATCTTCCATCTTTCGGTGGCTAATGAGATGTTTTGATCCTCACCCAAGCCACCGAAGTCACAACTTTGTGAGATTTGCATAAAAAATATAGGCTTTCAAAACTATTAGTGATCTTTATATCCTTCATTGCATGATTTAAATTCTTCATACTATCAAAAATAAATTCATTTTATTTTGGGAGTTAACACTAATGATGAATGCTAAGTGAATCTGGAATATGGATCTATGATGCGATGTTTTATCGTTTATGAATGTTGTTAGATTTTTCACAGTTATGAATGAATGATGCGCAATAATGAATGGTTCTGTTGACCTAATATGGTCATTAATATGATAAACAGTCGTTTCCCTAACCCTCTTCTATACTGCAGAAACTTGGTTTCGTCATCCCTCCCTCAAACATCTTGGGTGAGACCTCATCTGCTCTGTAGGTGTTGCTGGACAGGGTAAAACCTGTTTGGGTCGATGCTCAGGGAGATCGCGGCAAGTCGAGTGTCGATAGAATGGAACCCTTATCGACTGGGATTTGTTGGTTGAGGGTTGAGCCAACAATGAGATATGTTGGGGAATGGAATCACACAATACCAAGAAACACAGAGTAGTTTGCACAGAGAATTTCTGCAAGAGTAAGATAGCACTTCAGTCACGGTCAATATGTTAGGGTTTGGTGATAAATGAGGAAAGATGACAGCCCATTGATGTAGCTCACCACAACAATGAATTCTACACCAAATTTGGAAGAAAGGTCTAGTGGGCATCGAAAAGAATGGCTAGAGCATGGGAACATGAATTCTAAACCGTTATACACTACATCAAGCATGCAAAGAAAAACATAATGTAAAGAGAAAACATGAGGTACATGCACGTCAGGAAAGGAAAGCACAGATTGCAACTTAAGAAATACATAGGAATTCTCACATCCAAAGGATGACATCCGACTTTGTTTATTGTATTAAAATGGGTTGAATTACATAAGAACAAAAAAACCTCTCAGGTTCAAACCAAAACCAACAACCCTTTCTCCCTCGGGGGGGAGCATTTTTATAGTGCTTCAGGCCCCCAAGACTAACCTTGAAATAGGGTAAGAAGCTGGTTACAATCACGATAAAAAACTCTAACAAACTAGAATGTGGCATCTCTGCCATGATTTACATATATTAAACAAACATTATGGAGAAAATACGCATACTTGGTCTAATCGGCAATGCAACGTCTCTGGCCTCATGTCTGTTTGTCTTAAAAACAATGGCTCATGACATCCCTTGGTGGCGCATTGCGGACTTGGCTCAAACCATTCATCCTCCTGGTGGGTCTGATACGTGTCCTTTTCTTTTTGGGATAAATTTTTGTTCATTATATGCTCAAAGGAACCTTTTTGCATAGGCTTATAACTGGCAAGAAGGTTTATGTTCCTTCTATGTTCAGCCTTCCCCCTCGTCTCCCTATCTCCTGGTAACATTTTTATTTGAGGAGACTTGAAGAAGGGTCGTATTTCTTCTGATAGTGACTGGTCCTTGAGGAGGCCTATCATTATTGTGCTTCTATCCTTCTAGGGGGAGGATCCCTCTACAATTCGTATGGCACGGCACACTCCCAACCTCATCACCCTCCCAGGTAAATTTGGCATGTGGAATTCACAAAGGCAATGATGAAGAATTTGGGCTTTCGCTCCTCCCCTATGACCATTCACTCCAATGGGTCACCACTAGCAATGTTCACCACGTGTTGGGGATTTGGAGGAAGAAACCACGTCTGAAGGCTTTAGAGGGATTCCCATTGGACAAGAAATTCTAGGCACGACCTTCCCTAGGGTTTGGTCTTCAATTATGAAAGTAATGCACTCACGATCCCCAGGAGTTCCAAATACTACCATAAACACCCTCGTATTGACCATGCCGACGTCAAACAACTCTTCTACTCCAATGAACGTCCCTACCCCGATGACTAGAGTCTTTCCACCACAAATACCAGGGTACCGCAGGAATGTGGAGCTATGTTCACCAACCAGTAGCACACCCTTATATACAATATTTTCAGACCAGACGGCCATCACAGACCTTCCCTAGAATTTCTCAAAACTTGCAACAAGCTAACACTGAACCACCTTAGTCTCTCTTCCTCATTCATCCATTCTTTGTCTCTCGATATGGAAAACTGGACATGATGATGTCCCCGTCAGCACCTTCAATCACTTCATCATCAATTATCATGATGATAGCACGCGTGAGCATGTGGGATATGGATCTCCTCTTCCCACTGAAAATCTAATCACACCGTCCTTTTTGCTACAATGGCACAGTGTTGGCTGCGAAAGAGACCTATGGCATTAACTCACATCATCTCCCATTAGGCTCATGGAACATGGACTTGACATTCCTCGCCCTTTGCCTTTCTATATGACGGTGTCAGAATATCCCTCGTTTGTTGTGTCCCCCTTCTCTATGTGGATACCATATCAGCCTTTATGTTTCAATTATCAATATTCTTTCCCAATTTTCGCATGTTCAATAAGGCAAACTTTTGGGTCCAGGAGGGTGATTTTTTCTGTGGAGCCGATCCCATGCCTACAGACATGTTTCAAATGGCATTGAGGTGCTTGATTACCTATCACTTTAGCTTCTCGTGCACTCATAAAAGAATATCCTGTCAACAAGATACCTTTGAAATGATCAGATCGTACGCGAGACCGTAGTTTTCGTCACAGACAGACCTCCCTGTAACTCTTACCATGCATAAAAATTTTCAGCCTTTCAATCAGAACACCTTTGACCTTTACCGTCTAGGTGTAAAGGAGGGCTACTTTTTGCAAATCCCTGAGACGGTTAGTCCCGTGCATGTCCCATTAGCGGAGAGATCATCCACCATAGATTTTTCTTCAATGAGATCTGCGTCATTGAATGTTTCCTCCCTTTCACCAATTTCAAGGATCTGAGGACCAAGATTTCCGCGAGCGATTTGATCCGGAGAAATTGATCTATCTTGTTGATCTATCCTCTATCAATCCTAGCCCTCGAAACTTGTGGCCGCTTTAGTGTCATTTCACGAAAATGCAAAGGCGACTTGGATCGCGCCTGTGGTATTCGCAGAAATCATACCATTTGTCGATCTAGTTTGTCTCTAGATTGCCACCGTAGAAGTGCTATATTCTTTAAGAAAGTTTTCGGCCACCCTGCGACTGGAATTTCTTCTGCATTTTTAGGTTGTGATTGCTCCGTCTTACCTTTTTCATCATCTTATGTGGAGCGAAAAATAGTGCTAACAGAATCCATCCAAAGGAAAGAAGAAAGCCAAGGTATGAAGTAGCAAGAGAAACCCAAATATTTAGATGGGGGTTCGAATCCTTGCAAGGACAAGGAAAAGAAGAACCAAGAGAAGACCAAATGCACCTACTGTCATAAGGGGTGGAATCTATAGAGTGCATGTATGAAGAAGACCATAGACATGATGGCACAACTTCTTGAGAAGAACAACATCCCACTGCCTAAGGGTGCAAGGAATAAATATGGTGGTTCAAGCTCAAACAACAAAGAAAGGTGCCATGGCTTGGTTGTTGGTTCTTCAAACTCTTCAACCTTCATCATAGATTCAGGACCTTCCAGGCATATGGCCTCCATAGAATACTTCTTCTCGGCCATGTATTGTCACATTGGTCCATCCATTCGTATGGGTGATGATTCAAATATCCAAGCCAAAGGGATTGGCAGGATTGATCTTGAAGATGGGTATTTCAATAATGTTTTGTTTATACCTAATCTAGAAGCAAACCTAATCTCAATGTACCAAATGACTCACACTGGTGAATCCAAGAGAGTAACATTTAATCCAAACAAAGTGGAGATAGCATAAATCTCTACAAACAAAGTGGTGGCAGTGGGATTTGTTGATCATAATGCAAGAATGTGCTCTAATACCCCAGTTGTTAATCTCCAGACTTATGATCATTCATGTGACTTATGTTCTTTTTCATTATGGACTTATGATATTTTATATGATTTTGGAATTATGATCCTTTGCATGATTAATTTGATTAAGGATTTATTATTAATGTTTGATAACATGACTTTGGAATTTGGCACTACTATTAAAGTTAATTTTATCACTAGCATATATGCTCTCTTTGAATGTTGTTAATGATTGATTAAATAAGAAATTGGCTCAACAAAGGAAACTAAATGGATTCCACAAAGTGAGGGGCAATGGGGACATCCCTATCACCTTATAACTTGTTGTTGACTTAACTTTGTCCATCCCAATTCATATTTGCACCTTGGTGAGATTAATAATGTTGGTCACCCAAAACTTGTACAACGAACCATGTTCTCAATAATTATGGACTATGGAGTTAATATTACATATTGTGCACACCTTATTGGGCCCCTCTTTCCTAGGGAACCCTCCATAGGAAAATATTCCTTCACATTTATGAGCCCTTTTCCTAGTTTTTAGGGGTTGTAAGCTATTTTCTAGATTCCACTCTTACATCATGCATTGATGATCCTATTTTTGTGCTTATATGATATTTATGACCCTATTGGAGGCCCTATCTCACCTATTTCGACCTCCTTGATGTTTTGTAACCCCCTTTATGCATTAGTGTGCCTCCATGTACTCTTCATGGCTCAACTCCTTAGTTTTTGGGTAACTCCTCCTCATGGTGCTAATTCGGGAAAGGGAACCTTTTCGCTAAGCCACCACTACGCTAATTCAAGTTAATTCTCCATGATGAAGCTTAAACCTTACCTTTCTCTAATTTGGGTTGATCCCTTTGGGTTAGAGTTGTCCTCCTTATGCTATAAATTCATATTCGATCTCCTTGTTGAAATTAATCTTGAGCGTTGGACCATGTGACTTATGCTATCTAATCGTGTTGGAATGTTGATATTATTGAGGGTGTGTTGAGACATAGAGTGAGTCTATTTGTTTCCCTTTCCTTCCATTATATCACTCTACTAGTCCAGGTTCTCACACATAAATCTAAGAAATGGGAAGGGCAAGCTAGGTCACATCCCATAGGAAGTGGAGAAGGACAGGAAAGTAGTAGTGGGAAGCATTGTGTCTCTCAGAAGAGGTAGTTTTGAGAGTAGTGAGACTAAGTAAGTATCTACCGGTGGATCCATGGTCTTGGCTTAGGGGTGACCTGTTAAAGCAAGGAAGGCTTGACGGTGTCTACGGCAGGGAGGAAAGTTGTCATGTTGCAGCTAGTTGCCCATATTTTGAGATAAGTATTTATGTTATGTTATGTTTTCATTACATTATTTTATTTGGTATATGTGCGATGATAGATTATTGGTTGTTTGAGTGTTCATGTATTTAATGTTAGGATATTCATGGAAGAAGGATGAATCGCATCTAATCTGGAATTGAGCTTCTCTTCTCGTTACCTTCTTTCTATTCTTCCTCCTCTTAACCAAAAATTGTAATTTTGGCTCTATTGTACTGAGAGGGGCGCAACGTATCATATGGATCGACAATCTATGATCATTTACGTGTTTTGATACCTGTTCCATTGCATCCATAGCATTGTTTCTAGTGAACAACACCTTTCATTTCATTGAAAAATCTTTTTGGATGACCAATATATGTTTGTTTTGGTCCGACAGTTTTTCGGTGCCAAAATGAGCTCACCTGTCATTTGATTGTAAATAATTTTTTTGCATATTTGTTCTTAGTTGCATATCTGAGGATGAGTGATGTATTCTATATGTAAAATAAATTGATGGTTGGAGGGTTGCAACCATTGCTCTTTGTTTTCTATGGTTTCAGTTTGGCTGTAGATTACAGCCTATGGATGTTCCATGATATGGGGTTTTCCTTACTCTTTATGCTCACTAACAACAAACACATAACAACACCAAAAAAGTAGATTAATTTGCAAATAATCAATGACATCAATACTTGACTATTTATAAACTATGATATCAAACAAGCCAAAAATACATAAATTAGCTATTCACACCGAATATAGTGTTTATCATGTATTATTGATGTTGTTGTTTCAATTACGACCTGTAGCTTGCACTTAGGAAATTATTAATTGAGTGTCGCAATTAATTATTTAATTAAGTAGAGTAATCAAATAATTAAGTGTCACAACTTTAGTTATAATTCAATCTCTAGAATTAAAAGTTTTAATTTATTTGGTGAATGGTTAGTCAGATCAATAGTAATTTATCTATATCCATTGTTTCCAAAATTAATTTAGTCTTAATTTTAGCACCTTTTCTTTATCTCAAGGTTCAGGGACATCACAAGTGGTATCAGAGCTTAAGGTTTCAACACTGTGGTTGTTGGGCCTTTTGCAAAGTTTCAAGTCACCTTGTAAGCATGCATTTGCATTAGATACCTTGGATGCATGCACCTTAATATAATTTCACATGTGAGTTAGTTAATTAACTGTTAGATTGGGATGGTTATGGACCTGAAGTTCATCCAGTAAGGAGAAATATTGGAAGGATTTCTATCCCCCCTCCCCTGTCCAACTAGGTATATTGTAACTTAGAAATGTTGGCTAGTTACTTTATAAACAAGAAGAAAAGTAGTTTTTTTAATGATAATGAACTTATACTAATGTGTATTTTTCTAATAGAATTTTGGTAATGAACACATTGTAGTCCCCACTGATTGATTGAACAAGTGATGTGATGACTAAAACTGATATTTTAATCAAACCTGTGAAGAATAAGTTTTCTACAAGTAAAAGTTAAATAGTAGGAAGTCAGAGATTGGGGATGGATCTTGGGGAAGGACGAAGACCATATAGTCCCGAAGAGGAGTTTGTTGATGGAAGAAGGTCAATCAGACATAAGAGGAGCATTAAACCATTAACCTTGGAGGATTCAGTGAGGAAGCATAGAGAGGATAATGAAAGAATAATTCATATCCAAGTGCATATTATGAATGATCTAAAATCATTGAAGACCATCCAAAGATTCGTTGAAAAGAGTCATAAAAATGGGTTATGTGAGGTCTAGATCATATTCAAGGATACCTTATCACTAAGAGAGAAAGAAGGGGTATAAATCAAGCAGTACAGAGAGCAGTCCCGAAATATCTCCAGTGAGAGACAAGAAGAGGAGGTTTACCTGGGATGAACAAGCAGGAGAGTTGCGAAGAATCAAACCCCCAAATTTTGATGGAGAAGTAAATAAAGGAGAATATGTTGAAGCATGGTTGTTAGGACTTAGGAAATTCTTCCAGTTGCATCAATATACACCTAATATGGAGGAAAGAGTATCCATAAACCATCTATAAGGTAAAGCATCTATCTCATGGGATCAATTGGTTAAGTTGAAAGACATCGATGAAGACAAAATATCTTGGAGGAAGTTTAAGAAATACTTTCAAAAAGAATACATCTCTGAGCACTACTATGACAAGAAGATGGAGGAATTCTTTGAGCTTAAGTTGGGAAGCATGACTATGGAAAGGGTTTCTATAACTTTTGAAATATGCGAACTTCATCAAAGATTCAAAGGTTCCTAAGTGGCCTTCCTGAATCTTGTAGAGATAAAATCCAATATGATAGACCAAAGAACCTTAAGGATGCCATATGGAAGGAAAAACACTTATATGAACAATAATTCCATCCTTCAAAGTTCAGAAACAATAATTCTTACCAACAAGGACAGTCAAAGGAAGATCCTTTAGGAAAAATACCACATGTAGAATGTTGGATATGCAAAGAAAATCACTTTTCCAATTAGTACCCACGTAAGAAAAATAACCTTCACAACATTCCAGACTCGCTTCAAACGTTGGAGATGTAGGTGGAAGTGTTTAAAGGATCTATGCATCCCTAGATGGGAGGAAAGTTGACCACCAATCCCGAATGATTGAAGTAGCAGGTAAGATTGCTAATAAAACCATAACTATTTTGATTGATTCGGGAGCTAGCAATAGTTACATTTCACCTAATCATGTTGAGAAATGTCATTTGAAAAAAAGTAAACTTGAAACAACAAGTCTAGTACAGTTAGCTATAGGAGCCAAGAGGAAAATCATTGAATTTGTAAAAGTGTGTCCTTTAGAAATGAATGGAATGAAAACCTTTGAGGACTTAAACAACATACTCTTGGGGTCATATGATGTATTGATAGGCATGGATTGGTTGGAGTTTTGGATTTCTGTAATAAAACTTATACTTGTTTGGATGTAGAAGGGAACCAAGTGACAATAAAAGGAATACCTAGACCCATATCCCTGAGGCAGATCACAACTCTACAATTGAAGAAATGTCTTAGAAAGGGATTCCAATTATATGCAATTCATGTGGAAGAAACAAAAGAAGGAAAATAACTAGATTTGCAGGATTATCCAATACTACAAAATTTTGCAGATATATTTCAAGAACCACCAGGAATACCTCCTAAGAGGTACATTGATTTTTCTATTGGCTCGGTGCCAGGAACAATACCTTCATGTAAACCACCTTATATAATCAGTACTCCATAGTTAAAGGAATTACAAATGCAGTTACAGGAGATACTAAAGAAAGGTTACATAAGGTCCAGTGTTTCACCTGGGGGAGATACTATCTTATTTGTGAAGAAGAAAGATGGAACTCTAAAATTTTACATAGATTATAGACAATTAAACAAAGAAATGGTTTAAAACAAGTACCCCTTACCAAGAATTGATGACTTGTTTGATCAATTGAGAGGATCCAAGGTGCTTTCAAAAAGAGATTTGAGGTCAGGATACCACCAATTTAGAATTAAGAATAAGGATATCAGTAAGACAACATTCAAAACAAGGTATGGACACTATGAGCTCACAGTAGTACCTTTTGGTTTAACAAATGCACCTGCAATATTCATGTTTTTAATGAATGTATTCTTCAAAAAGTACTTAGATAGGTTTGTGATTGTATTCTTGGATGATATCCTTATCTATTCCAAGACAAAATAAGAGCATGAAGAACATCTAAGACTAGTAAGTCAGATTCTTCATGGGGTTAGCTGGATACTACCGAAGGTTCATCGAAGGATTCTTGAAGTTGGATCATCCTATCAAATATTTGCAAAAGAAAGGTGTGAAGTTTGATTGGACTTCTAAGTGTGAAGATAATTCTCAAAAACCTCAGGAAATGCTTACCAGTGCACCAGTGCTAAAAATTGCGTACCCCAAAGGAACCTTTGTTGTATGAACAAATGCATGCAAGCAAGGCATTGGTGGAGTATTAATACAATATGGGCATGTAATTGGTTACGAATCTAGAAAATTGAGGGAACGTGTGCAGAACTATGCCACCCATGACTTAGAGCTTGCAACTATCATCCATGCTTTGAATATGTGGAGATATTATATAAAGGGTAAAAAGTTTGAGTTGAGAACTGACCATGATGGGTTAAAATACTTATTTGATTAGCCTAATTTGAATGCAAGACAAAGGAGGTGGATGGAGTTATTATGTGAATATGAATTTGACATCAAGCATATCAAAGGTAAGGAAAATAAAGTAGTTGATGCGCTTAGTAGGAAGATGCATGTGATGCATGTAGCAGCTATCAGCACTAGCACATCATATTTGAAGGATAAGATCATTGAAGCCAGTGTTACATATGAACTTTATCAGCAAGTGAAAGAAGGGTTGAAACAACAAAAAATTCCACAGAAATTTGGTAAGTATAAGTTTAAATAAAATGGGATACTCATGCACAGAGATAGAGTTTATGTGCCTGATGTTGGAGATATAAGGAAGATGGTTATGAAGGAAACACATGATGTCCCTTATGTTGGAAATTCAGGTTATCATAAAATAGTAGTAGCAGTAAGGAAACAATACTATTGGCCAGGGATGAAGAATGTTGTTGCAGAATATATAGCTAGGTGAATGGAATGTCAAAAAGTTAAAGTTGATCATGGACATCCAGCGGGATTATTGCGGCCCTTGCCTATACCAGAATGGTAATGGGATGTAGTGATGATGTATTTCATCACCAAGTTACCTAAGATGATATTGCAAAATGATGTGATCATGGTTTTGGTAGATAAGTTGACTAAGGCAGCACAATTCATTCCAGTAAAGACAACTCACAAATCAGCTAACATTGCAAATATTTACATGAAAGAAGTAGCCATATTGCATGGCATTCCAAAGGCTATAGTTACATAAAGAGATTCAAAATTTACTTCTAGCTTTTGGAAAGTATTGTTCGAAGGGTTTGGTACAAGTCTAAACATGAGTACAACATACCTCCCTCAAACAGATGGACAAACAGAAAGAGTTAACCACGTAATTGAAGATATGTTAAGGATGCATATGATGAATCAACCATCTAAGTGGGAATATTATTTACACTTGGTGGAATTTGATTATAATAATGGATATCATTCCTCTTTGAAGATGAGTCCTTTCGAGGCCATGTATGGAAGGAAGTGCAATACTCCCATCAGTTGGGATAACCCAACAAATAGAGTCAGTGTTGGACCAGAATTATTAAAGGATATGGAGGATAATATGGTTAAGATAAAGAAGAATCTAAAGGTAACTTAATACAGGAAAAAAAGGTTATGCAGATCAGAAAAAGACCTCCAAACAGTTTCAAGTTGGGGATCATGTGCTTTTGAAAGTCAGACCTAAGAAGAGTTCCTTAAACTTGGGAAACTGCTGCGAGCTAGCTGCCAAATACTGTGGACCTTTTGAGGTCTTATATAATATAGGATCTATTTCTTATGAGCTGGCACTACCCACTTGCATTAGAGTACATAATGTGTTTCATGTGTCTTTATTAAAAAATTATATACCTGATATTAACCATGTAATTGATTGGAATGTGATCCAGGTAATTCGAGTGCTTTTATTTTCTTTATATGTGTGTGTGTGTGTGTGTGTGTGTGGTACTAATCATGTGATGGAATGCATTACGATCAACGTGGAACCATAAGGGTATTTTCTGGTACAACCTGTTTCCATTTTGGGCAGCAAGGTATAGCTGCTTCGAAATCTAGAAACCAGACAGGTAAAGGTCCAATGGACCCATTACAGTCCTGGGATGCCACTTGGGAGCTAGAGGATACCATGAGGGAAGCATACCCTTATCTATTTTGAAATTTTGCGTCATGTATGTAATATGCATTGAGGACGATGCATTTTTTAAGGGGGAGGGAGATGTAATACCCCAGTTGTTAAACCCCAAACTTATGATCCTTCATGTGACTTATGTTCTTTTGCATTACGGCCTTATGATATTTTATATGATTGTGGAATTATGATCCTTTACATGATTAATTTGATTAAGGACTTATTATTAATTTTTGATAAAATGACTTTGGACTTTGTCACTACTATTAATGTTATTGTTATTACTAGCATCTATGCTCTCTTTGAATGTTGTTAATGATTGATTAAATAAACAACTGGCTCAACAAACGAAACTAAACGATTATGGGTGAACATGGATTCCACAAAGTGAGGGGGAATGGGGACATCCCTAGCACCTTATAACTTGTTATTGACTTAACTTTGTCCATCGCAATTCATATTTGCACCTTGGTGAGATTAATAATGTTGGTCACCCAAACCTTGTACAATGAACCATGTTCTCAATAATTATGGACTATGGAGTTAATATTGCATATTGTGCACACCTTAGTGGGCCCCTATTTCCTAGGGCACCCTCCTTGGGAAAATATTCCCTCGCATTTATGTGTTTATGGTCATTTATGAACCTTTTTCCTAGTTTTTAGGGGTTGTAAGTTATTTTCTAGCTTCCACTCTTACACCATGCATTGATGATCCTATTTTTGTTCTTATATGATATTTATGACCCTATTGGATGCCCTCTCTCACCTATTTCAACCTCCTTGATTTTTTGTAACCCCCTTTATGCATTAGTGTGCCTCGATGTACTCTTCATGGCTCCACTCCTTATTTTTTGGGTAACTCCTCCTCATGGTGCTAATTCGGGAAAGGGAATATTTTCACTAAGCCACCACTCCACTGATTCAAGTTAATTATCCATGATGAATATTAAAACTTACCTCTCTCTAATTTTGGTTGATCCCTTTGGGTTAGAGGTATCCTCCTTATGCTATAAATTCATATGACATCTCCTTGTTGAAGTTAATCTTGAGCTTTGGACCATGTTACTTATGCTATCTAACCGCGTTGGAATGTTGATATTATTGAGAGTGTGTTGAGACTTAGAGCGAGTCTATGTTTTTCCCTTTGCTTCCACTATATCACTATACTATTCCAGGTTCTCACATAGAAAGCCAGGAAATGGGAATGGCGAGCTAGGTCACATCCCATTGGCAGTGGAGACGGACAAGAAATTAGTAGTGGGAAGCATTGTGTCTCTCGAAAGAGGTAGTTTCAAGAGTAGTGAGACTAAGTAAGCCTCTACCCATGGATCCATGGTCTCAGCTTAGGGGTGACCTATTAAAGTGAGGAAGGCTTGATGGTGTCTACGGCTGGGAGGAAATTTTTCATGTTGCAGCTAGTTGCCCATATTTTGAGATAAGTATTTATGTTATGTTATGTTTTCATTACATTATTTTATCTGGTATATGTGCAATGATTGATAATTGGTTGTTTGAGTTTTCATGTATTGAATTTTTGGATCTTCATGGAGGAAGCATGAATCGCATATAATATGGAATTGAGCTTCTCTTCTCATTACCTTCTTTCTATTCTTCTTCCTCTTAACCAAAAATTGTAATTTTGGATTTATTGTATTGAGAGGCGCTCAATGATATAATATGGTTTGACTATATATTCTCCTTTATGTGTTGTGAGACCTATTCCATTGCATCCAAAGCAGCATTTCCAGTGAGAAACACCTTTAGTTTCATTGAAAAAGCTTTCTGGATGACCAATATATGTTTGTTTTGGTCCGACAGTTTTTCGGTGCTAAAATAAGCTCACCTATCATTTGATTGTAAATAATTTGTTTGAATATATGTTCTTAGTTGTAGATATGAGGATGAGTGATGTATTCTATATATAAAAGAAATCGATGGCTGGAGGGTTGCAGCTGGTGTTCTTTGTTTGCTATGGTTTTGGTGTGGTTGTAGATTACAACCTATGGATGTTCCATGATATGTGGTTTTCCTTAATCTTTATGCTCACTAACAGCACACACATAACAACACCAAAAAAAGTAGATTAATTTGCAAATAGGCAATGACATCAATGCTTGATTATTTATAAACTATGCTATCAAACAAACCAAAAATACATAAATTAGCTATTCACACTGAATGTGATGTTTATCATGTATTATTGATGTTGTTGTTTCAATTACGACCTTTAGCTTGCACTTAGGAAATTATCAATTGAGTGTTGAAATTAATTATTTAATTAAGTGGAGTAACTAAATAATTAAGTGTCGCAGCTTTAGTTATAATTCAATCTCTAGAATTAAAAGTTTTAATTTATTTGGTGAATGGTTAGTTAGATCAATAGTAATTTATCTATATCCATTGTTTTAAAACTTAAGTTAATATTAATTTTAGCACCTTTGTCCTTATCTCAAGGTTTAGGGACATCACAAGTGGTATCAGAGCTTAATTTTTCAAAACTGTGGTTGTTGGGCCTTCTGCGAATTTTTAATTCACCTTGTAAGCATGCATTTGCGTTAGATAGCTTGGATGCATGCACCTTAATATAATTTCACATGTGAGTTAGTTAATTAAAATGTTAGATTGGGATGGTTATGGACCTGAATTTCATCGAGTAAGGAGAAATCTTGGAAGTATCACTAACCCCCCCCCCCCTGTCCAACTAGGTATATTGTAACTTAGAAATGTTGACCATTTACTTTATAAACAAGAAGAAAAGTAGTTTTTTTAATGATAATGAACTTATACTAATGTGTAGTTTTCTAACAGAATGTTGTTAATGAACACATTGTAGTACCATTGATTGATTAAGCAAGCGGTGTGACAACTACAACTGATATTTTAATCAAACCTATGAAGAATAAGTATTCAACAAGTGAAATTTCAATAGTAGGAAGTAAGATATTTGGGATGGATCATGAGGAAGGACGAAGACCATATAGTCTCGAAGAGGAGTTTGTTGATGGAAGAAGGTCAATCGGAGATAAGAGGAGCAGTGAACAGTTAAGATTGGATGATTCAGTGAGGAAGTGTAGAGAGGATAATGAAAGAATAATTCATATCCAAGAGCAGATTATGAATGATCTAAAATCATTGAAGACCATCCAAATATCCGCTGAAAAGAATCATAAAATAGGTTATGTGAGGTCTAGATCATCTTCAAGGAGACCTTATCACTTAGAGAGAAAGAAGGGGTATGCATCAAGCAGTACAGAGAGCAGTCTTGAAATATATCCAGTGAGATATAAGAAGAGGAGGCTTACTTGGGATGAACTGGTAGGAGAGTTGAGAAGAATCAAGCCCCCAAATTTTGATGGAGAAGTAAAGAAAAGAGAAGATGTTGAATCATGGTTGTTAGGACTTAGGAAAATATTCCAGTTGCATCAATATACACCTAATATGGAGACTGGAGTAGCCATATACCATCTGCAAGGTAAAGCATCTATCTGGTGGGATAAATTGGTTAAGTTGAAAGACATCGATGAAGACAAAATATCTTGGAGGAAGTTTAATAAATACTTTCAGAAAGAATACCTCTCTAAGCACTACTATGAAAAGAAGATGGAGGAATTCTTTGAGCTTAAGTTGGTAAGCATGACTATGGAGGCCTATGAGAAAGAGTTTCTAGAACTTTTGAACTATGCAGACTTCATCAAAGATGAGAAGGTAAAGATTAAAAGGTTCCTAAGTGGCCTTCCTGAATCTTATAGAGATAAAATCCAATATGATAGACCAAAGAACCTTAAGGATGCAATCTAGAAGGAAAAACACTTATATGAACAAAATAGGAGCAAGCCCTATATCAGAAGAATTGGAAGGATATGAACAAGAACAAGTAAGAGAAGAGAAAGAAAGGTTTCCATCCTTCAAAGTTTAGAAACAATAATTCTTACCAACAAGGACAGTCAAAGGAATATCCTTCAGGGAAAAGGCCACCTGTGGAATGTTGGATATGTAAGGAAAATCACACTGCCAGTCAGTGCCCGTGTAAGAAAAATAACCTTCACAACATTCAAAAGGATTCAAATGTTGGAGATGTAGGTGGAAGTGTTCAAAGGATCTATGCAGCCCTAGATGGGAGGAAATCTTACCACCAATCCCGAATGATTGAAGTAGCAACTAATATTTCTAATAAAACCATGACTATTTTGATTGATTCGAGAGCTAGCAATAGTTACATTTCACCTAATTGTGTTGAGAAATGTCATTTGAACAAAAGTAAACTTGAAACAACAAGTCTAGTATAGTTAGCTACGAGAGCCAAGAGGAAAATCATTGAATTTGTAAAATTGTGTCCTTTAGCAATGAACGGAATGAAAACCTTTGAGGACTTAAAAATAATACCCTTGGGGTCATATGATGTATTGATGGGCATGGATTGGTTGGATGCACACCATGCAGTTTTGGATTGCCATAATAAAACTTATACTTGTTTGGATGAAGAAGGGAACCAAGTGACAATAAAAGGAATACCTAGACCCATGTACCTAAGGAAGATCGCAACTCTACAATGGAAGAAATGTCTTAGAAAGGAGTTCCAATTATATGAAATTCATGTGGAAGAATTAGAAGAAGGAAAAGAGCCAGAGTTGTAGGATTATCCAATACTACAAAATTTTGTAGATATATTTCAAGAACCACCAGGAATACCTCCCAAGAGGGATATTGATTTTTCTATCGACTAGGTGTCGGGAACAATACCTTCCTCTAAAGCGCCTTATAGAATGAGTACTCTAGAGTTAAAGGAATTACAAATGCAATTATAGGAGCTACTAAAGAAAAGTTACATAAGGCCCAGTGTTTCACCTTGGGGAGCTCCTGTGTTATTTGTGAAGAAGAAAGATGGAACTCTAATATTTTGCATAGATTATAGACAATTGAACAAAGCAACAGTTAAAAACAAGTACCCCTTCCCAAAAATTGATGACTTGTTTGATCAATTGAGAGGAGCCAAGGTGTTTTCAAAAATAGATTTGAGGTCAGGATACCACCAAATTAAAATTAAGAATGAGGATATCAGTAAGACAGCATTCAAAACAAGGTATGGACACTATGAGTTCACAGTAGTACCTTTTGGTTTAACAAATGCACCTGCAATATTAATGTGTTTAATGAATGGAGTCTTCAGAAAGTACTTAGATAATTATGTGATTTTATTCTTGGATGACATCCTTATCTATTCCAAGACAAAAGAAGAGCATGAAGAACATCTAAGACTAGTAATGAAAGTGCTTAGAGAACATCAGTTGTATTCCAAATTGAGCAAGAGTTCTTTTTATCAAGGAAGAATCCACTACCTAGGGAATATCATATATGAAGAAGGTGTTACAATAGAGCCTGAGAAGATAAGAGCCATTATGGAATGGTCAACACCTAAGAATGTATCAGAAGACATTTCCTTCATGGGGTTCACTGGATACTACCGAAGGTTCATCAAAGGATTATCGAAGTTGGATCATCCTATCACATATTTGCAAAAGAAAGGTGTGAAGTTTGATTCGACTTCTAAGTGTGAAGATAATTCTCAAAAACCTAAGGAAATTATTACCAGTGCACCTGTACTAAAAATTGCGGACCCCGAAGGAAACTTTGTTGTATGCACGGATGCATGCAAGCAAGGCATCAGTGGAGTATTAATGCAGGATGGGCATGTGATTGGTTAGGAGTCTAGAAAGTTTAAGGAACATGAGAAGAACTATGCAACCCATGAATTAGAGCTTGCAGCTATCATCCATGCTTTGAAGATGTGGAGACATTATCTAATGGGTAAAAAGTTTGAGTTGAGAATTGACCGTGATGGGTTAAAATACTTGTTTGAGCAGCCTAATTTGAATGCAAGACAAAGGAGGTGAATGGATTTATTATGTGAATATGACTTTGACATCAAGCATATCAAAGGTAAGAAAAATAAAGTAGTCGATGCGCTTAGTAGGAAGATGCATGTAGCAGCTATCAGCACTAGCACATCATATTTGAAGGATAATATCATTGAAGCCAATGTTACAGATGAACTTTATCAACAGGTGAAAGAAGGGTTGAAACAATAGAAAATTCCACAAAAATTTGGTAAGTATAAGTTTAAAGAAAATGGGATACTCGTGCACAAAGATAGAGTTTATGTGCATGATGTTGGAAATATAAGGAAGATGGTTCTTAAGGAAATACATGATGTCCCTTATGTCAGAAATTTAGGTTATCATAAAATAGTAGCAGCAGTAAGGAAACAATAGTATTGGCTAGGGATGAAGAATAATGTTGCAGAATATATAGCTAGGTGAATGGAATGTCAAAAAGTTAAAGTTGAGCATCGACATCTAGCAGGATTGTTGCAGCCCTTGCCTGTACCAGAATGGAAATAGGATTCAGTTACGATGGATTACATCACCAAGTTACCTAAGATGAGATGGAAAAATGATGTGATCATGGTTGTGGTAGATACGTTGACTAAGGCAACACACTTCATTCTAGTAAAGACAACTCACAAAGCAGCTAACATTGCAAATATTTTACATGAAAGAAGTATCTCGATTGCATGGTAATCCGAAGGCTATAGTATTAGACAGATATTCAAAATTTACTTCTACCTTTTGGAAAGGATTGTTTGAAGGGTTTGGTACAAGTCTAAACATGAGTACAACATACCTCCCTCAGACAGATGGACAAACATAAAGAGTTAACCAAGTAATTGAATATATGTTAAGGATGTATGTGATGGATCAACCATCTAAGTGGGTAGAATATTTACACTTGGTGGAGTTTTCTTATAATAATGGATATCGTTCCTTTTTGAATATGAGTCCTTTCAAGGCCATGTATGGAAGGAAGTGCAATACTCCCATCAGTTGGGATAACCCAACAAATAGAGTCAGTGTTGGACCAAAATTATTAAAGGATATGGAGGATAGGATGGCTAAGATAAAGGAGAATCTAAAGGTAACTCAATACAGGAAGAAAATTTATGCAGATCATAACAAGACCTCCAGACAGTTTCAAGTTGAGGATCATGTGCTTTTGAAAGTTAGACCCAAGAAGAGTTTCCTAAACTTGGGAAATTGTGCCAAGTTAGCTTCCAGATACTATGGACCTTTTGAGGTATTAGATAATATAGGACTTTTTTCTTATGAGTTGGCACTAACCGCTTGCATTAGAGTACATAATGTGTTTCATGTGTCTTTATTGAAAAATTATATACCTGATACTAACCACGTAATTGATTGGAATGTGATCCAGGTAATTAGAGTGATTTTATTTTCTTTATATGTGTGTGTGTGTGAATATGGTACTAATCATTTGATTGAATGGATTATGATCTAGGTAGAACTGGAAGGGGATTTTCCGGTACAACCTGTTGCCATTTTGGGCAGCAAGATCAAGCTGCTTCGAAATTGAGGAATCAAATAGATAAAGGTCCAATGGACCTATTACAATCCTGAGGATGCCACTTGGGAGCTAGAGGATACCATGAGGGAATCATACCCTTGTGTATTTTGAAATTTTGTGGCATGTATGTAATATGCATCGAGGACGATGCATAGTTTAAGGGGGATGGATATGTAATACCTCAGTTGTTAAGCCTCAGAGTTATGATCCTTCATGTGACTTATGTTCTTTTGCATTATGGACTTATGACATTTTATATGATTGTGGAATCATGATCCTTTGCATGATTAATTTGATTAAGGACTTATTATTAATGTTTGATAACATGACTTTGGCCTTTGGCACTACTCGTAATGTTGATGTTATTACTAGCATCTATGCTCTCTTTGAATGTTGTTAATGATTGATTAAATAAACAACTGGATAAACAAAGGAAACTAAATGAGTATGGGGAACCATGGATTCCACAAAGTGAGGGGCAATGGGGACATCCCTGGCACCTTATAAATTGTTGTTGACTTAACTTTTTCCATCCCAATTCATATTTGCACCTTTGTGAGATTAATAATGTTGGTCACCCAAACCTTGTACAATGAACCCTATTCTCAATAATTATGGACTATGGAGTTAATATTGCATATTGTGCACACCTTAGTGGGCCCCTATTTCCTAGGGCACCCTCCTTGGGAAAATATTCCCTCATGTTTATGTCTTTATGGTCATTTATGAGCCCTTTTCCTAGTTTTTAGGGGCTGTAAGCTATTTTCTAGCTTCCACTCTTACACCATGCATTGATGATCCTATTTTTTTGCTTCAATGATATTTATAACCCTATTGGATGCCCTCTCTCACCTATTTAGACCTCCTTGATGTTTTGTAACCCCCTTTATGCATTAGTGTGCCTCCATGTGCTCTTCATGGCTCCACTCCTTAGTTTTTGGGTAACTCCTCCTCATGGTGCTAATTCGGTAAAGGGAGTCTTTTCGCTAAGCCCCCACTCCACTAATTCATGTTAATTCTCCATGATGAAACTTAAACCTTACCTATCTATAATTTGGGTTGATCCCTTTGGGTTATATTTTTCCTCCTTATGCTATAAATTCATATTCGATCTCCGTGTTGAAGTTAAGCTTGAGCTTTGGACCATGTGACTTATGTTATCTAACCATGTTGGAATGTTGATATTATTGAGAGTATTTTGAGACTTAGAGTGAGTCCCATTTTCTTCCATTATATCACTCTACTAATCCATATTCTCACATGGAAATCCAGGAAATGGGAATGGCGAGCTAGGTCACATCCCATAGGAAGTGGAGAAGGACAGGAAAGTAGTAGTGGGAAGCATTGTGTCTCTCAGAAGAGGTACTTTTGAGAGTAGTGAGACTAAGTAAGCCTCTACCCATGGATCCATGGTCTCAGCGCGGGGGTGACCTATTCAAGAGAGGAAGGCTTGACGGTGTCTACGACAGGGATTAAAGTTGTCATGTTGTAACCAGTTGCCCATATTTTGAGATAAGTATTTATGTTATGTTATGGTTTCATTACATTATTTTATTTGGTATATGTGCAATGATGGATGATTGGGTGTTTGAGTGTTCATGTACTAAATCTCAGGATCTACATGGAGGAAGGATGAATCTCATATAATATGGAATTGAGCTTCTCTTCTCGTTACCTTATTTCTATTCTTCATCCTCTTAACCAAAAATTGTAATTTTGGTTCTATTAAATTGAGATGGGTGCAACCATATGATCTGGTTATACTATCTATTATCATTTTTGTGTTGTGAGACCTATTCCATTATGTCTGGAGTAGCGTTTCCAATGAAAAACACCTTTTGTTTTATTGAAAAATATTTTTGGATGACCAAGATATGTTTGTTTTAGTCCGAAAGTTTTTCAGTGCCAAAATGAGCGCACCTGTCATTTGATTGTAAATCATTGGTTTGCATATTTGTTCCTAGTTACAGATATAAGGATGAGTGATGTATTATAGATGTAAAAAAAATTGATGGCCGGAGGGTCGCAGCCATATGTTCTGATTTTTATTAGTGAGAGATGATTGTAGGGGACAGTCATTGGGAGATTATTTTGAGGGATGAAGTCGCAGTCGGTGTTCTTTGTTTGCTATGGTTTCATTGTGGCTGTCTATTGCAGCCTATGGATGTTCCATGATATGTGGTTTTCCTTACTCTTTATGCTCACTAACAACACACACATAACAATACCGAAAAAGTAGATTAATTTGCAAATAATCAATGACATCAATACTTGATTATTTAAAAACTATGCTATCAAACAAACCAAAAATACATAAATTAGCTATTCACAATGAATATGATGTTAATCATGTATTATTGATGTTTTTGTTTCAATTATGACCTTTATATTTCACTTAGGAAATTATTAATCGAGTTTCACAATTAATTATTTAATTAAGTGGAGTAATTAAATAATAAAGTGTCGCAACTTTAGTCATAATTCAATCTCTATAATTAGAAGTTTTAATTTATTTGGTGAATGGTTACTTATATCAATAGTAATTTATCTATATCCATTGTTTTCAAACTTAATTTAGTATTAATTTTAGCACCTTTGTCGTTATCTCAATGTTCAGGGACATCACATGTACAAATTCTCCAATATACTCCCCTACTCTCAAGGGAATGCGCTTATGTCACATGCGAATGAGACAAGCAGATTTTGGCATGAGAGATATGGTCATATCAACTATAGGTACCTCCAGACATTGAACAAAGAAGGCATGGTGGAAGTGCATCCTTCTATCAAGTTCTCAAATGGCACATGCAAAGGATGTATGGTGGGAAAGCATGCATAGCACAGCTATGAGAAAGGGAAGCAAAGGAGAGTTGTCCAAGTGCTTGATTTGGTTCATTCAGGACTTATTGGGCCTCTTCCCACACCCTCTTATGGGGGATCAAGATATGTTTTTATTTTCATAGATGAATTCTCAAGGTACTGTTGGGTATATTTCCTCAAACTAAAATCTAAAGTCTTTGAGACTCTCAAAGTTTGGAAAGCCTTGGTTGAGAATGCATGTGGGAACAATATCAAGGTTCTTAGGATTGAAAATGGAAAGGAGTATCTGAGAAATATTTTGTAGAATCTTTGTGAAGAATGTGGCATCCAAATTCAGCATCGGTTCCCTACACACCACAACAAAATGGTGTTTTTGAGCGCAAGAACAGGGCTCTCAAGGAGATGGAAACCTGTATGATTGAAGCAAAGGATTTGAATCCTAAGATATGGGTTGAAGCCATTAATTGTGCTTCATATGTTCAAAACAAAGCTCCTCACAAAGCTTTGGATAACAAAACACCATATGAGGCTTGATTTGGTCACAAGCCAAGTGTTTCACATTTCAGGGTCTTTGGCTCAAAGGCCTGGGCTAGGATTCCTCTAGAGAAGAGAAAGGCCTTGTAAACTAAAATAAAGGAGTCCGTCATGGTTGTATATGGTAAATATGAAAAGGGATATGAGATCTTTGATACCTCATCTCAGAAGACATTCGTAGAAAGGAGCGTGCAGTTCGAAGAGGAGCTCATGCAAGAGGTCGAACTAGCTCATGGGGAATGCTCACATCCTCCACTCCATGATGATGTAAATGGTGAATATATTTATTATTTTTATGATTCTAATATTTATGAAGATTATGATGACATGCATTCATATCATGACTCACCTATTCGGACCAAGTGGGCTGAGAAAACTATTCAAACAGTTGGAAATCTAGTTGGTAATCCACTAGATCCTAGGAAGACTATATCTCAATTTCACAATGCTTTATCTGCATGTGAATTGAATCTTGCTGAGAAATTATTCATGATGGTTGGATATTTTTGCTAGACCAAATCCATAGCCACGTGCAGATGCACGAGTCCCTTTCGTCTATAGGACGAAAGGGTAGAGTCTATGGATAAAAAGAGCTGCAGCAAACTGTTAGAACAAAAAATAACTAAACATGCACAAACTACAAACTGAAAAAATAAGACTGAGATAATATACCTTCCAATCTAGTTTAAAATGGGGCCACAATTCCAAAACTCAAAACAATACCTCTCCACAGGCTGGGATAGTGTGGAGGTTACCTCAACACACAAGGGAATGAGAAAATGGAGAATATGGAGTTGTGGGGATGAATAACTTGAGAGTGAAGGTCTCTCAAGGTACTCGTGTGGGCATAATAATGACAGGAATGAAGATTCATGTGTGTGATGGGGACCCCTACCCCTCTATTTATAGTTTTCCTAAAATTTTAGGGTTTTGGGCCCTACCTAGGGCTTTAATCCCTTTTCGCTTGTTTCTTAGCTCTTTTTGAGGTAAGCCCTTTGAGGGTGATTAAGCCTATTTTGGGGCTTTAGCCCCTTTTTGAGATTTTTAAGCTCTTTTGTAGGTTTTTAAGCCCTTTGAGGATATTTTTGGAGCTTTTGAGAGAAAAAAAATAGGTTAAATGGGTGTGGGGGTAGGATGACTTAGGAAATGAATGTATTTGTGTGGTATAGGCGATATGAGCAATTTTTTGTGTTAACAGATTGCCCCCTGATGTGTGAGGGTAGGAGCTCATTGTATGGTTGATGAACATCATTGGATCTTAGGGATCGTGGAGATACCTATGAAGAAGCAGTGCTTCCTCGTTCGGGACAAGTTGGCTTTTGGTTTTTGTATTAATGTTGGTTCCCATCAATGGGTGAGATACAAAGAATATGTGGCATGTATATGGATGAGGCAGGCATACACATGCTCGCCACTATGTCAAAAGAATAATGTGATCAAGGCTCCCAAACACAAGAGATGATCATGTACAAATGTTTCTACATAATGGTTGCCTCAATGAGAGGCTCAATACAATAGTGATCTGAAGAACCAATACATCGGACCCATGGCATTCTCATGGAATGCAAATATTTTCATAATTGATGACCTGTTACATCTAGAAGTTAAGATAAATATCAGGACTCACTAACGAAGAGTCATAGTCTCTATGGTATGATATTCCGCATCAATCATGAATCTATAAAGAAGCACTGCTCTAGGGGGGCTTGTGATCACTGTCTCCAACACAACCAGAAATCACAAGGGATGTGAACCTGTCTGGGTCCCTTTGATAGACTCATCAATGTGCTAGAATTAGGTGAAAACCGAGGTCTTCGACCAAATACTGCACAGACCAATACCCTATACGAATCTCAACAATGCGATGACATTGCTGAAGTAGAGCATGTGAGACACAACCATTCTGAGAAGCACTAAGGACTCTTCTCAAGTGATCCAAGCAACTCATCAATAAGGTCAATGAAATAAAAATACAGGGGCCTCTGTGTCTATCCTCTGGAATAGATGTGTTTTCTTCAACAAAGGGAGACCTGCAATTGACCAAGATAATAATGTTTCCTTCACCAAAAGTGCGAGGGGGATAACCAAAGATGTGGGACAATCTGGGTACTGACTCACCGAGTGGGGAAATAGGGGCAGGGAATCACGGGGGACTCAAAATTCCTTTGTTCAGAGTACGATGGTGGGGATGACCTGGAAGCAAATGAAACTAACTCAAGGGAGGGGGATCATAGCTGTTATACCGAGAATGTAACTGCAGATGGGAAATAATATGTTTGATTTTCATGGAAGACTCATTGCAGAATACTCTGAACATATGTGACCCAAAGGGGGAATGCGTCCAAACTGTAACACATGGGGTGGCACCTAAAGACGCCGTTGTGGCATGGTCTTGTGGATTTTTAGCGAGCCCGAGAAAGTAAATGCTCGATGGTGCTTTCAATTTTAGAGAGTATGAAAGCATAAAGAAGACTCCAATGGGGTCTCTTTTTCGTTGATAGTCTCATGTGCCCGAAAAAGGATAAAAGTGTACATATGAGAGCTCTCCCATCATTTTTAGCAGATGGGAGACTTATTTACCATTGGTAATCAGGATGAAAAAGGTTAAACATGTACTGACTGGACGGTCATTCAAATACTTTTATGAGCATGAACAAAACCAAGTTTGCTCGGTGATATTTTCTTGATGAGAAGGCTGGAAAAGAGATTAAAGACAACCCATGATGAGCTTTTTTGTAGATTTCGGTCCCAATGCCCGAGAAAGCATCAAAGGATGCAAAGGGAAACATTCCTGGCTTGAGTGTGTCAAGGTGGTCATTTTCCTATGGTAGTATATACAATTCATAAAAGGATATAAATGAGACTATGTAGACCCCCTTTCCAATACTTTAACGAGCGAGAAAGGAAGCAAGTGTGCTCGGTGATCCCCCAGATGTGGGTGCTAGTCACGTCCACATGAACATGGGGGAGGTTGACAGGGCCATCCCCCCCCTCCCGTGACCTCACCACCATCAACTTCAATGCGGGCCTTCAATTCTATGGGATACATGGCCGCATACAAGAATGCAGACGGGACTTGGCCGTCACTTCAAATCCCGATCGCCATTACTCACCAACCTGGTCACCATAACTCGCAGTAGATCCATTCATTATTCCCGATGCTGGGTGTTGGTCTATTTCATTTGAACCTGAGGTGCATGCTTCACCACCTTACTTCGCTCGCAATCGTCATCCTCCTCTACTATGGCATGTTACCACGGTTCTTTGCTATGGTTTGTTACCACCTTACTCTGCTCTCAGTCGCTCTCCCACCATGCCCAGCAAACAAAGAGGTGTCCCCCGTAGAGGTAGTGGTCATGGTACTCAGGAGGACCACCATATTCCTCTCTTGGCTCAGGCCAGTAGAAATTACTTCGACATGGTGATTTCTGAAGAAGTGTGGCAGATCGTCAATGAATGGGAGGACGAATTTTCTGGGGCTCTCAGCACGGCCAGAAGAACACTGGAGAGAATACATAATTATTAGATTTTCAAGAATTTGTTCATTTGACTAGTCCTTCATTTCAATCCTTTGGTTCCTCCCCCCTCAGAGCCTCCAGTGCGCCGCCCATCGTTGGATCCCCAATAAGTTTCACTTGCACCACCTACTCCTCCAAGCTCCTTTTTTGCCCCGACCACCATTTATGTTCCTTCATCCTCCACCATTCCCCCACCTTAATTCCAACCCTCCACTCTCTCAATGAGCAAGTTCTTGTCCAACCCTGTCGTTGCAAAAAATACTACTTTGCTCCCCACCAAGAAGCCTCCTGCAGGTACAACAGAAGAAAAAAATCCCTCCAGTGACGAGGAGATGGCGTCATCCAGAGAAAATTCAGAGGCCAAGTCAGGCGAGCCAGCATAGACAGCCTCACCAAGATACAGGTGCCCCATCGTGGAGGAACCATATTACAAGCCGTGAACAGGTTTCACCATGGCTACATGTCAGTATGCATGCCAACAACAAGATTTTTTTAACAGGTTTCATCATGGCCACGTGTCGTTCTGCATGATACTTCCAGGTTTTTTGTCTATCATACTGTTAACTTGTTGGCTCATTGTCTAGTTTCTCCAAGAACAAGGGAGGTTTTTGTTTATGTTCATATGGGTGGCTTTTTTTCCCTCCTGGAGGGAGGGTCCTAGTTCTGGGGACTTGTTTTCCCTCCTGGAGGGAGGGCCCAGTTTCATTTTGAACCTCTATATCTGCTCATCATGAGCAGGTCTGCTTCTTTGCCTTGTAAACTCAATTGTATCACTATTTTCTTGTTTTAATAGAATAGCTCTCAACTTACAAAAAAAAAAGTGTGCTCGACGATCTTTTCATTCATTTAGGAGTCAGAAAAGAGCTTAACAGAAACTTCGTAATGGTCAACCAAGCAAGGGGGTACTAATGGTTCCCCATTGCGATACAATGAACGGTGGTCCAAGGTGATCAACTGTGCAGTATGGATGGAGCGGATGGCTCGTGAACATGCCAATACATACAGAGGAAGATCCTCCTGGAGGCACACAAATCGAGGTGAATTCCGAGAAGTGGTCCAGAAAATCATGGGTTAAACATGAGATGAGGGTCTCATCAAAAGACAGAGGGTGGAAAACTGAAACTAGTGGTGCAAATGACGTCCCAAACGGACTCTGGGTGGCTCTGACTCAGCAGCTAGTGATGTTGGCCCTGGTGCAATGGTGCACGGGGAGAACTAGACCAAATGGAGATCTATGTGTATGGAGCTAGGTCAACGTACAATGTGCGATTCGTGTGGTGGTACGCAAATCGACGTGACTCCAAAAATATGGCCCGAAGAATCAGTAGGGAGGGAGGCAATCTAGAATTTTGTTTCTTGACCCAGGAGATTTTTGCACAATGGTGGTAGCTTCCTATTCTTGTAGAGGATGATCCATACGCAACCATGGAAAACCGGGGAGATACAGAGAGGCCTCAACCTCTAAGATAGGTCTAGGGACCTGATGGTATGCTAGCATGGTGGTAGCTAGATCATACGTGTGACCTACTATGTGCATGTGCATATGCGGGACCACACCCTCCAGTGGGCTACCCACGGCGCAGGGGCAGGGATCATATCTACCTGCTCACATGCAAATAATGTAACAGAGTTCTACAATGGACTCACTGCGACTAGGCATGGAATGACTACTAGAGGGGGTCACCAACTCATGAGAAAAAACAATACAAAAAAAAAGAAAAAACTACGCTATAAGTGACTCATGGTGGTTATATTAGGCATAGAATCTCTTGAGGTGGAGCCCGTTGCGAGGATTCTTCAAGAGGTGACCATCTGAGTCAGCGAAGAGGTATGCCCCTTGCCGAGACAAAGGTTGTTGGAAAGGTGGGGTGATGGAATCTAGCCTTCAATGGGAAGAACCCACACTATGGTTTAAAGGGAATGGGGTAAAACCAGAGGCAGTCTTATAGATCTCTTTGTCGTTGCATAAGTGGTGTCGGGATAGATCAGGTGGATCTTCCACGGTCGATGAGGCGGAAGGGAAACTAGTGTTGGAGATCATGTAAATAGTTGCAGTGTTTGAGGAAGAAACCAGAGGGTGGATCTCCTCAATAATAGTGATTTCAAATTCAAAGGAATGTTTTCGAAGATTACTAAGCGCAGCTCAGAACTCATCCAAGTCTTGGCAGTGGTGAGAATAATGTCCATACAATCTGCAAAGTGCACATGGATGGTTTGTCCTCAAAGCCTTGTTTTTTAATATTGGTCCACTTGGGAGGACAACCACCCAAATGTTATCTATTGTATCTATGGCATCTAAGTGTGTGCGGAGGATGGGAATCTCATGACAATTCTAGGTTGCATGATCCCACACATTGCACACGACACATGGAGGATTTTGACAGGTTTTGGCAACCACTTTAAAAAAATTTCTCCTAGCCCTTTTTGGATGAGGCAGGGCAAGTGCAGGTGCGGAAGGTGGTTTGTGTGGCCCAGGAGGGGGGCATGTATTGACCACAATGGGTTGAACAGGTGGTTTGAGGTACCACACAGGAATCCCTAACATAAAATTGGGTAAGATCAAAGTAGCCATCACTAGCTTACTCACAATGTCGAGTGGGGGGAAAAGGAAGGGAATTGTATGGAATAGGAGAGAGCCCTAGTAATTCCCTGGTGACTACATTTGAGGCTGCAACTATGGCTGGGGTTGTGGTTGCGGATGGTGTTGCGGCTACGAATGGAGTTGCGGCTACGGATGGGGATGCGGCTAGGGATGGAGCTACAGCTGCAGATGAAGTTGCAGCTACTGATGGAGCTGCGGCTATGGTTGGGGTTTGGGTGCAACGGTGGTGGATGAGAGCATGCACAAATCCGTAGTCTCACTTGGTGTCGGTGGAGGTAGTACCAAGGGGAAGGAATCCATCATGGAAGTGTCGACGAAGAACCCGGGGCCTACAACCAACAATGGAGGGGTGGTTGCATTGTTGAAGGAATTATCAGCAGTGGGGATAACATTGGATGGTGCCATTTGCCCCTGCGGATCCCGGTAACTTAGTTGGTCCACCATCATAATATTCCCATCATGAAGGAAAATCATAAGGTAGAAAATGGTGGATGCCACAGATCTCATGGCATACATGTAATTGCATCCCAGGAGAAGGTTATAATCCAACTGCGCATTGACAACCTCGATGTCAATCGACACTATTTTACCGGCTAATGATATTGTGACGTGTGGAAGGATGCCTTGAGCTTTTGTGGGGTGGCCATCATAGGCGCATAGTGTAGTGGTGGATGGTTGGAGGAGAGGGAATCTGAGTTTTGGCCAAACCAACATCGACATGACACAAGTGGATGCCCCTTCATCGATAATACATCAATGCACGACCAAATTTCGAATGGACACCAGAATCTGGAAGGCATAGGTTGATGGCATTCTGGGCTCTCCGTTGTCCAAATTGAATGTAATAAATTTGGATTCGGAGGGATCTATGTCACCGAGTGCATCCAGTAATGATTTTCGTTGTGGAAGGAATTTTTTCAGCACTTCTAGAGTAGACATGGTCATAGGTGACTGGGCCAAGTCATCAACAATGCTATAGTTCACCGTGGCTCTAGTCGTGGCATTGTTGGTAATCCGTCGTACGGGGAATCATGGTCCGTAGGACGCCCCATCAGTGGGGAGTGAAGGTAAGTGAAGAGGTATGTTGGTTGTGCTGAACATGGATGCAGCTAATGGGTTGGCGGTTTCGATACTGGATCCATATTGATTTCGTCGAGTCTATAAGTTGACCTCTTCAGTTGTCATGGACAGTAGGTGGTGAACACCTGCCTCTGTAGGTGAGGGTGCAGTGGGAGCTGTAGGAGCAGGTGGGGGCATAGGTGTAGTTTCTACCAGTCGTTGGATTGGTAACAGGTTCTGGAGCACCATGGGTAGAGGGCCTAGTGGTGCTAGATTGGGTTGATCTTGAACTGCCGCATTTGTACTGCGTTGAGCTTCATTCTGAAGAACCTGCTTAGAGGGAATTTGTGTGTATAATGACCATAGACATCACATAGATTGCACCACTGCTTGGTCTATAACGGAGTGTTTCATCTAGGTGGGTTAGGTTGATGGGGATTTTGAGCCGGCTAGTTTGCTCCGATGTTGTTGGGAGGATTTGGTTGTTGGCCACCTCCTTGTGGCTAGTTATTACCCTGATTCCTAGCTTAGTTTTTTCTCCTTTTCCCTTGTTGGTTTTTCAGGGTGAGTTGGTTGGGACGGTTCTCCTGAGCAAAAAATTGTCCCATGGGTGTCGACGGAGCTAGGGCAGGGGTTGGAGCGGTTTACATAGTTGGTGCATAGTAGACCGGAGGAGCTAGAGGGGCTACGAATACGGTCGTTGGTCTCGAATATGATTTTTCTATCCAAGTTGGTGCATGGGCATGTTGTTGTGGCACGGGCTGTGTGTAGGAGGTTATGGCTCTGGACTGAGCCATCATCCTTGAGTAGTTGGAACTTGGTTTTGTTGCGCAATGCTTGGGGCATTGCTTAGGTGGGGTGGCATTATAGGAGGTGTCGCACAACACTATGGATATTGAGAGACATAACCTATGATTCCATCTGCAGCATGGGATACCCTTTTTATGTCACGGTGAGAGGTACTGGCATGGGGAGCATCAGGGAGGATGGTGTATAGGTATCCTAACTAAGCATAGATCAAGTCAAATTTTTGGGCCTTCAAGATGGCGTTTTCCTCTGATTGGGGGTGTTCAGAAGAGACATCCTTGTCTATGGGTGGTAGCAAGATCTTTAAAAACCAATCAAGGAAGATTATTTCTTCCAGCTGAATCTTGCACAAGCTCCGGCGTCGCCGCCACTCGTGTATGTGGTCGATTATATGAGTCGTCGTGTTTTGGTGGTAGTATAGGAGTATCTCCACGCCCTCGTCATAGTGGACGGGGAGTTGGAAATATTGCAGGAACATGAAGGCTAAAGAATTGAAGCCCGAGTAGGCGGCTTGAGGAAGCTCAATGTACCATTTGGCTATGGCGCCTGTGAGGGTGTGCTGGAATATCCTGAGTCTAATCAAATCATCCATAATGTTGTTTGATGAGCACCATAGATGAAACGTCATGATGTGGTTTTGGGGGCACTCCCCTGCCTTCAAACTTTGGAATGTCTGATGGGAGTTTAGTTGGCATAAGAGGCCACTAGGGTTGGTGGCAGATTGGGTCACTGGTTAATCCAGCCAAATCAGGCAAGTTGAGGCATGTCATGAATGGGATATTAGACCCAAGGCTGGTGTGGGAGGGGTCAGCGATGGAACCGGAGTTTGCAGGAGCATGATGTCCTTGCATGACTGGGGGCACCTGAAGTTGAATTCCCGCGATGGGGATAGTCAGGATGGTGGTGGAAGGGCCACTGCCCCCAGGTATCAGAGGTGGTGCTATGGTAATAATAGGGTCACTGCCCCCAGGTATGAAAGGTGGTACTATGGGAATAACAGGGCCACTACCCCGAGGTATGACAGGTGGTATTGTGGTAAGGATGGGGGTTGGTGTGGGCCCACCACTAATGGGTTGTGGACTCACCACGACATTTGTAGCAGTGCTGGGGCCTCTAGACATGATTGTGGTGGTAATGTTAGGCATGGATGTGGGTATGATGCCAACTACCCCTACGAAGAAGGGATCAAGATTCACACCAGCCATGGGGCTAGACGATGCAGTGTGCAGTTTTGGCCTGTATTGGTAGGAATCTGAGTCAGAATCAGAGGTTGTATGGCCTTTGGATGGTGAGGAGGTTTGTTGAAGGTGGTCTCGACATTGACGGTCTAAAGACCCGAACTAAGGTGGATCGCCTCTCAAGCGTGAGGAAGAGCATGGTGGATCAATGGTGTCTGTTTGATAGTAACTGGTAATGAAAATTGGACCTTGGTTTAATGGCTTCCTATTGGATTATAGGTGGTCACTCGGCCACCAAGACTTCCAGAAGATAGCGCTTGGTTTTTTCCTCATGGGCGTTCTAGTCAATCGGTAGGGGTCCTTGCTTGTTTCGCTTGGAAATTCCTCTCATTGGCCAGCTACTTTGGGGTTCCTGTGGTACTCCTCACAGTGAGTTTTAGGGTAGAGCCCAAGTACTTCCCGTAGTTATGGCAATTAGGGACTTATGTCCTCAAACTGGAAAATTTGATTTAAAGTAAATTGGTTACTTTTAAGGTTTGCTCAGGGTCATGAACCGAGTTTGGTTGAATTATATCGTGTGGTTGTGTGTGTACTTTGTGTATGATTTTTGTTTATTTTTATTATTTGTTGATCGTTTGATAAGCAAAGAGCAATGGAATTTCTCCACAGTTTAGGCAATGGGAAACTCAACATGTAACATATGAACCAGTAAAATGAACAGAACCAAAGTGCACTACAAAACTATAAAATTCTAACCAACAATGTGAATGCCTTGTTTTTGTATCCCTCTTCGGCCAAGAAGGAGTGTTGGGCTCTCATCAAAGTGGGAACAATCCCACCCGTAGATCCACTGGTTACTCCTCAAATGCAAGGTTGCTCAACAAGGAAGATGATAACGTCATGAAACCCCCAACAGTTTCCAACCCTATAGCTTCTAAGACACTTGTTTTTAGTGGAATAGAGAAATATCAACGACAGGTTCCTATTACTACGCTTGCTCAACCCTCCGTCTTATCTCAGAATACCTCGGGGGGTGATGACTAAGTAGAGGAGGAAAGGCTGGGCAAGAGGGTTAATTTCCAACTGATCTTTAAGATAATGAAATAAACTTGTAGAAAATTAACCGAATAATGAACAGATTTGTATATGTAAACAGTTTAACCATATAAGCAACTGAATGGAAAACTACTTGCAGAAAACACAGGCTGCTTCTGGCTGTTGGACAGTGGCGACTAAGCTGCACAGATAGTCTAAACAAAAATGACAAGAAACATGAGAGGTAGGTCACCATTTTTGAGGCCAGATAAGAAACTAGGTCACCCCTGTCAGGCTTGAATGGATGACTAGGTCACTTCTGGGCTGAACCAAGCAGCAACGGAGCTTAGAGAGGCAGGTCGTTCCTGTCGGGGACGACTGGGTTGCTCTGTTCTGGGATGAGTAGGATACTGGGTCACTCCTTTCGGCCTGAAATAGGAAACTGGGCCCATAAACTTAAAAAATAAAGCAGAGAAGGACTGAAAGTAACTGGTACTATGGCCAAACAGGCTTGGATCGACCTCGTGAGGGCTCGACCAAGAAGAGAAATGAAAGAAAACTTGAAAGAAACTACTAATCAATTATTCAAAAACCTGCAAAAAACTATTAAACCCCAAGGATCCTATGGGATCGAAGCGATGGAGTTGTCGAACTGTAGCTCAGACCAAATCCCTAGCCACGTGCAAATGCATCTCCCTTCTGTCAATAGGACGAAAGGGTAGAGTCTATGGATAAAAAGAGCTACAGAAAACTGTTAGAATAAAAAATAACTAAACATGTACTAACTACAAACTGAAAAAATAATTAGACTAAGACAATATACCTTGAAATTTGGTTTAAAACAGGGCCACCATGCCAAAACTCAGAACAATGCCTCTCCACAGGCTGGGATAGTGTGGAGGTTGCCTCAACACACAAGGGAACGAGCAAATGGAGGAAATGGAGTTGTTGGGATGAATAGCTTGAGAGTGAAGGTCTCTCAAGGTACTCATGCGAGAATAATAATGACAGATAGGAATATTCATGTGTGTGATGGGGAACCCCACCCCTCAATTAATAGTTTTTTCTCAACTTTTAGGGTTTTTAGCCCCTGGTTAGGGTTTTGGGCCCTACCTATGGTTTTAAGCCCTTTTTGCTTGTTTCTTAGCTCCTTTTGAGTTTTTTTATGCCCTTTGAGGTTGTTTAAGCCTCTTATGGGGCTTTAGCCCCTCTTTTGATATTTTTGGCTCCTTTTTGATCTTTTTAAGCTCTTTTGTAGGTTTTTAAGCCCTTTGAGGATATTTCTAAAGCTTTGAGAGAAAAACATAGGTTAAAGGGGTGGGGGAGTAGGATGAGTTAGGAAATAAATGTCTTTCTGTGGTATAGGATATATGAGCAACTTTTTGTATTAATGGATATGATCCTCAATAATATCAGGATGTGTCACTTGAACCAAGATGGCAAACATCCATGCAAGAAGAGTTCAACTCATTGCAAGAAAATGAGACTTAGGAATTGGTTCCCTTGCCCTCCAAGAGGAAACTAGTGCAATGAAAGTGGTTCTATAGGACCAAAGTGGTTGTTTATGGTTCACATATCAAGTATAATGCTATTTTTCTTTCCAAGGTATTCTCTTAGGTCCAAGGAGTGGACTATACAGATACATTTGCACTCATTGCAAAGATGGACTCTATCAGGTTAGTTTTAGCCATTGTTGCATCTGAGTGCTGAGAGGTTCACCACATGGATGTGAAGAGTGCATTTATTCATGGTGAACTTCAAGAATATATCTATATGCAGCAACCTGAATATTTCATTAAGGATCCTTCACTTTTATGCATGTTAAAGAAGTCTCTCTATGGCCTCAAGGAAGCCCCCAAGGCTTGGTATGCCAAGATGGACAATTTTCTGCTCTTGCTTGGCTTTGAAATATTTAAATCTGATCCTAATGCATATTTGCACCATGTTGGTAACTTATTGCAGGTCATAGTGTTGTATTTTGATGATATTTTGATTACAGGTAGCTACACTAAAGAAATTGGATCGATTAAGTCTTATTTGCACAGTGAATTCTCCATGACTGACCTTGGATTGTTGAAGCAATTTCTTGGATTGGAAATTGACAAATATGAAGAAGGGATCAAGTTCAGACAACACGAGTATGCTAAAAACATAATATTGAAGTTTAAAATGGATGAATGTAAGGCATCCAACTACCCATTCCTTTCAGGTATAAAACTAGGTGAATTTGGTGCATCTCCATTGGCGGACAACTCATTGTACAGACAGCTAGTTGGGAGTCTACTGTATCTTACACACTCTAGTCCATCTTTGGAATATGTTGTAGGTGTTGTAGCTATATATATGCATCAGATTCATGGGATCCATTGGAAGGAATCTAATATGATCATGCACTATGTGTAAGGAACCAGACACTTAAGGGTACACTATGTTGTTGGTTCTCCACTAGAACTTGTTGGATTTACTTATTCTGATTGGCTTGGAGATACAATTGAAAGTAAGTTCACTTAATTTTATGTATTCATGATTTCACATGGTCCCATATGTTGGTCAAGCAATAAATAACACACCATATCCCTCTCTTCAGTTGAGGTCGTGTACAGAGGAGCAGTGAATGCAACTACACAATGTGTGTGGTTGCAAGGTATTCTTCGAGAACTTGGAGTTGCAATTGATTCACCCATAGTCATTTGGTGTTTTATAATCAAAGTGAAATAAATATTTCCACTGATCAAGTGGAGATACAGAGGACCAAACACATTAAGATACACATGCACTGCATCTAGAGCTTGGTGCATGATTAGGTGATATCCTTGCAGTATTTCCCATCTGCAGAGAAAACTACTGACATTTTCATAAAGAGCTTCACATAGAAGACATTCATCTATCTGAGATCCCATATTGGATTGGATTACACATGGTGATGGCTCACATTCACTTTCATATTTTTTGGCTCCATGTCCATTTTTTAGGGGAGGTTTTGTTCCCATGAGGTTTTCCTCCTTACCTTGGTTTTTATGGACAAATAAAATTGTTGTTGTATGACGTGACTTGAGCCTCGGATTCCAAGGCCTCAATAATATTCTAGATAATTTTTACTATGTTAGGCTTAATGGGGGGTGTTATAGCAATAATCCACCTTAGTACTATGATCATACACCTAGGTACATTTCCTTAGCTTCTATGTTATGTTCTATGGTACAAACTTAGGATATATTGATCATTTACTGATAGTTGAAGCACTAATGGTTGATCATTCTGATAGAATGGCACCATTATTGATGACAGAACAACATTGGTGTTCTCCCTCATATCTAGATTCAGGGAATATGTTTGACCTTAGGCGCTAGTGCATGTTTGTGGTCGTTTTTTGCCTTCTTTGAGCATTTATTACCTCCTAGAACCACTCTCACTTACCCATGTGCTCACCCATGCTTAGCATGCCTCCATTTATGTTCTAGCATGCCTCACCCATGTTCACACTTGCAATTGTGACCATTTGGGATGATTAGGAAACTGATTGGTCCACCTATGGGGGGTTTGAGGGTCAGATCATTCTCTAACACTTGTATGCATCCAAATGGCCTTTAATGCCTCTAGATATTTTCCTATTGTAATATAAACATGATCTAGACATATTCACATGTTGGACAGTCATAATAATATCAATTATTGACTACATTTGTGTATGTTGGTTTTACTATTTCTGTTGTTTTCTGCATAATTTGTGTGTAATATCAAATAGTGAGAATCTCCTTGGCTCCTATATCCTAATGTGAATCAATTCTCACAATATGAAAGCATGGAAAATTCAAATGTGAAACCAAATGCAAAAAATATTGTAATAATTATGCTTGATTATTTGTGCTTCACCCCACATTGAAAATGAAATGGATGAAATGTTGTTCATATATAAATAAATCCCCCAATGCCTCCACTCCTTGGCATGCCCCTTCAAACAATACCCCAAGCCTATAATAAATAATGGTCAGTTCACCGACCACTAACCTTTTTTTGTTCTCCCTTGCATTTTGAAATGTTGAGCTAACAAAGTGATGGAAGATGAGACCTGGAAGGATTGTTGATATCATAAGAGTTTTGTGGAAACCAATGGGTGGGATATGGGACTGCACGAAAAATATTTTAGATCGATCTCAATGATGGAACCATTTATGTAACCCTTCTTCCATTGAATTGCATTGACACGCATTTTTTTTATTGATTCATCTATGATTGGCCTTCGAAATTTGAAGTGTGAAGAGGCATTGTGTAAAAAGTTGAGTGACATCTTCAATCACCTTCCAAAGAGATAACAATTTTATAGAACATATCTATGTTTCTTTTGTAAGAATTCCCAAGTAGGAATCTTCCCCCTCAAAGTTAACCACATGAAGACTTTGACCTTTTGTGGATTTTTTACCTTCCAAAGAGAACACCACCACCAGTTGTACACCTATCCATTGTACTCTGCTAGTGCACTACAACCAACCTTAGTAACCTCCCACTTTGTTCTAAGTTCAAATGATCTTGTTGGGTTTTACCTTTAAGAATGTGCCCATTTCATAGCTTTGTGCTAAATAATGACATTTGATCAGCATGTTCTTGCACTAAACCCAATTGTTCCACACGCAACTAGCCTTGCTGCCAAATGGTCGATTGTTCATCATCTGCCACTTCACTTAGAGTGTGGTAACCATTTTGACGCAAACTCATAACTATAAAGCACTTCAAGAAGAAAAATATATTTACTGCATCTACCACAAGCTTTACCTAATCACCATCTCTGTTATAGAACTAGAGAAAATTAGTATATTAAATGATTTAAATAATATTTATTATTATTATTATTAGTTAAATGTCGGCATTAAAAAGACACATTGTTCTGATATGTCTCTTCCATAGTATTTAATGTCGCTCATTCTCTTGTAAAAATCATCATTGGATAAATAAATACATATATTTTTTGAAAGTCCATTCCAAGGTGGTATCAAAGCGATCTGGTCCTTGGCCATTATTTACACTTTGTGTAATTTGGTTTTTATCCATTATCCTAGGGTTTCCCAAAAAGAAGAGGTAAGACAATAGAAGAAGAAGAAGAAAGAAAGAAAAACACAAGGTTTATAAAAACCACATGTGGTTTTATAAACAAGTCATATAATAAAAAAAGTAAAAAGAAGGAGAAGAAGAAAAAAGGCAGAAAAAAAAAAATCATTGTATTATGAAAACACACTTGTCTTTTTTATAAAACAAAATTACATTAATAAAAACTTATTTTATGATAAATGAAAAAGAATTAAATTATATAGTGAGGAATCAATCGTATTTTTAGATTGACAAAGAATAAAGTGCTTTACAAGTCTATTTAAGAAATTATATTATAGGGTTAAATTTTCACAAATACCAAGTTGAATAACATGAATACAATAAATACGAAGAGATACCTTCTAGACAACAAGGATGCATCGATAAAGTCAAAAGATGACTCAGTTCAGAAGCTCTTGGAAAAAGTTGAGCAAAAAGAGGAGGACATCCAAGACATAAAGCTCGCAATTCAGTCACTAAAACATCAAGTTAAAGGATTCAATAACTCACATCAAAGCCCAACCCACAACATCGTTCACAAAGTAAAGATCAATTTACCAAGATTCAATTACGAAAAATATATTGAGACGGGATTTGATGGATCAGTAAAATCGAAAAATATTTTGAAATGTACAATATTTATGGCGAAGACGACAAACTAATTGTTGTAGCAATGCACATGGATAAAATCACTTGTGATTGGTTCTTGTGGTGGGACTCAGAAATGAAAGCAGGAATACTGGTGAGATATTGGGATACCTTCATGAAAAATTTCTTTAAACGATTTCAAGACATGGAAGAAGCCGAAATATACAACAATCTCACTCGTTTACAACAAAAAGTAACAGTGTATGAATATTTTAGCAATCCATTGGTCCTAGTCACTCGTGTCCAATACAGGGATAATTTAAAGAACCCCCTAAATTTATACATGTATAATAAATGGGTGACTCCCCATTATACATGGGAAAGTGTGAAGGCTATTTCATCAATACTATAATATATAAATATAATTTTTTGGCAAAACTTTCATGAAATTAAAGAATATTGTAAAAGATGGGTGAATCTTTCATAGAATTATAAAATCGTGTAAAACCATGGCGAATATATTAGAGAGTTTTAAAACCTTATAAATGTCTTGTGGGGATGTGTGGGATTAACCAAGCCAATCCATAGAACCCATACCTTCAATAATTACATCATATTTCAATTTTGAATTAGCTCTTCTTAGGACACAAAGGGGATTTCTGATGAGCTTTGTTGATATCAAAACTTTATAACCATCTGGTCCTCACTTATTCATATGATATTAGGGTGATTTAAAAACTACTTTCAGAAAACACAGGCCGCTTCTCGATGATGGACAGTGGATACTGAGCCACACAGACAGTCTAAACAGCAGTGACAAGCAACCTAAGAGGGATGTCACCCTTTTCAAGGCCGGATAGGGGATTGGGTCACACATATCAGGCTTGAATGGGAAACTGGGTCTCTTCTGGGCCGAACAAAGCAGTGAAGGAGCCTAGAGAGGTAGTTTGCTCCTTTCGGGGCTGAACAGGAAACTGAGTCGCTCTGTTCTATGCTGAATTTGTGACTGGGTCGCTCCTTTCGGACCGAAATAAGCGACTGGACCCGTAAACTAAAAAAATAAAAACAGAACCGAGTATAGCTGACAGTAACTTGTACTGTGGTCGAGGAGGCTCAGGTCGGCCTTGTGAGGGCTCGACCAGGAAGAGAAATGTAAGAAAAAATAAAAGAAACTACTAATCAACTATTCAAAAACCTGTAAAAAACTATTAAACCCTATGGATCCTGTGGGATTGACTCGGTGGAGTCACCAAACTGTAGCTAGACCAAATCCCTAGCCACGTGCAGATGTATCTCCCTTCTGTCTATAGGAAGAAAGGGTAGAGTCTATGGATAAAAAGAGTTGCAACAAACTATTAGAAGAAAAATAACTAAACATGTACAAACTAAAAATTGAAAAAATAAGACTGAGACAATATACCTTCAAATCTGGTTTAAAAGGGGGCCACCATGCCAAAACTCAGAACAATGCCTCTCCATAGGCTGGGATAGTGTGGAGGTTTCCTCAACATAAAAGGGAATGAGCAAATGGAGGAAATGGAGTTGTCGAGATGAATAGCTAGAGAGTGAAGGTCTCTCAAGGTACTCATGCGGGCATCATAACGACAGGAAGGAAGAGTCATGTGTGTGATGGGGACCCCCACCCCTATATTTATAGTTTTTTTCAAATTTTAGTGTTTTTAGCCCCTCGTTAGGGTTTTGAGCCCTACCTAAGGTTTTAATCCCTTTTCGCTTATTTCTTAGCTCTTTTTGAGGTTTTTAAGCCCTTTGAGGGTGTTTAAGCCTATTTTGGGGCTTTAGCCCCTTTTTTTAGCTTTTTGGATCCTTTTTTAGATTTTTAAGCTCTTTTGTAGGTTTTTAATCCCTTTGAGGATATTTTTGGAGCTTTTGAGAGAAAAACATAGGTTAAATGGGTGTGGGGGTAGGATGAGTTAGGAAATGAATGTCTTTGTGTGGTGTAGGCTATATGAGCTTTTTATTGATTTAACAGATATGATCCTCAAACATATTAGGATGCATCACTTAAACCAAGATGGAAAACATCCATGCAAGAAGAGTTCAACTCATTGTAAGAAAATGAGACTTAGGAATTGGTTCCCTTGCCCTCCAAGAGGAAACTAGTGCAATGAAAGTGGTTCTATAAGACCAAAGTGGTTGTTGTTGGTTCATATATCAAGTATAATTCCATTTTGGTTTCCAAAGTATTCTCTTAATTCCAAGGAGTGGACTATACATATATATTTGCACTAGTTGCAAAGATGGACTCTATCAGGCTAGTTTTAGCCATTGTCGCATCTAAGCGCTGGGAGGTTCACCACATGGATGTGAAGAGTGCATTTATTAATGGTGAGCTTCAAGAGGATATATATATGCAGCAACTTGAATATTTTTTTGAGGATCCTTCACGTTTATTCATGTTAAATAAGTCTCTCTATGGACTCAAGCAAGCCCCCAAGGCTTCGTAAGCCAAGATGGACAATTTTTTGCTCTCGCTTGGCTTGGAAATATTTAAATATGATCCTAATGCATATTTGCAGCATGTTGGTGACTTATTGCAGATCATAGTGTTGTATGTTGATGATATTTTTAGTGCAGGTAGCTACACTAAATAAATTGGATCGATTAAGTATTCTTTGCACAGTGAATTCTCCATGACTGACTTTGGATTGTTGAAGCAATTCCTTGGATTGGAAATTGACAAATATGAAGAAGGGATCAAGGTTAGACAACACAAGTATGATGAAAACCTGATATTGAAGTTTAAAATGGATGAATGTAAGGCATCCAACTTCCCATTCCTTCCGGGTATAAAACTAGGTGAATTTGGTGCATCTCCATTGGTGGACAACTCATTGTACAGACAGCGAGTTGGGAGTCTACTGTATCTTACACACTCTCGTCCAAATTTGGAATATGTTTTCAAGTGTTGTAGATATATATATATATGCAACAAAATCATGGGATCCATTGGAAGGAATCTAAGAGGATCCTGCACTATGTGCAAGGAACCATACACTTAAGCGTACACTATGTTGTTGGTTCTCCACTAGAACTTGTTGGATTTACTCATTCTAATTGGGCTGGAGGTCCAATTGAAAGGAAGTTCACTTAAGGTTATGTATTCATGATTTCACATGGTCCCATATGTTGGTCAACCAATAAATAACACACCATATCCCTCTCTTCAGTTGAGGCCGAGTACAGAGGAGCAGTGAATGCAACTACACAATGTGTGTGGTTGCAAGGTATTCTTTGAGAACTTGGAGTTGCATTTGATTCACCCATATTCATTTGGTGTGTGATAATCAAAGTGAAATAAATATTTCCACTGCTCCGGTGGAGAGACAGAGGACCAAACACATTGAGATACATATGCACTACATCCGTAGCTTGGTGCATAATCAGGTGATATCCTTGTAGTATTTCCCATCTACAGAGAAAACTACTAACTTTTTCACAAAGAGATTCATAGATAAGAAATTCACCTATCTGAGATTCCATATTGGAGTGGATTAAACATGGTGATGGCTCACATTCCCTTTCATATTTTTTGGCTCCATGTCCATTTTTTAGGGGAGGTTTTGTTACCATGTGGTTTTCCTCCTTACCTTGGTTTTTATGGACAAATAAAATTGTTGTTGTATGAGGTGACTTGAGCCTTAGTTTCCAAGGTCTCAATAATATTTTGGTTACATTTTACTAATTTAGGATTAAGGGAGGGTGTTAGAGAAATAATCCACCTTATTACTATGATCATACACCTAGTTACTTTTCCTTAGCTTCTATGTTATGTTCTATGGTACAGACTTAGGATATATTAATAATTTACTGATAGTTGAGGTGCTCATGGTTGATCATTCTGACAGAGTGGTGCCCCTATTGATCACAGAATAGAATTATTGTTCTCCCTCATCTCTATATTCAAGGAATATGTTTGATCTTAGGAACTAGTGCATGTTTGTGGTGCTTTTTGGCCTTCCTCGAGCATTTATTTCCTCCTAGAACCACTCCCACTTACCCATGTGCTCACCCACTCTTAGAATGCATCCATTTATGTTCTAGCATGCCTCACCCATGTTCAAACTTGCATTCGTGACCATTTGGAATGATTAGGAAGATGAGTGGTCCACCTAGGGGGGTTTGAGGTTCAAATCATGGTCTAACATTTGTATGCATCCAAATGGCCTCCAAGGCCTCTCAATTTTCCCTATTGTAATATAAACATGATCTAGACATATTTACATGTTGGACAATCATAATAATATCAATTATTGACTACATTTGTGTATGTTATTTTTACTATTTATGTTTTTTTGTGCATAATTTGTGTGTAATATCGAATTGTGAGAATATCCTGGATCCTACTATGAATCAATTCTCACAATATGAAAGCGAGGAAAATTCAAATGTGAAACCAAAAGCGAAAAATATTGTAATAATTATGTTAGATTATTTGTGCTTCACACCACATTGAAAATGAAATGGATGAAATGTTGTTCATAAATAAATAAATCCCCCAGTGCCTCCACTCCTTGGCATTCCTCTTCAAATAATTCCCCAAGCCTAGAATAAACAATGGTCAGTTCACCGACCACTAACCTTTTTTATTTCTCCCTTGCATTTTGAAATGTTGAGCCAACAAAGTGATGGAAGATGAGACCTGGAAGGATTGTTGATATGGGAAGTGTTTTGTGGCAACCAATGGGTGGGATATGGGACTGCACGAAAATATTTTAGGTCAATCTCAATGATGGAACCATTTATGTAACCCTTCTTCCATTGAATTTCATTGACACACATTTTTTTATTGATTCATCTATGATCGGCCTTCGAAATTTGAAGTGTGAATAGGCATCATGTAAAAAGTTGAGTGACATCTTCAATCACCTTCCAAAGAGATAACAAGTTGCTAGAACATATTTATGTTTCTTTTTTAAGAATTCCCAAGTAAAATTTTTCCCCGTCGGAGTTAACCACATGAATACTTTGACCTTTTGTGGAGTTTTTACCTTCCAAAGAGAACACCACCACCAGTTGTACACCTATCCATTGTACTCCTCTAGTGCACTAAAACCAATCTTAGTAACCTCCCACTTTATTCTAAGTTCAAATGATCTTGTTGGGTTTTACCTTTAAGAATGTGCCCATTTCATAGCTTTAAGCTAATTAATGACATTTGATCAGCATGTTCTTGCACTAAACCCAATTGTTCCACACTCAACTAGCCTTTCTACCAAATGGCCAATTGTTCATCATCTGCCACTTCACTTAGAGTGTGGTAACCTTGTTGACGCAAACTCATAACTAGAAAGAACTTAAAGAAGGAAAATATTGTTATTGAATCTATCATAAGCTTTGCCTAATCACCATCTCTGTTATAGAACTAGAGAAAATTAGTGAATTAAATGATTTAAATAATATTTATTATTATTATTATTATTAGTTAAATATCGGCATTAGAAAGTCACATTGTTCTGATATGTCTCTTCCATAGTATTTAATGTCGCTCATTGTCTTGTAAAAATCACATTGGATAAATAAATACATATATTTTTTGAAATTCCATTCCAAGTTGGTATCAGAGCGATCTGGTCCTTGGCCATTATTTACACTTTGTGTAATTTGGTTTTTAACCATTATCCTAGGGTTTCCCAAAAATAAGAGGTAAGACAATAAAAGAAGAAGAAGAAAGAAAGAAAAACACAAGGTTTATATAAAAACCACACCTGGTTTTATAAACAAGTCATATAATAAAAAGAAGTAAAAAGAAGAAGAAGAAAAGGGAGAAAAAAAACCATTGTATTATGAAACCACACTTGTTTTTTTCTAAAAAAAACATTACATTAATAAAAATTATTTTATGATAAATGAAACAGGATTAAATTATATAGTTAAGAATCAATCGTATTTTTACATTGGCAAAGATTAAAGTTTAAAAGTAGACATTATGCAGTCGAAGATTAAAGTGCTTTACAAGTTGTTGCAGCTCCTTCTTACTTCAAAGATTAAAGTGCTTTACAAGTTGTTGCAGCTGCAATTTTTCTCCCAAATTTTTAAAATTTTGGACCCTCCTTTTAGTCTTATCTTGCCTGGGAGTGTTTAAGATTCCTGAACTCTGTATTTCCTCTGTTACGAATTTGGATTCTCCCGAGTTTGATTTGAGTTCGATTGTTTATCACTTTCGGAGGTTGAATGATATAAAACTGCCAATGTTTTTTACTGTGGAACTTAACTTTTTTTATTGTTTGATGGTTTGGTTTTATCACTGTCGGAGGTTGGTAGAAGTTTGATTCGAAACTGTAGTCATCTGTGCAGCCGCCATTTCGGAGGATCAATAATAAACGTTCCAACGGATCAGGGCTTATCCTCACCGATTCCGTGTCTTATTGTTTTTCTCTCCCTATAGGAAAAGTTTTATGACTTTGATCGGAGGACTAGTCCTTATGATCTTCGCCGTTACGGCTGCTTTGTCAGCTATCCACTCGTTTTTAGTGTTTGTAATTACCAACACTGTGGAGACGTTTAGCGCTAAAGGGCTTCGACGCCGATTGACTTAATAGTCTCGCGGGACCTGTAGTCTTTTCTTTGTCTGTCGTTGTGGCTATGAATAGGACTATTCCTCCGTAATCATTAGAGTTTCCGATCTCCAATGATATTTCCTGTCTCGCGGAAACGGCAGTCAATCTATATTCTGTCATTGTGGCTGCGTAATGAACTTTATCGCCGATGATTAGTACTATGAGCTCTGACCATTGAATTTAGATTTGTCGACCGCCGATGTTTTTATGTTGACCGCATAACTTTTAGTTTATCTAAGTCCCGTCGTTGCAGTTGTGAATGGGACTATCCTGCCGATGTATATAGTGATTCTGCTCATCGAAAGGGTTTTTTCCCCGCCTTTTTGTGTACTTTTACTTTAATTTTTTATGCCAAAGTTGTTTCGTAGGTTTTTGGTCGAGTCTAAGTTACTCCAAGATGAAGCACGGTTTAGGGTTCAGATGGGCGGTTACTTTGGTATGATTCATGTTTTCTTCAGTGGAATTCGAGTTAGTCCATATGCGGCCTCGCTTGAGTTAAAGAATCTGTCTTTCGGGGCTTGTGATTTTAGGATATGAACTCGCTGGATTTTTCTTTGCATTATCATGCATTAAAATTCATTTTACAGGATGTATGTTTTGATACAATTTGTGTACTTTGTCAAATGATAAATGGTCTAAGAACAGTTTGTGTTTATGACAGGATGATTTGCTGTTGTAAAGAGGATATGTCTAAAAAATGAAGAAGCAGAAATGAAGAAAGAGAAGAAGGAAGTAGGGGTCTAAGATCTCAGCAGATTGACAGCAGTAGAGGCCTAGGCTTGGGAAAAGTTAATCGGTTACCAAGCTGGTCATTTTTTTTATAAAAGTGCACTTAAGATCTTATTCTGAAATGTAACGTATTGTGTAAATCATGAGCACTCACAAAGGACAAAATTGTGAGATTAAACGATTGGGGGAGCCCAAAGGTCACCTGGTGGGGCAACCCAAAGTTTTTGTTGTTTTTGTATAAATATAGGAAAGTTAGAGGAAATAAGGGGGCTTTTTCCCAGAGAAACTTGTGAACCACTTATTGTAAGAGGAACTACTTCGTTTTGCAATAATAAAATTACAATTTTTTTCTGTTGGAGAAAGTGCTATGTGGGATGTTCAAATGTGATGAAATGAACAATATTGAAGGGGAACTATTTCGTTTTCAGCTGTGTTTCATTAACTATGAGATCATTCTAACTTTATGAACCTATGTTCTAATTTGAATGTTCTCTGGCTTATTCTTTGATAATTTCCACTATGAGTACTGGATGTTTTAACGGTTGATGAGCTATCTTGTCATGTATATATTTATTCATGTTTATTTGTTTTGATTCTAAGAACAACTATCTGTGATTTATCTTAACATGTGAACAGTATTACATTACTCATGAATTAATAATATTGCTCCCTAGGGATAGCTTAGTTAGCATTTTTTTTTCCAGTTGTATGTAATTTAGATGCGAGAGAGTCTAAGACGAGAGGTAAGAACCTGCGCATCACATTGTGACCACTCCTCGCATTCTTCATCAATCTGCACCTTAGATAGGCACTTGCATATCATACTTAAAGTCAAAAATACAAAAATACATACGATGGACCGAGTCGCAACCAGTAAAACCCTTTTGATTTTTGTTACTTGACCTACGGTAGCTGGACTGCAAACAGGACGGATTCCCCATACCAAATAGTAACAGCTAGTTGGGAATGTTTACTGGGGAGAATCCCTTGCTGTTGTTGCCTGCGATTTTCTAGGCCTCAACAGTTTTTGGCGCTAGAAGGAGGGCCACCAATGCATGGTTGGCCGGGGAAATCAATTTCCTCAAAATAATTCCACTATTTATAGTTTTGAAAGCAGTCTATTTCCTGATCCAAATACTCGAGAGAATAGAGAACATTTGTTTGTTGTGGACAACCAAGTATTAAATGATCTGAGAAGACACACATGGGCTTATGTAAATATTATTGGAGGATTACTGATTATCCCTGACTTACCCATAAGAGAATACAAGAAGAAATATCGTCCTGTATTGAAAGACTCAGTGTTGGTTGGATATTTGGAAGAACTTGTAGATACATCCTTACAGGAATTTGTTTAGCCTTTGAATCAAGTGGGCCCAGAGACCCCTTACTATTCACCTGTTCATACTCCTATTCATTCACCACCTCACTCTCTACCCAGACTCATGGCAGGCATAAACGCAAATCAGCCACCCAACCCACCAAATCCACCACCGGCTTGGAAATCCAAATCACCCTTGAACTTAACGCCTCCGTTGCTTGACTTACCTCAAGCTTTTGAGAAGATGTTGCCTAAGTTTGATCCAAGTGAGAAGATGTTAGTAGATGACCATTTTCAAAGTTTCTATTTGGTAATAGAAGGATTGAGGGCTGGGGAACATGAAGATGTAGTTTGTAGACTCTTTCCACATACCCTTAAAGGAGCAGCAACATCATGGTATTTTGGTTTTCCTGCCAACTCTATCCCAAACTGGGATACCTTTGAAAGGATTTTTAGAAGTAAATATGCAATCCAAAAAACTCATGTTGCTCTCATGAAACGGCTGTGTGCCTTATAGAAAGAAAGAAACAAGAAGGTGCATAGTTTTACCCAAATATTTGTAGCTTATCTTAAGAATTTTTCTGAAGCCGACAAACCCTCGGATAAAGTTCTAATTGAGTATTATACTTCAGCTCTAGGACCTGAGTTGGCTATGTTTGCCAAAATGAAAGCCAAACCTACACTAGAAGAGACTTACGAAGAAGCCGAAAGAGTCACGAGGCTGAAAAGGAAAGCATCGAAGACTATCCTGAGCAGTCGGGAGAGAAAATTGTTGGGAGGAAAGCTATTTTATTTACTAAGCCTAAAGAGGAGCAATCGCCAGATTTCGAAGGAATGGCAAAGATGATGCAGAAGCTCTCTAACAGAATAATAGATTTGGAAAAGGAAAAGGAAGCCCAGAATTTTTATAAGCCTTATTACAAGAAAAGGGAAGATAACAATCAATCCCAACCCCCTCCGCACAGCCCTGCATCTATGAACTTAACAGAAGTAGGGATGGATAACTTTTGCACTTTTCACCAACAACCCCATTCTGAAAAGAATTGTCCTCAATGGATAAATTCGATGACTTTGGTTATGAATCAGCTGTTGGAATCCAAATTAACCGAGGATAATGATGAGGAAGGGAAAGACAACAATAAATCAAAATAAAAACAGGAGGACGAGGCCATGGTTTTATGGGACTGTGTATCGTTGTTTGATGCCGAGGAAGAAAAGGATTTGAGACATGAAAATATCCTGGAAACAAATGTAATGACAAGGAGCCAGGGGTTGATTAAGGAAAACAGTCTTATGCTCCCAAAAATTAAGAGACTTCAAAAGAATGTTAAGAAATTTCAAAAAAACTCCTCAGCTAATAAAATTTTAGAATTTACCATCACCAGTCAAAATCCTAGACAGATTGACATGCCTATTAATCCCAATGAAGAAAAGATAAATAATCTAAAACTGAATCTCACAGAACATAAGATGGATTATGACATTGTGTAGGATATCAAAAAGGTAAGGGCGAACATCTCCTTATTTGAGATGTGCAATGTGCCGCGGCAGAAAGAAAAGCTATTGAAAGCACTTCAAATATCAAAGGAGAAGCTTCCCACTGACAACCAACCTAAATAAGAAGAGATTGGGGAAGTAAGTGTGGGAGGTAAGTCCAAATACAAAACTCCACCTTTTCTCCTTACTTTTGAAATTTTCAACCATAATGTCCATAACTGCCTAGTAGACTCGAGGGCATCAGTCAATGTTATGCCGCTGTCAGTCTGCAAAAAGATAAATGGGAAACCTAAACCATCTACTTGGAGGTTTATTCAGTTGGATAGAACTAATGTGAAGGTAATTGGGGAAATGGACGATGTTCTCATTCGCTTATCTTCAAATGATAAGGTATGTCAATTCATTGAAATCGTGGTGGCTGACATACCAGAAGCTTATGGACTTGTTTTGAGCAGAGATTGGTTGGAAAAACTGAGTAGATATTTTTCCTCAGACTGGTCACATCTGTGGCTACCTTATAAAGGAAGCCCAAATCAAATTAAATTTTTAAGGGAGCCACACATGAAACACAATGTTACTCAAGTCGAAGAAAAAAATGAACCAGTGAATTTTGTTTTGGGAAACTACTTTATTGAACTAGAGCCGAGAAATTATCAAGCGGAAGAAGCCAGCGATAGGTCAGACGCTCAGCCTGATCTCCTTCGTTTCTCACAGGCTGATGAAATCGATTGTAAAATAGTAGACTTAACTGTAGATGTAGGTATTAATTCACACACAATAGCGGTTAGCAATTTTTGGATGCTTTTCTTTGATGGTTCTAAAACTTTGGAGGGGTTAGGAGCCGGCTGTGTCCTGACTGATCCTAAGAAAAATAAACATTTCCTTTCATGTAGGTTAGAGTTTGAATTTACCAATAACACAGCTGAATATGAAGCATTAGTTCAAGGACTAAGAAAAGCAATTGAATTAAAGGCAAAAAATATGAAAGTGTTTGGAGATTCTGAAATAATTGTAAAACAAATTCAAAATCAAATACATTGCATTTCTCCTCATTTAAAAGCTTATCAAAATGAAGTATAGGATTTGCTTAAATGTTTTAGTGCATTTAACATTGTATCGATTCCTAGACTTAAGAATGCATCAGCTGACTTGTTGGCCACCTCAGTTGTGAGGCTTGTGCCCTCTAATAATCGGTGCTCTATTGAATTGCTTTTCAGGCCTTCAGTTCCAGATATGGTTACCAATCTATGAGTCTTTGATGATGATCAACAAATAATAGAATGCTTGACAAATGACGAGACCTTCAAAGGGGAGATTATTGATGATGAAGAACATCAAGCCGAGCTAAAATTCGATAATTTTATTTCTAAAGGAGTCAGGAATTTGGATCAAATGTTTGATTTGAATGAGAAATTTAGAAGGCCAGTGAATGTGAAGACTCATAGTTCGTCTCTACAGGTCGAGTTGATTAATTTGGGGACTGAAATTGAGCCTAAATATGTGAATTTGGGAAAGTGTTGCTCCCTAGGTGAAAGGAATAAGTTCATCAGTTTGTTCAAACAATAAAATATGTTTTTTCCTAGACGTATGAAGATTTGAAGACATATGACACCAATATTATTCAACACGTTATCCCCATCAAATCTGGAATCAAACCTTATCAGCAGCCTTTAAGGAAAATGCATCCAAAATTAGAGCCATTGATTCAGAATGAATTTAAGAAGCTATTGGATGCTAGAATTATCTTCAAGGTTAGACACTCGGAATGGGTTTCAAATTTTGTACCGGTAAGGAAGAAATCCAGAGAAATTAGACTATGTGTGGATTTCAAATACTTAAATCGTGCTTCGGATAAAGACAATTATCCTGTCCCACCCATGGAACATATATTGCAAATGGTTTCAGGTTCGGAATTATTCTCTTTATTAGATGGATTCTTAGGCTACAATCAAGTGTTAGTAGCTGAAGAAGACAGACTTAAAACTACATTTAGAACCAGATGGGGAACTTTTTCTTACAGAAGGATGCCCTTTGGAATCATAAACACTGGAGCTACTTTCTAGAGGGCTATGGACATATCTTTTCGCGGTCTGATTGGCCACAGTGATGTAGTATACCTCGATGACATTACGATATTTTCAAAGAAAAGGGAGGAACATGCATTTCATTTAAAACAGATTTTTGAACGTTGCCGAAAATATGGTATCTCACTAAACCCCAAGAAGTGCGTGTTTGCCATTACCGAAGGTAAGTTGTTGGGTCATGTGGTTTCTAAGAAGGGGATCTCCATAGACCCAGAGAGGATCAAAGCTATCGAACAGATTCCCTTACCCCACAATAAAAAGGGCAAGCAATCATTTACGGGGACAATAAATTTCGTGCGAAGGTTTGTGCCAGATTTCGCTCAAATTGTTAAACCTTTGCAACAAATGGTAAAACAAAGTGTGCAATTCAAGTGGACTGATGTAGAGAAGAATGCATTTAGTAAAATAAAGACAGCGGTTGCACACGCACCCTCCCTCAAGAGTCCATATTTTGAGAAAGATTTTATTTTGTACACTTTCGCATTTGACGATTCACTAGCAGCAGTGCTTACCTAGAAGGAAGATGGGGGAGATGAGTTCCCCATATAATTTATGAGTACTAGTCTGTAGGGGGCCGAATTGAATTACCCAGCTGTGGATAAACAAGCTTATGCCGTGTTCAAAGCGGTAAAACAATTCAGACCATACATACTTAATAACCAGACAAAGGTAATCGTTCCACACCCAATTGTGAGGTCTCTTTTCGTACAAAAGGAGTTAGGAGAAAGAAGAGGCAACTGGGTAACAGCTCTACAGGAGTATGACCTCGAGTTCAAGCCAGCCTCCATAGTTAAAGGGGAAGGGTTGTGCAAACTAATGACTAAAAATAAAGACAATGAAGAAAATAACTGGGAAAACAAAGCTGAGTTACATTTAACGGATGTATGTCCTCTGTTCACAGCTCCAGACTCCTAGTATCGAGACCTTGTGCATTACCTTCAGGCGGGATTGTTACCGAAACACTGGAATTCTAAGCAAAGGAGAGCACTGTGTCTTAAATCAGCCTCATATCATATTGTTGAAGGAATATTATTCAGAAAGAATTATGATGGAGTTCTTCTTAGATGCTTAGAGAAAGAAGATGCGAAGAAGGTCATGATAGACCTACATGATGGGCCTACTGGAGGACATTTCTCCATAGATACAACAGCCCATAAAATTCTTAGAGCCAGATATTATTGGCCCACACTATTCAAAGATGCACATGCCCATGTCAGAAAGTGCGACATCTGTCAAAGGTGTGGTGGAAGACAAGTTAAAGCAGCAGGACCATTAAAGCCTGTGATGATAACAGAACCTTTTGAGCAGTGGGGGATGGACATCATTGGGGAGATCAAGCCAAATTATTCCTTGCAACACAAATATATTCTAACGGAAACCAATTACTTCACTCGTTGGGTTGAAGCCATTCCTTTGCGTAAAGTGAATGAAGATGTGGTCATGGACTTCTTGCAAGATCATATTATGACCAGGTTTGGAGTTCCAATTTCTTTAGTTTTCGATAATGCTACTTATTTTTCCTCTATTAGATTAACTGCGTTTTCTCATGAGAAAGGAATTAAGTTGCACTACTCTGCAAATTACTATCCACGAGGAAATGGCTTGGTTGAATCTACAAACAAGAATCTGATTAGAATTTTAAAAAAGACTGTGATAGAAAACCAGAGGAGTTGGCACTCAGCATTACCAAATGCTCTTTGAGCTGACAGGGTCACCCCCAAGACTTCGTTAGGTGTGTCCCTGTATACCCTTGTTTATGGAAAAGAGGCCATTCTACCTCCCAATATCATGCTACCCTCCTCCATAATAGCTCAAGAATCAAGAAGATCAAATAATGAAGTTTTGCAGATGAGGATACATAATCTTTTGAAGGCAGGAGAATCTGTATCCAAGGCTAGAGAACATTTTAAACAACAACAGGACGTAGTGAATAGGTGGTTTGATAAGCACAAAGCTGGAACAAAAGAATTTGAGGTGGGAGATTTGGTTCTCAAGTGGGATCACCCTCATGATGAGAAAGGAAAACACATGAAATTTCAATAGTTATGGGTAGGCCCTTTCCAGATTGCAGCAAAACTTGGCCCCTCAACCTACAAATTGCAAGATTTATAGGGGTGGGAAGAGAACTTACCAATTAATGGTTTAGTTCTCAAACCGTATTTTTCTTGATTTTCGTTTTGGATTTTTGTTGTACATAAATAAATTGATTTGGTTGTTTATTTTGATTTACTTTATTTTGGTTTGTTCTAGTTTAGATTTTGTTTGATTTCAATAAAAGAATCAAACTTTTGGTTGCATGGAGGGCATCGAAATTCTGGATTAACTAAAGTCCTTGAGTGTAAGACTGTGTACTATTGTTTTATCTGAAAGAATTTCTTCTAGTTTAGCAGTTTTTCTGAATGGCTATGAACACATTGAAGTCATACTTAATCCTTGTAAATTAACTCAGGATCAAAAGGTCTGGAATACTGTTTCGAGGCTCCATCCATCTCACATTTAAAAATGTATTAGGGGGTGACAGCAAAAGACCCATGGAAAGGAATCAAGGTAAACAGTATAATATATATAAATGATCCCATGCCAAGAATTGAAAGCCTAAAAGGAAAATAAGAGTAAAAAATATCCTAAGAAAGCAATATGTATCAAAACAAAGTACTGAACTATACAAGTACAAAATTGCCAAAGTTCTTCTCCATCCGTGAGCTGAAAATTAAATACATCTCTCACACAAAAGGACACTATGGATAGAGGAGCCTAAATAAAAAATCAGAAAGAAAGGCATGCAGGAGGACTCAAAAGGACAAAAAGTCCAAAAGCACAAAAAAGTGCAAAATGGCATGGGAATGAGGAACAAATGAATATTTATGTTTACCATATGTTACAATCCTGTGGTGTCCAATCTAGAAGCTACCCGCAGACAGAGGTAATAATAAAACTCATATTCCTGGCCTCAAAAGAGTTATCTTGACTTTAAAATCTTGGTTTCCATTTTCCTAAATTGGACTATCATCAATGATTAAAAGTACATATATTTTCCATTTGGTAAATCCACACATCTAGAAGAATTCAACATGTTGGTTTTATTGTCAAACAGTCTGTTACTTAAGGAAGAAATTGTCCAGAGATCTAGTTTCACCAGGTAGTCGCCAATTGTTGCAGCTGCAATTTTTCTCCCAAATTTTTTAAAATTTTGGACCCTCCTTTGAATCTTATCTTGCCTAGGAGTGTTTAAGATTCCTGAACTCTGTCTTTCCTCTGTTATGAATTTGGATTCTCCTGAGTTTGATTTGAGTTCGATTGTTTATCACTTTCGGAGGTTGAATGATATAAAACTGCCAATGCTTTTGACTGTGGAACTTAACTTTTTTTATTGTTAGATGGTTTGGTTTTATCACTGTCGGAGGCTGGTTGAAGTTTGATTCGAAACTGTAGTCATCTGTGTAGCCGCCGTTTCGGAGGATCAATAATAAACATTCCAACAGATCAGGGCTTATCCTCACCAATTCCGTGTCTTATTATTTTTCTCTCGCTATCGAAAAAGTTTTATGACTTTGATCGGAGGACTAATCCTTATGATCTCCGTCGTTACGGCTGCTTTGTCAGCTATCCGCCCGTTGTTAGTGTTTCTAATCACCAACACTGCGGAGATGTTTAGCGTTAAAGGGCTCCGACGTCGATTGACTTAATAGTCTCATGGGACCCGTAGTCTGTTCGTTGTCCGCCATTGCGGCTATGAATAGGACTATTCCTCTGTAATCATTAGAGTTTCCGACCGCCAGTGATATTTCCTGTTTCGCGGAAGCGGCAGTCAATCTATCTTCCATCATTGCAGCTGCGTAATGAACTTTATCGCCGATGATTAGTAGTTTTGAGCTCTGACCATTGGTTTAGATTTGTCGGACACCAATGTTTTTATGTTGACCGCGGAACTTTTAGTCTATCTAAGGCCCGTTGTTGCGGTTGTGAATGGGACTATCCTGCCGATGTATATAGTGATTCTGCTCGTCGAGAGGGTTTTTTCCCCGCCTTTTTGTGTACTTTTACTTTAATTTTCGATGCTGGAGTTGTTTCGTAGGTTTTTGGTCGATTCTAAGTTTCTCCAAGATGAAGCACAGTTTAGGGTTCAAATGGGCGGTTACTTTGTTGTGATTCATGTTCTTTAGTGGAATTCGAGTTAGTCCATATGTGGCCTCGCTTGAGTTAAAGAATCTGTCTTTCGGGCTTGTGATTTTAGGATATGAACTCGCATGATTTTTCTTTGCATTATCATGCATTAAAGTTCATTTTACAGGATGTATGTTTTGATATAGTTTGTGTACTTTGTCAAACGATAAATGGTTTAAGAATAGTTTGTGTTTATCACAGGATGATTTGCTGCTGTAAAGAGGATATGTCTAAAAAATGAAGAAGCAGAAATGAAGAAAGAGAAGAAGGAAGTAGGGGTCTAAGATCTCAGCAGATCGACAGCACTAGAGGCCCAGGCTTGGGAAAAGTTAATCGGTTACCAAGCTGGTCCTTTTTTTTATAAAAGTGCACTTAAGATCTTATTCTGAAATGTAACATATTGTATAACTCATGAGCACTCACAAATGACAAAATTGTGAGATTAAACGGTTGGGGGAGCCCAAAGGTCACCCGGTGGGGCAACCCAAAGGTTTTGTTGTTTTTGTATAAATATAGGAAAGTTAGAGGAAATAAGGGGGCTTTTTCCCAGAGAAACTTGTGAACCACTTATTGTAAGAGGAACTACTTCGTTTTGCAATAATAAAATTACAAATGTTTGCCTGTTGGAGAAAGTGTTGTGTGGGATGTTCAAATGTGATGAAATGAACAATGTTGAAGGGGAACTATTTCGTTTTCAGCTGTGTTTCATTAACTTTGAGAGCATTCTAACTTTATGAACCTATGTTCTGATTTGAATGTTCTCTGGTTTATTCTGTGATAATTTCCACTATGAGTACTGGATGTTTTAATGGTTGACGAGCTATCTTGTCATGTATATCTTTATTCATGTTTATTTGTTTTGATTCTAAGAACAACTATCTGTGATTTATCTTAACATGTGAACAGTATTACATTACTCATGAATTAATAATCTTGCTCCCTAGGGATAGCTTAGTTAGCATTTGTTTTTCCCAGTTGTATGTGATTTAGATGCGAGAGAGTCTAAGACGAGAGGTAAGAACCTGTGCATCACATTGTGACCACTCCTCACATTATTCATCAATCTGCACCTTAGATAGGCACTTGCATATCATACTTAAAGTCAAAAATACAAAAATACATACGGTGGACCGGGCCGCAACCTGTAAAACCCTTTTATTTTTGTTACTTGACCTACGGTAGCCGGACCGCAAACCGGACGGATTCCCCATACCAAACAGTAACGGGCTAGTTGGGAACGTTTACTGGGGAGAATCCCTTGCTGTTGTTTCCTGCGATTTTCCAAGCCTCAACAGAAGTCTATTTAAGAAAATATATTATATGGTTAAATTTTCACAAATACCAAGTTGAACAAGATGAATACAAGAAATACGGAGAGATACCCTCCAGAGAACAAGGATGCGTCGATAAACTCAAAAGATGACTCACTTTAGAATCTCTTGGAAAAACTTGAGCAAAAAGAGGAGGACATCCAAGACATAAATTTAGCTCACAATTCGGTCACTAAAAGATCAAGTTAAAGGATTCAATAACTCACATACGAGCCCAACCCACAACATCGTTCACAAAGTAAAGATCAATTTACCAATATTCAATGACGAAAAGAATCGAGACGGTATTTGATGGATCGGTAAAATCGAAAATATATTTTGAAATGTACAATATTTATGGCAAAGGCGACAAACTAATTGTTGTAGCAATGCACATGGATAAAATCGCTTGTGATTGGTCCTTGTGGTGGGACTCAGCAATGAAAGGAGGAATACTGGTGAGAGACCGGGATACCTTCATGAAAAAATTCTTTAAATGATTTCAAGACATGGAAGAAGCCTAAATATACAACAATCTCACTCATTTACAACAAAAAGTAACAGTGTATGAATATTTTAGCAATCTATTGGTCCTAGTCACTCGTGTCCAAGACAGGGATAATTTAAATAACCCCCCTAAATTTATACATGTATAATAAATGGGTGATTCCCCATTATACATGGGAAAGTGTGAAGGCTATTTCATCAATACTATAATATATAAATATAATTTTTTGGCAAAACTTTCATGAAATTAAAGAATATTGTAAAATATGGTTGAATCTTTCATAGAATTATAAAATCGTGTAAAATCATGGTGAATATATTAGATAATTTTAAAAACTTGTAAATGTCTTGGGGGAAATGTGTGGGATTAACCAAGCCAATCCATAGAACCCATACCTTCAATAATTGCATCATATTTCAATTTTGAATTAGCTCTTCTTAGGACACAAAGGGACTTTCCGATGAGCTTTGTTGATATCAAAACTTTATATACATCTGGTCCTCACTTATTCATATGATATTAGGGTGATTTAAAAATTACTTGCAGAAAACCCAGGTCACTTCTGGTTGTTGGACAAGGTGATTGAGCTGCACACACAGTCCAAACATCAGTGATAGGCAACCCAAGAGGCAAGTCACCATTTTCGAAGTCGGATAGGAGACTAGATCGCGCCTGTCAGGCTTGAATGGGAGACTGGGTCGCTTCTGGGCTGAACCAAGAAGTGACGGAGCCTAGAGAGGCAGGCCGCTCATGCTGGAGCTGAACAGGTGACTGGGTCGCTCTGTTCTGAGCTGAATAGGTGGTTGGGTCTCTCCTTTCAGTTCGAAATAGGCGACTGTGCCTGTCAACTAAAAAAATAAAAAACAGAACTGAGAACGACCGACAGTAACTAGTATTGTGGCCAAACAGGCTCGAGTCGGCCTCGTGAGGGCTCAACTAGGAAGAGAAATGAAAGAAAACTTGAAATAAACTACTAATCAACTATTCAAAAACCTGAAAAAAAACTATTAAACCCCATGGATCCATTGGGATCGACCTGGTGAAGTCTCCAAACTGTAGTTGGACCCAATCCCTAGTCACGTGCAGATGCACCTCCCTTTCATATATAGGACAAAAGGGTAGAGTCTATGGATAAAAATAGTTGCTGCAAACTGTTAGAAGAAAAAATAACTAAACATGTACAAACTAAAAACTGAAAAAATAAGACCGAGACAATATACCTTCCAATCTGGTTTAAAAGGGGGCCACCATGCCAAAACTCAGAACAATGCCTCTCCACAGTATGGGATAGTGTGGAGGTTGCCTCAACACACAAGGGAATTAGCAAGTGGAGGAAATGGAGTTGTCGGGATGAATAACTTGAGAGTGAAGGTCTCTCAAGGTACTCATGTAGGCATAATAATTATAGGAAGGAAGAGTCATGTGTGTGATGGGGACCCCCACCCCTCTATTTATAGTTTTTCTCGACTTTTAGGGTTTTTAGCCCCTAGTTAGGGTTTTGGGCCCTACCTAGGGTTTTAAGCCCTTTGAGTGTGTTTAAGCCTCTTTTGAGGCTTTAGCCCCTTTATGATCTTTTTGGATCCTTTTTGAGATTTTTAAGCTCTTTTGTAGTTTTTTAAGCCCTTTGAGGATATTTTTGGAGCTTTTGAGAGAAAAACATAGGTTAAATGGGTGTGGGGGTAGGATGAGTTAGGAAATGAATGTCTTTGTGTTATGTAGGCTATATGAGCAATTTTTTCCATTAATATATATGATCCTCAAATATATCAGGATGCATCACTTGAACCAAGATGACAAACATCCATGCAAGAAGAGTTCAACTCATTGCAAGAAAATGAGACTTAGGAATTGGTTCCCTTACCCTCCAAGAGGAAACTAGTGCAATGAAAGTGGTTCTATAGGACCAAAGTGGTTGTTTATGGTTCATATATCAAGTATAATGCTAGTTTTGTTTCCAAAGTATTCTCTTAAGTCCAAGGAGTGGACTATACAGATACATTTGCACTGGTTGCAAAGATGGACTCTATCAGTCTAGTTTTATCCATTGTTGCATCTAAGCGTTGGGAGGTTCACCACATGGATGTGAAGAGTGTATTTATTCATGGTGAACTTCAAAAGGATATCTATATGCAGCAACCTAAATATTTTATTGAGGATCCTTCACTTGTATGCATGTTAAAGAAGTGTCTCTAATCCTCAAGCAAGCCCCCAAGGCTTGGTATTACAAGATGGATAATTTTCTGCTCTCGCTTGGATTTGAAATATTTAAATATAATCCTAATGCATATTTTCAGCATGTTGGTCACTTATTGTAGGTCATAGTGTTTTATGTTGATGATATTTTCTTGCAAGTAGCCACACTAAATAAATTGGATCGATTAAGTCTTCTTTGCATAATGAATTCTCCATGACTGAACTTGGATTGTTGAAGCAATTTCTTGGATTGGAAATTGACAAATATTAAGAAGCAATAAAGGTTAGACAACACAAGTATGTTGCAAACATAATATTTAATTTTAAAATGGATGAATGTAAAGCATCCAACTGCCCATTCCTTTCAGGTATAAAACTAGGTGAATTTGGTGCATCTCCTTTGGCGGACAACTCATTGTATTGACAACTTGTTGGGAGTCTACTGTATATTACACACTCTTGTCTAGATTTAGAATATGTTGTAGGTGTTGCAACTATATATATACAGCAGACTCATGGCATCCATTGGAAGGAATCTAAGAGGATCCTGCACTATGTGCAAGGAACCAGACACTTAAGGGTACACTATGTTGTTGGTTCTCCACTAGAACTTGTTGGATTTACTTATTCTGATTGGGCTGGAGATCCAATTGATAGGAAGTTCACTTAAGGTTATGTCTTCATGATTTCACATGGTCCCATATGTTGGTCAAGAAATAAATAACACACCATATCCCTCTCTTCATTTGAGGCCGAGAATAGAGGAGCAGTGAATGCAACTACACAATGTGTGTGGTTGCAAGGTATTCTTTGAGAACATTGAGTTGCATTTGATTCACCCATAGTAATTTGGTGTGTGATAATCAAAGTGAAATAAATATTTCCATTGATCTAGTGGAGAGACAGAGGACCAAACACATTGAGATACACATGCAATGCATCTGTAGCTTGGTGCATGATCAGGTGATATCCTTGCAGTATTTCCCATCTGTAGAGCAAACTACTGACATTTTCACAAAGAGATTCACAGAGAATACATTAACCTATCTGAGATCCCATATTAGAGTGGATTACACATGGTGATGGCTCACATTCACTTTCATATTTTTTGGCTCCATGTCCATTTTTTAGGGGAGGTGTTATCTCCCAAAATAATTTATTTTGATAGTATGAAGAATTTAATTCACACAATGAGGGATATGAATATCACTAACAGTTTGAAAGCCTCTGTTTTTTATGAAAATTTAACAAAGTTGTAGCTTCGGTGGCTTGGGTGAGGATCAGAACATCTCATTAGCAGATGAAAACTTCAGCGATCGAAAGAACTAAGGACTATAAACTGTGACTTCCGCAATCAGATGAAAACTTCGGTGATCGGAAGAACTAAGGACTAGGGATCGGTGAAGTAAAGCTGAAATTTTTTGAAGTGTCGGTAGTATAAAGCACTAAAATGCCTCCGAATTCACGTATCAAAAATAGGAACCACTACTTTATAAGGCGTCAAAACTTGAAAACACTAACCATCAACAAGATAGTCCACTAAGGAGCCGCAACGGCGTGAGACAAACTGACTACGGGTTTCGATAAATCAATAGAAAATCATCGGCTATCGAAAGAACTAAGGACTACAGATCAGAAAGATAGTCCACTAAGGAGCTGCAATCATGGGAGATAGACCGACTATGGGTTTCACGACAATAACACTCATCGACGATCGGAAGAACTAAGGGCTAAGGATCGGTGAGTTTATAACCAAGCAGCTCCGCAGTGTCAGTAAGGAAATGGACAAGGCTTCTGATAAATCAATAGAAAATCATCGGTGATCGGAAGAAATAAGGACTACAGATCGGCGAGGTAAAGCTAAGCAGCTCCGTAGTGTCGGTAAGGCAACAGACAAGGGCTCTGATCAATGACAAAAATCATTCTGATAGCAATAAAATTTGTTCATTTCACCTCCGAAACAACGGCAACATTCCAGTCTAAGGTGCCGACAGGCTAGAAGACAAAGCTTCCGATCGTCGATGCTGAGAATATTAGTTGTTGGAACCTCCGAAACTGCGGCAACATTCATCTTTGAGGTTTCGATGCATTAGTGAGTACAGCTTCTGATCACCGACAAGCTAGCGGTTGAAATCTCCGATACATTCAGTGTTGGGGTTCTGATCACCGATGCTAAGAAGATTAGTCATTTGAGGCACCGACACTGCAGCAACATTAAGTCTTGGGGTGCCGATAGGTTAGAGGTCAGAGCTCCCGATCGGTGACCGCGGCGACAAGGTAGAAAATTCTGGCGGATTAAACAAGAAAGGTCACTGAAGTTAACTGCCGAAACACTAGTTTTTGGTGGAAATTTTACACTGAACCAGCAGTGGTGATTATCAATGACTACTTCAGTTATTAAAAGTTCGCTCAGTGAACTAGATCTTCACAATAAATAGACAAATAGTTAGCAAGGGTTTGAAGCCCTAATCTGAGAAAACTATCACTTTCAAGTATTTTTTATGTAAACAGATCGGATTTTCAAAATCTGTCATTTTTGTAGAAGGCTATAAAGCCCATGATTGATTTTATAATAAAGGTTCAACTTTGGGGATTTGTAAGCCTATTCTATTGTCAAGCGTCTCATCTTGTTTATTCTAATTATAAGCTCTTTTGTTATGAGTTGTTTATCCATCATCTTTATCTTTACTGTACTTATGCCTGAATGTGCATTTGGTGATTTTCAAGTTGATTAATAGCTAATAGCTGACATCCTATTGGTGAGTTAATGTGATTTGATTTATAAGTACCATACTTGTCAGGATTTAGCCATTTATATGCATCTATTTTGTATGTAAGTCTGCCAGCTTGATGAGTTCTCCATTCCTGCACCTTATTGTCAAACTACTGAACAAGTTGTAAGTAAAAGCCTTGTAATTGAGTGAGCTTCATGCATGTCTTGAGTGTGGGAGGTTATATAGGTCACCTGACTTGATCCATATCAAAAAACCCTAAAAACATTTTAAGTTACCAGGCATCCTTGAGCTACAACCTAGAGGAGTTTCCTGGAGTGATGACAAACTGACGCTCTTGCCGGGGAGAGGAGATTGAAGCTCAGCTTCCCTGGGAGATGACATAGATCCATGCTTTGATGATAGACAAATCTTGGACATTATTATGGTTGTAATCATCTATCTAGCGAGTCCATTGATATAAGGTGGCTTCAAGAAGACCAAGTACCAGAGTAAACCCAAAGGGGCCACCAACAACACCTGTTTCATATCCAGAAGACATTTTGAGGAAAGCTAGGGCTTTACTAAGATAGACTAGAAGTACTGCACAAAAAGCTACATCAGGTATTTCAAGAAATATTTCTGCTATTATTTCTTCTGCTGAAACTCTTAATTCCCAGGAATTTTTAGATACATCAGAAAAATCTAGGGGTTGGGCATCTTTAAGCACTGTTGCTTGTGAAGATCCAATCCCTGGTGACTCCACTGGGATAAGTATACCACCGCGTTCTTAGCAAGTAGCTTCATCAGTGTTTCCTTCCATAACCCTGTCCATACCCATTTCCAATATGGCTTCCCCTCAATTGACCAAGATGGAAAGGATCCCGGTAGCTAGGTATGCTCCCTTAATTTTGCCAAATCCTCTCGCAGCCATGCCTACTGGGGATTATCTCGAGTATATGCCTAAGTTTACAGGGGAAGGGGATTTCACTGCTGAAGAACATCTAGAGGATTTTTACAGCTATGCTGAAAATATTAACATAGAACAAGAAGATGTATGGACTAGGGTGTTTGTGCAAAGCCTAGATGGCCAGGCTAGGAAGTGGTTTAAGGAACTTCCTGTTGGATCAATGGCAGTCATAGAGGCCCTAGATGAAATTTTCCTAAAGCATTGGGGAGAAAGGAGGGACCACCTCTACTATATCACAGAATTCAGCAACTTGAAAAGAGAAAATGGGGAGTATGTCTCCAACCTTACCAAGATATTCAACAATATGTACAGCAATATCCCTACCAAAATTAAGCCCACTGATACCTCAGCTAGGATAACTTATGCAAATTCCTTTGACTCTAACTTATGCTTACTTCTCAAAGAAAGTAGGTATTTTTCCTTATCACTCATGCAAGATGCTGCGCTAGAAGTAGAGTCAAACATTCTGGCATCTCAGAAGGTCAAAGGGAAGATAGACAGGAAAAAGCAGCCAACAAACTATAGTGGGGCTTCGGCATCAGAGAACAAGATTGAAAAAATGACCAAACTGTTAGATAAATTGACTGCTGAATGTCTAAATTGAAGGACCAAGGACATCTACCAGTGAGGGGTAAAGGGCCAAGCGACTTTGCTCCTTGAAACCCAAATTTTGTTCCTTATAGAAGAGGAAACCCCCCAGTTCATATTCTCAGAATGGAGAGAAATCAAGGGGAAGATCAGAGGATAAGAGCTCCATTTCAAAATGTTGTATTAGAAGAAGAGCCAAAATTCATTGAAGAAGAAGGAGAAGCTGAAGATAATATCCATTGCATGGAGGATGAGGTGGACTATTCTTTTCTGACACATGCAGAATATGAGAAAGCCCTGATTGATGAGCAGGTCACTGAAGAGGGTGTCTATCAGGCTGATGGTCATGGAGGTTACAAACTGAGGTCTAGGCTGGTTTCTCCCCTCAAGAAGAATGTTGTACCTGTCAAGCAGCCTATTGCACCAGCTAGAAAGGTTGTTGTTTTACCAAATAAAGTGGTTGTCCCATCCAAAGCATTGCATAAACCAACACCTTCAGCCACACCTGATCAAGTCCAACTCAAACCTACAGCTCCTGAGGTAAGGTTTCCAAATAAGCTGCATTATTCCTTCAACCTCGAGTCTGAAATTCAAAAATTGAAAATCCCTTTCCCTTTAATTGAGCTAATGAAGAATGGTGCATTCAAAACCTCCATTTTGAATTCCCTTCAGCCCAAGGTGCACATTGACACTGACTTTGTGAACTTGCAAGATGACAAGCCTGTTGTAACCCTGGGCCCCATGATCGAAGACCTAAAGGACTCCTGGCCACCATTCTATATATCCTTGAACATCCATGATAAAATCCTCCATAACTGTCTGCTGGATTTAGGAGCCTCTCATAACCTAATGCTCAAGGCTATGATGGATGAGATTGGCCTCAGCATCACCAAGCCCTACCATGATTTATTCTCCTTTGAATCTAGGAAGGTCAAGTTCTTGGGCCTCATCAAAGACCTTGTTGTAAACTTAACACAGCTACCTTCGAAAAGCGTAATGATGGACATTGTAGTGGCTGATATTCCTCCAAAATTCAACCTCTTGCTGTCTCGATCATGGAGCAAAAGACTAGTAGGCACCCTTCAGATGGATCTCACATATACCACCATCCCAATGTTTGGAGGGGAGACTAAGAGGTTGTATAAGGAAAATCAACTAGCATACATTATAAGCAAGGAGAGTCACTCAGTAAATCACCCCATCTATGTAGTGGACATTGATTTTGGGTCTTGCATTTTGCAAATAGATGATAATCAGCAGACATCAATTCAGCTCACTAATCCTACCCGTTAGCAGCCCAAAGAAGTATCCACAGCAATCTGGACCATGTATTTCGATGGGGCTAGCGCTCAAAGCTCAGTAGGCACGGGTGTAGTATTGATCTCCCCATCTAAGGAAAACATTCACTTATCTTATAAGATTGATTTCAAAACCACTAACAACATAGCAGAATATGAAGCCTTGCTGCTAGGAGTTAAAGCTGCCAAGGAGATGGGGATCATGTGCGTGAATATTTTTGGAGACGCAGACCTCATCATACAGCAGGTCAATAACGTTTTTCAGACAAAAAATATCAGATTGAAGGCCTACAAGGACGAGGTATGGAAACTCAGAGACTCCTTTATGTTTTTCGAACTACCATATATTCCTAGGGCTTTGAATCACCTAGCTGATTCCCTGGCCGTCTCTGCAAGTTTGTTTGTTCCTCCTTTACCCCCTAAGCTTAGTTATGATGTTCAGGTCAAGTACAGACCCTCTCTGCCAGACAATGTAAAATTTTGGAGGGTGTTTGAGAATGATGAGGAGCTTAGTAAATTCCTTCAGCTAGTAGATGAATTCTCTGACATACACATAGACCATGAAAACCTTAACATGGAGGAATCCAAGCAGTTCAAGTTAAAAGATAAAGTGACTGAGCAGAATATTGTCCAATTACCCAGCAACTACATACCCTGAGGTCTAGTACCACTGGAAGAACTATTTGATCACAATGACATCCCTCTCAAGCCTGCCAAAAAGGAGCTAGACCCTGCTATCCAAGAGCACATCATAGGTAGCCAAAGCCATCCAAAACTGATAAATCTATCCACTGGGTTGACTGCTAGACGGAAGTCTAAATTTTGCAGCTTGATAAAAGAGTTTGCTGATGTCTTTGCATGGGAGTATAGTGACCTAAAAACATATGACACCAACATCATCCAGCACGGGATTCCTTTGGAGAAGGAGGCCATTCCTTTCAAACAGAAGCTGAGACCCATCAACCCTCTTCTATTACCAGTGATTGAGAAAGATATCCACAAACTCCTAAAAGCCAAGATCATAATCCCCCTCAGGTATTCAAATTGGATTGCAAATCTAGTAGTGGTAAGAAAGAAAAATGGAGAAATCAGGTTGTGTGTGGATTTTAGAAACCTGAACAAGTGTTCCAAAAAAGACAACTATCCACTGCCCAAGATGGAACATCTGCTGCAGAAAGTATTGGGGGCCAGGGTCATGTCCTTCCTTGATGGCTTCTCTGGATACAACCAAGTTGTTGTGCACCCATATGACTAAGAGAAGACTACCTTTACCACCCCCTGGGGCACCTTCATGTATGCTAAAAATGCCTTTTGGGCTAATAAATGTTGGGGCTACTTTTCAGAGAGCCATGGACCTAGCTTTTGTAGGGCTAAAAGATAAATTTGTGCTGATATATTTGGATGACTTAACAGTTTACTCTCAAAGCCACCATGACCATTTGCAGCATTTAAGGAAGGTATTTCTGAAGTGCAGAAGGTATGGAATATCATTGAACCCCAAGAAGTCCCAGTTTTCACTCAAGGAAGGAAATCTCCTAGGCCACATAGTCTCAGCTGAAGTTGTAAAGACCGATCCGGTAAGGGTGGAAGCAATTCAACAGCTGTCAATACCAAGGTCAAAAAGAGACATTCAGACCTTTTTAGGCAAGATAAACTTTGTCAGGAAATTCATTCCTAATTTCTCTGAGCTGGTAAAGCACATAACAGTCATGCTAAAAAGGGATGCAGAAATAAAATGGACTGGCCAGGTAAGAAACTCTTTTGAAGACATTAAGAAAGCCATCATGGAGGCCCCAACCCTGATTAGTCCCAACTACACCAAGGGTTTTTACATTTTCTCTTTTGCATCTTATGACATAGTGGCAGTTGTACTATTACAAAAGAATGATAAAGGTCTTGATCACCCAATTGCTTTCTTCAACATAACCCTTAGAGATGTTGAGCTAAAGTGTGACCCAATTGAGAAACAGGCTTATGCTCTCATAAAATCTTTGAAGACTTTCAGAATCTACATTCTCCATGCAAAGGTCATTGCATATGTCCCTTCAACTGCTGTGAAGGATGTTTTGACTCAGCCTGACATTGATGGGAAGAGATCTAAGTGGATTTCCAAACTCATTGAGTTTGATGTAAAGGTGAAACCCACCAAGCTGGTAAAGGGATTAGATCTGGCCAAACTCATGGCCAAAGAAAAATGTGAACTGATGGGAATAAATTTCACATGTGTCAGATCAGCAAAGGTGTAGACTATGGTAGTAGCTGAAACAAAAGTAAATCAAGATCAGAATAACAGTCCATCAGTAGCTGAGAACATATCTTCATGTGAGTGGTATTCAGGTATCATTCATTTTTTGCAAAAATTAGAAGTTTCTCCTGATTCACTCCTAACCAAGCACGAGCTCTTAAGTTGAAATCTGTTAATTTTTGCATAATTGACAAACTGCTATATTGGAGGGATCAGTCTGGAATTTTGTTAAGGTGTCTCGATAAAGAGGAAGCAGAACAAGTCATGCATCACTTTCATTCCAATACATGTGGAGGCCACCAATACTGGAAAACCACAGCCCACAAGATCTTAAGAGCAGTATACTATTGGCCAGTCCTCTTTGCTGATGTATGCACTTTTGTAAGGGCCTGTGACCAATGTCAAAGATTTATAGGGAAGCAGCAGCTCAAATCCTTGCCCCTTAGGCCTGTTACAGTGAATGGGCCTTTCCAGCAATGAGGTCTAGATTTCATAGGTGAAATAAATCCATCTTCCAGTGGACAACATAAATGGATCTTAGTAGCCACTGACTACCTTACCAAATGGATAGAAGCAGTGCCCACCAAAAATGCCACTCATCAAGTCATCATGAGATTTTTATATGAGAACATCCTCAGCAGGTTTGGTTTCCCGGTAAGGTTAGTAACTGATAATGCACCATGTTTTAAGGCTGGGGCATTAGTTAAAATGTGTGAATCAATGGGTAATCAATTGGTGCACTCCACATCCTATTACCCACAAGGCAATGGCCTGGCTGAGTCATCCAACAAAAGCTTAGTCAGAATCATCAGGAAACTACTAGAGACAAATCAAAAAAGTTGGGATTCAAAGCTTAAATTTTATTTATGGGTTGATAGGGTAATAGACAAAAGATCCATAGGGACTTCTCCATTCAAACTAGTTTATGGCACTGAGGCCATCTTTCCTATACAACTCATCCTTCCAATGGCAAAGTTCTTTCAAGAAGAGGAGGATGAACCAAATGATATGGTAAGAAGGGTGATGGATTTGGTAGAATTATAGAAAATAAGGGATCAAGTTGTAGGAAAATCAGAAGCTCATCAACAGAGGATAAAGGCCATGTTTGAAAAAAGAGCAAAGGCAAACAACTTCCAGATCGAATATTGGGTCCTCAAGTGGGATGCTGTCAGACAAGACAAGGGGAAACATGGAAAATTTGACTCTTTGTGGATTGGCCCTTTTGTGATAGCCCAGGTACATAAAAATAACACCTTTAAATTGCAGAGTCTGGAAGGTGAAGAGGTATTTGATGGCCCAGTAAATGGGCGTTTCTTGAAGCTCTATTTTATTTAAGGCTCTAAGGCCTTATGATTGTAAATTAGTAGATATTAGGTTGTTTTTCTTTCAGAATAAACTCCATGCCCAATGGAACAATAAAGGATAGTGTTAAGTTACTTAGTTGCTTTTATGGAAAGGCATTTTGGTCTGGGGTTCTTGGGACCTCACTGGGAGGTTCCCATCCCCAAGTAGGAGACATATGTTATCTCCCAAAATAATTTATTTTGATAGTATGATGAATTTAATTCACACAATGAGGGATATGAATATCACTAACAGTTTGAAAGCCTCTATTTTTTATGAAAATTTCACAAAGTTGTAGCTTTGGTGGCTTGGGTGAGGATCAGAACATCTCATTAGCCACCGACAGACATACAGATTGCGGCTTCCGCAATCAGATGAAAACTTCAGCGATCGGAAGAACTAAGGACAAGGGATCGGCAAAATAAAGCTAAAAATTTCCACAGTGTCGGCGGTATAAAGCACTAAAATGCCGCCGAATTCACATGTTGGAAATCGGAACCACTACTTAATAAGGCGTCGAAACTCGAAAACACTAACCATTGGCAAGATAGTCCACTAAGGAGCCGCAACGACGAGAGACTGACTGACTACAGGTTCCGATCAATTAATAGAAAATCATCGATGATCGGAGCCGCAATGGTGGGAGACAAACCAACTGTGGGTTCTGCGACAATAGAAACTCGTCAGAGATCGAAAGAACTGAGGGCTACGGATCGGTGAGTTTAGAACCAAGCAGCTCCACAGTGTCGGTAAGGAAATGGACAAGGCTTCCGATCAATCAATACAAAATCATCAACGATCAGAAGAACTAAGGACTACATATCGGCGAGGTAAAGCTAAGCAGCTCTGTAGTGTCGGTAAGGCAATGGACAAGGCCTCCGATCAATGACAAAAATCATTTCGATAGCGATAAAATTAGTTCATTTCACCTCCGAAACAGCGGCAGTGTTCTGGTCTAAGGTGTCGACAGGCTAGAAGACAGAGCTTCCGATAGTTGATGCTGAGAATATTATTCGTTGGAACCTCTAACACTATGGCAGCATTCATCTTTGAGGTTCCAATGCATTAGTGAGTACAACTTCTGATCACCGACAAGCTAGCGGTTGAAATCTCCGATACGTTCAATATTGGGGTTCCGATCACCGATGCTAAGAAGATTAGTCATTTGAGGCGTAGACACTGTGGCAGCATTAAGGCTTGGGGTGTCGATAGGTTAGAGGTTAGAGCTCCTGATCGGTGACCGTGGCAATAAGGTAGAAAATTCTGGCGGATTAAACAAGAAAGGTCACTTAAGTTAACCGCCAAAACACTGGTTTTTGGCGGCAATTTTACACTGAACCAGCAGTGGTGATTATCAGTGACTACTTCAGTTATTAAAAGTTCGCTCAGTGAACTAGATATTCACAATATATAGACAAATAGTTAGCAAGGGTTTGAAGCCCTAATCTGAGAAAACTATCACTTTCAAGTATTTTTTGTGTAAACAGATCGGATATTCAGGATCTGTCATTTTTGTAGAAGGCTATAAAGCCCATGATTGATTTTATAATAAAGGTTCAAGTTCAGGGATTTGTAAGCCTATTCTATTTTCAAGCATCTCATCATGTTTATTCTAATTATAAGCTCTTTTGTTATGAGTTGTTCACCCATCATCTTTATCTTTACTGTACTTATGCCTAAATGTGCATTTAGGTGATTTTCAGGTTGATTAATAGCTAATAGTTGTCATCCTATTGGTGAGATAATGTGATTTGATTTATAAGTACCATCCTTGTCAGTATTTAGCCATTTATATGCATCTTTTTTGTATGTAAGTATGCCAACTTGATGAGTTCTCCATCCCTGCACCTTATTGTCAAACTATTGAACAAGTTGTAACTAAAAGCTTTGTAATTGAGTGAGCTTCATGCATGTCTTGAGGGTGGGAGGTTATATAGGTCACCTCACTTGATCCATATAAGAAAACCCTAAAAAAAATTTAAGTTATTAGGCATCCTCGAGCTACAACCTAGAGGAGTTTCCTGGAGTGATAACAGGAGGTTTTTTTCCTGTGTGGTTTTCCTCCTTACCTTGGATTTTATGGACAAATAAAATTGGTTTTGTATGAGGTGACTTGAGCCTTAGTTTCCAAGGCCTCAATAATATTTTGGTTAAGCTTTACTTTTTATACTTAAGTGGGGGTGTTAGAGCAATAATCCATCTTATTACTATGATCATACACCTAGGTACATTTCCTTAGCTTCTATGTTATGTTCTATTGTACAGACTTAGGATATATTGATCATTTACTGATAGTTGAGGCACTCATGGTTGATCATTCTGACATAATCACACCCTTATTGATGATAGAACAACATTGGCGTTCTCCCTCATCTATATATTTAGGGAATATGTTTGACCTTAGGCGCTAGTGCATGTTTGTGGTGGTTTTTGGCCTTCCTTGAGCATTTATTGCCTCCTAGAACCACTCCCACTTACCCATGTTCTCACCCATGCTTAGAATGCCTCCATTTATGTTCTAGCATGCCTTACCCATGTTCACACTTACATTCATGACCATTTGGGATGATTAGGAAGCTGATTGGTCCACCTAGGGGGGTTTGAGGGTCAAATGATGGTCTAACACTTGCATGCATCCAAATGGCCTCCAAGGCCTCTCAATTTCTCCCTATTGTAATATAAACATGATCTAGACATGTTTACATGGTGTACAGTCATAATAATATCAATTACTTACTACATTTGTGTATGTTATATTTACTATTTATGTTTTTTTGTGCATAATTTGTGTATAATATCGAATTGTGAGAATCTCCTTGGCTCCTAGATCCTACTGTGAATCAATTCTCACAATATGAAATCGTGGGAAATTCAAATGTGAAACCAAATGCGAAAAAGATTGGAATTGTCAAAACCCCAAATTTTCACAAAAATTTAAAATTTTGATATAACAATAAATGCTAAAACCTGCGGTCTACTAATAGCTAATGGTTTGCAATAAAAGAAACAGTCAAGTAATTAGTTTCACTAAATCTTAATTATATTAAATCAACAGTTCATTTTTTGTGTAACAAGAATAAAGTCTTCTTGCGTAATGTTTTACTTCAGTTTACTGATGAGTCTTTTCATGTCAAGTAGGTAGAATCTAACTTTTGAATCCAGGGCTTGCTTAGCAATTGTGCTAACGCAGAAGAATACTGGTTCTTATAGGTTTACAGGTATGATCGAACGAGCACGTTTTAAAAATTCTTAAAGTATCCAGCAGTATTTTATTTGCAATTAAAAAGCTTAGTAATTAAGCTGCTAAACACTAAACAGCTTCCGTGAGGTATTACCATTTGGCTTCCTTAAATTTCTCTTGTAATAATTTCAGAAGTAAGTAGCGACAGTAAGATATGTTTGCAACTCTAAGAATTTAGAATCTCAGTTACAAAGTACTTCTACTTTAGTCTAAATAATTTGCAATGTTATAGTGATTGTTTTTGTCAGTATTTATATATTAATGCATTATCTTATCTATGTAACAACTGTTCCACATTTCGCTTCTGCAAGATAACTTACAGTCTATTAACCTTTTGACAGTATAAGTTCGATTGTGCAAACTAAAAACCATAATGCCTTTCTACATAAGATCATTGTTTGCCTACACTTTAATTTCATGTCGAACCGTGAGGTTCTAATAATTTCTGGACTCAATAGAATCATTCCTATTCAATTTATTAATTTTCTATGATACTTCTCTTGAATTACATTACTGTCTACAAACAGTTTATCTGAGATTGATGCTCTTGAAACAGGTCAAATTTTAGTTATTTTTGTTTAATTCTATAACCACTTTACTATCCAATTGACCTGGTGAATCTTTAATAACTTCCAAGTTGAGTCGTAACCACAATCCGTCAAAGTATTGTCGCTTTGAACTATGTAACAAAATTTTTTAATAGTGTTCTTACAATACATTTTGTCCACTTCATAGTTCTGCTATCAATGAGTTATTAGCTCTTATGTAACTGATAAACATGCATAGTCTATTTGTTAATAGACATTCAGTCTATATCTAGCTCAAGGTTATAAACATGTTTAGATTAGAGTTTATGATTCTCCAACTTATTACATTATGCCATTTATATAAAAAAATATAACTTGTATTATCCTTTTATAAGAGATTAACTATACATTTTTTTTACATAGGAGAACTATAATTATAAGCTTGAGCTCTCCCATAACATATGGTCTCTATCTAAACAAGGTCAATGTTTAGAGAAAGGATATGTCACTAACCAATTCGCATTGGTGATGTTATAATATAATAACATAAGGCTAAAAGGTGAAATGAGTATTATGCATGCATGAATTTCGGGCTTAAACTAAGGTTTAAAAGTGACATTCCTTGGTAGGTCAATGTAACCATAACGTTGATATTCTATCACTACACTAGCATATGATAAGGTTCATATTATTATCGATTAGCATGGCAATAATTGGGTCGATTATAAAGTTTACTCCTCGTTCCAATGATTTAATAATTGGATAACATTTTATACAGGTACTATGGAAGATTGATCCATTGCATGGTTGATTTGTGTGACCACGTGGCCGTCTCCTGACCAAGCGTGGAGAATATAAAACATCACCGTAACCCTAACTCTTATAATTTCTTTCCCGCAGTTTGCGCTGCCCCTTGAGGCTACTCTGCTTGGGTTTCATGGCGGTCGCTAGTCCTTCTCTGCTCTGGTTGTCTTGAGTCTTGGTTCAGTGTTGCATTGTCTCCGGTGTGTGGTTCAAAAGCCATTCTCAGTGGCTGGGGTTCACACTCTGTAAACTTGTGAAGATAATTGTTTCCCTTGACTTGTTGTCAGTGAAATTCTCCTTTCATCATCCTCGTGGCTTACAGTCTGCTCCATTTTTCTTTGTTGTCCTTGTCGCTCACCATTGCATGAGGATTTGTCTTGCAGGATATTGAGTTTTTTTAGTTTTTGAAGCCTATCAGTGACAATGCTTCCATGAGACTGTTCGTTGCATCCATTGACAAGTAAAGGTTTGTTTTTGTTTTTAATTAATTTTGCAGTAGGTGTAATGCTTGTTACAAAGGCACATCGAATCTTAGGTTAATGGTTACTGACAGTAATCTTATGAACTCTTTGCAGGTGCTCGCCATTACATACTTTCACAATGAAGAAAATAAACATTCCACCAACGAATGTCATGGCTCGTGGTTTGATTCGGGTAAGCCCTGTGTCCCATGTGTTGGGTTTTCACCCTACTTGTATCAGGGTGGTTAATGGAATCACCCATGGTTTTGGGAAACCCTCCCTCGACTCACCAAGAGTTATGTTGTTTTTTTTTACAGGTTGTTTGTTGTAATACTCAGTATCAAACCCTCGCTAGTCGATGGGTAGACTCGGTTTAACTGAGCAATGTATTTAGTTTGAAATTGGCTTTACGGCATGTTTAAATTAATAGTTTTTGTAAAGACCGTTCTGTCTTCAGGCTTGATTTAGTTTAACAAATATTTTATATTAAGCTCTGTGTAAAATTCAGGGTTTTTTTACCCTTCTTGACTGTAAGTCAAGTTTTTGTACTCTGTTTAAATACTCTGTAAGGGTTTATAATTAAAGCTTTTAAGACTGATACTTACGGTTGGAATTAAATTCTTGCTTGTTTTTATTTAGAGTTATGAATTAGGTTTTATCCTGTGGAAACCCTCGTTTTAAAATAGATTATTCCAGTTTATAATAATTACACAGTCTTTCTGTTTGTCCTTAAAGGACTGTGAATAAATTATATTAACCTGGTTATTTAATGGTTATATAATTTAATAAATTTGGTTTATTACTTCAATGTTTTGCTAATTGTAATTGTAATAATTATAAGGGTTTTTAACCCTCTACTTCGCCTTCACAAGTACACTCTGTTTGTATAAAAAGAAACAGTTTCTTTATAAGTACATTTTATATATGTTGATAAAAAATGTATTTCATTTATGTGTATAATTTTAGTTGGTTCTTTAATGATTAAGAAGAACTATTCTTATGGTTATCCTAGGTTACTAAAGTATATAAGAATACAGATAGATTATGCTCAGAAAATGAGCTAGGGTTTATCCTATTTAACTTTTATAATAATGATTTATGTATTGCTCTTTTGTTAATTTGATTACTGTCACAAGTTTTCTTCAGTTTGTTTAAAAGAATTACTAATTTATAAACAATATTGTTTATTGTTAATAATAATATTATTATCTGTGAATACAGTATTCTCTTTAGCTTATTTTTACATAAATATATTAATAATAAAGACTGAGAACAGTCTATAATAGTTTAGTTTAATTGATAAGATTATTCATGTAAGCTTGGTAAAAGAATTAAGAATTTTCATACATGTTAACACTCCTTACATCTAATTTGTCTGTAAGTGTGTAAAAGTGTGTAAGAACAGTTCTTTATTAATAACACTTTATGCATAGGTTACTACTGTCTTTTAGTTATTTTAACTCTAGAGAAAGAATACTGTAAGAGTTATTAAGTTCTTATGTATTATATTCCTTATCTTAAATTAGTTTATTTTCAGAAATTAATTAGGTTACCAATACTTACTTAGAGTTCAAATAGTTGCAGGTAAATTAGCTAATACTATTTGGAAAAGAAATAAACTAACATAATTATATTTACATCTTTACTTAACATATTCAACTGGTGTTTCTTTTTCTTCTGTTTCAGTGCAGATGTCTAGTTTATAAAAGAAGGTACTGTGTAAAAGAATGAATTACATACTTAAATATACTGCTATTAGTAAAATAATATAATCCTGTTCTTTTTCTAGTATTCTTAATACATTGTGTGGTTCTAATAACAACCCTACTAAACAGATTAATACTCTTTCTAGAAACAACTAACTACTGAAAGAAAAGATTTCAATACTCTGAAAAACATAAGTACTCTATTGATTTCATATTCTTATCATACTTCATTCAATTTAAACACACTACATGTGCTAGAGTATGATCTGGTTTATTATATTCCTTATCTTAAATTAGTTTATTTTCATAAATTAATTAGGTTACCAATACTTACTTAGAGTTCAAATAGTTGTAGGTAAATTAGCTAATACTATTTGGAAAAGAAATAAACTAACAGAATTATATTTACATCTTTACTTAACATATTCAACTGATGTTTCTTTTTCTTCTGTTTCAGTGCAGATGTATAGTTTATAAAAGAAGGTACTGTGTAAAAGAATGAATTACATACTTAAATATACTACTATTAGTAAAATAATATAATCCTATTCTTTTTCTAGTATTCTTAATACATTGTCTGGTTCTAATAACAACCCTACTAAACAGATTAATACTCTTTCTGGAAACAACTAAATACTGAAAGAAAATATTTCAATACTCTGAAAAACATAAGTACTCTATTCATTTCAGATTCTTATCATACTTCATTCAATTTAAACACACTACATGTGCTAGGGTACGATCTGGTTTACTCCAGATGGGGAAAAACACAGGTAGGATTATTTTTCATCAAAGGACAGATTCAACATTAAAACAACTAAGAGATTTCAAGCTTAACAGTTCACTATATAACATATAATCATTCATTATTTGTTCATACTCGGATATAAACTTTATCACAGAAATTAAAATATAGTAGAACCTGTTTTTAAAGTTGGAAGACAACAGCGTTGGGAGGCCGTTCCTCCCTACCAACTCCTAGAGAGCGCTCAAACAGCGACTTCTCAGGACCCCCGAGCCTGTTCTTGGTCTCCTTGGTTGGGACTAGGTGGAGCAAACAACAAATTATTAGTCCAATGACTCAATACCAACTCTCCATACTGCAATCAAATATTTCAGCTGGGAAGCTATACTAGATCACTTCCTAGAGTTTACCCCTCAAACACCTTCCACAAAACTTCCCTTCCCAATGAATTCCTTGAAGCACATTCACCTGAATGATTCTTCTCCTGGAATAATGAGCAGCCTCAGCTCTCTTCAATGAGCTTTTTTATTAAGATTGCCTAGGTCTTCTTGGGTTAGTTGTCATTAATTGAGCCACCTGCTCTGATCCCACTTTCTTGGGGATCATGACCCCAAATGTAGGGAGGTTGCCACCTGCAACATTGGAAGTGTTTGAGGATGCTGCCACTTCTCTATTTGCTCTCCACCTAGTCTCCTCCACCAACTTGACCAGTAACACTCTTTTTAACAGCTCTCCCAAGCTGTTGTCTCCACTTTTATTTATTTAAAATTAAAATATTCATAATTACATTCAATATCATTGACTCTGATGAGTCATCATTTACAACTTAGCATTAAATTTAGCATAATTTCTTGGAATAAAATCAAAATAAGATAATATTATTTTGTAAAATTGGGGCATGTGACATACACACCCCCTTAGAATATAACATCGTCCTCGATGTTATTTATTCTTCATCCTCCGACTTCCCCTGGAACAGAATTGGATATGCATCTCGCATTTTACTTTCCAATTCTCAGGTGGCTTCCTCTGGACTAAAGTGCTTCCATTACACCTTCACCTGTCCAATGGTGCGGTTCCGAAGTGTAATTTCCCTCCTCCCGAGGATACAGTCCGATTCCACCAGAAATTCTCCTTCTGGTTCTACCTGTACAACATTCCAGTTAACAACATGAGTAGCATCATGAACATATTTCTTTAAAAAAGAAATGTGAAAAACATTATGTACTCTTACGTTAGGTGGTAATGCTAATTGATAAGCTACTTGTCCAATCCTAGACAAAATTTCAAATGGGCCACAGTAACGAGGTGTCAGTTTTGCACAAATCCCCAATATTAGAGAGCTCTTTTTGGGCCTTACCTTGATGAACACATGTTCACCTACCTGAAACTCCTTTGAAGTTCTTTTTAAGTCTGCTTGACTTTTCTGCGGATCCTATGCCACTTTCAGATTTCCCTACACTTGTTTCACAATTTCTTCCATTTCTTTCAATAGTTCTGGACCTAATACCAATCTATCTACTAGATTAATCCAAGATATAGGAGTATTACATTTACGTCCATATAAAATTTCAAACGGACTAAATCTGGCTAATGTCTGATAATTATTATTATAAGCAAATTCTACCAGATGTAAATAGTCCTCCCATTTACCTGGCCGGTCTTTCACATACATTCTTAATAAATATTCCAGTACCTGGTTTACCCTTTCATTTTGTCCATCTGTTTGAGGATGGAAAGAAGTACTGAAATTTAATGTGGTGTTTAACCCTTTAAACAAAGACTTCCAAAAGTTTCCTGTAAACTTAGGATCTCTATCTGAAATTATGACTTTTGGTATTCCATGTAATCAGAAAATCTGTTTTAGAAAAATATCAGCTATGTTGGTAGCCTTATAAGTAGTTTTAACAGGTATAAAATGAGATGTTTTTCTTAACTTATCAACCACTACCATGATAGAATCATTCTGATTTTGATTTTTAGGTAGTCCAGTAATAAAATCTAGACTAATTACCTCCCATTTCCAACTAGGGATGGGTAAAGGCTGTAGCAAACCAACTGGGTGTTGGTGTTCAGTTTTTACCTGTTGACATTCTAAACACCTTGCAATATATTCAGCTACTTCAGTTTTCATATTTGGCCAGAAATACTCTTTTCTTAACATGGTTATAGTCTTTTGATGACCTGGATGACCTGAATATGGTGTTTTATGAATTTCATCCAAAATTAACAGCTTGACTTTAGGTACGTTAGGTACATACATTTTATCTTTATACAGTAAAAATTCTTTTTCGTTTAAACTATAACATTTTATTAAGTTTTATGTTGGATTTTCTTTAGCTTTAGCTTGTAAATTCTGGTAAATTTCATCTTGTTTTATTCCTTCTTTAAGCTGTTCATCTAATTCTGAAACATAAGTGCTAATTGCTGTTGCAAAATTCAGCCTTGCATTCCTACTTAATGCATCAGCAACTTTATTTTCTTTACCTTTTATATGCTGGATTTCAAAATCATACTCACTTAAGAAAGCTAACCACCTAGCTTGTATGGCATTTAAATTAGGCTGATCTAAAAGATACTTCAATCCTTTATTATCAGTCATTAAAACATTTTTTTTGCCAATTAGGTGATGTCGCCACATTTTTAAGGCATGTATTACAACTGCTAATTCCATATCATATCTTGCATAATTCTTTTCATGAACTTTTAGCTTTCTAGACTCATCGGCAATAACATGCCCTTCTTGAGTCAAAACACCACCTAAGCCATCATTACAGGCATCAGTGCACACTATAAATTCTTTATTAGGATCTGCTATTCTTAAAATAGGTGCGCTGGTTAATAAAGTTTTTAACTTTTTAAAGCTTTCTTCACATTTTTTATTCCAGTTGAACTTCTTTCCTTTCTTCTGCAAGGAAGTTATCAGATTTGCTATCCTTGAAAATCCTTCAATGAACCTCCGGTAGTAACCGGTAATGCCCATGAAAGATCTAACATCCGTCAAATTCCTTAGGAACCGGCCAATCTTCGATTGCCCGTATCTTTTCAGGATCTATGGAAATTCCTTCCTTGATCACTACGTGACCTAAATATTGAATCTTATCCTTGAAGAAATCACACTTACTAAACTTTGCGAAGATTTGATGTTCTCGCAACTCTTGCAAAACAATTTTTAGATGTTCTTTATGTTCTTCTTCATTTTTTGAATAGATTAGAATGTCGTCCATAAACACGACCACAAACTTATCTAAATACTTATGCATTACGTTGTTCATTAAACACGTCAAGACAGTTGGGGCATTAGTAAGCTCGAATGGCATTACGACAAATTCGTAATGACCATATCTTGTTCTGAAAGCTGTCTTAAAGATGTCTTCATCTTTAATCCTCACTTGATGATATCCAGACCTTAAATCTATTTTCGAAAACACTGTGGCTCCACGTAGTTGATCAAACAGATCATCTATGCGGGGCAACGGATATCAATTTTCGATGGTCATCTTGTTTAACTGACGGTAATCTATGCAAAATCACATAGTTCCATCCTTCCTCTTGACGAAGATCACAGGTGCCCCCCGAGGAGACACACTTGGTCAAATATACTTTTTATCAATTAACTCTTTTAATTGCGATTTTAATTCATTAAGTTCCAATATGTTCATTCGATAAGGGGCCTTTGAGCTAGGTACTGCACCCGGTACCAGCTCAATGGTGAAATCCAATTCCCTTTTCGGAGGTAATCCCGGAATTTCTTCTTGGAATACATCAACATATTATTTTAAGATTGGGATGTCTTCCACTTTTAACTTATCTATTTTAATTTTACTTTCCTCATCATTAATTGTTACTGCGTAAGCTTTTCATCCCTTTCTAACAGCTCTTTTAAGTTGTAAAGCAAAAAATTTCCTTACGATAGTTTTTCTAGGAATTCCTTCAACACTTACTGGTTTTTCATCACTATTTAAGCATGTGAAAGTTGTATCATAACAGTTTAGAATTACTCTATGTTGTTCTAACCGGTCCATACCAATCAGCAAATCATAAGAACCAAGTGGCAAAACATTAAGTTTAACAACAGTTTCAAATTTATCCATAACTAATGCACATTCTTTCACAAAACAAGTTACTTTTCTTTTAGCACCAGTGGCTAACTGAACTAACCATGAATTCTCAAACTTATCAACAGATAACTTACATTTTTCTACTATCTGAGATGCAATATAACTAATACTAGCTCCTGGATCAATCAAAATAGTTACAGGGGTTTGATTTAGCATACCTTCTACTTCCACCATGGAAGTCTGATATTCAGCTTGTCAGTTCTCCAAGGATGCATTGATTCTAGGCATGCTCCTTGCTAGTTCCCCAACGGTCATCTCCTCCTGTATAGTATGAATATTGCTAACAGTCTTCTTCCGGTTTGGACAGACTGAAGCATAGTGTGGGCCACTACACTCCCAGCACTTGACAGGATCTTTACGCTCAAAGTTCTTGGTAAAGTTTCCATGATTATTCGCAGTTTCCTTACCTTTAGAATTATTCTGATGGTTGGGTGTATTGTTCCTATTTCCTTGGAAATTCTTGTTATTAGAATAATTTTTGGCCTTATTGTTCTTAAAAATTTTGTTAGGCACAAAATCCTTCTTCTTTTGTTCAAACTGATTATTATTTTTCTTAGCCTTCCAGTTGGCCAAGCTTTCTTTCTTTTGATTCTGCTCAAAACAAAAGTTAGCCTTTCTCATAGCTTCCTCCAAGGTCTTTGGGTTATCATATTCAATTCTATCTTTAATATGATAAGGTAGACAGCTAAGGAATCACTGTACCTTTGGTTTCTCATCTACAAGGTATGGTACATACCTAAGTAGACTTAAGAACTTGTTGTTCAGATCCTTCATTGTCATTGAACCTAACTTCAGTTCATAAAACTCTTTGGCTCTCTCCTCATAATACTGCTCAGACAAGAATTTCTTTTTGAAATAGCTCTTAAAGGTACTCCAATTAACTTCTTTCTCTTTTATACCCTTAACTCTCTTCAAGTCCTGCCACCAAATGTCAGCCTTTCCTGAGAGGTTATATATAGCCATTCTATCCTTTAACTGGTTAGAATAATTATATAATTGGAAGTACTTCTTCGTCCCAGATAACCAGGATTCAACTTCCTCCCCCTTCTCAGTCTCTCCATTAAAGGTCAGTGGTTTTATCTTTTTGAATTCCCCGGAAACTTCCTCATAAGGTTTGTATTTCCTCTTTTTAGTGTTCAGATTATCATCACTACTGTCACTAGTAGTATCGTAATTTTGTTGTTCACCAAACACTTCAGAAGACGAACTACTTTCAGTTTTTGTATGTTTCATTTTTTTAGATTTTCATTGATGACTGTCATCTTCTGATTCTGATCTTCTACCCCTACCCTTAGTTTGAAACTTTTCAAGTAGGATCTTATCCAGCTCTTCTTGAGCCCTCAGAATCCTTTCATTTTCTCGCTTTACAAACTCCATTTTGAGTTTTTAAGTATTTTACAGTTTGTAACAACTCTGAGGAATTTGTAGTTAAATCCTCTGGTATATGATCTCTTGGTAAATTTCCTATTTTAGTAGCTGGAGACTCCTCCTCTGCATACTCTTCCAGCCTTTCCATACCTTCCTGTTAAACTTCAGAAAAACAATTCTCTGTTGAATAACATTTAAAATAAAATACGTCAGCATAATAATTTAATTTACTGTTTTATGAAAGCTAGTTGGGCTTCATCAAGGCCTAGTGTTTGAACCTTGTGCTCGGATGCCACATGTCAAAACCCCAAATTTTCACAAAAAATTAAAATTTTGATATAACAATAAATGCTAAAACCTGCGGTCTGCTAACAGCTAACGGTTTGCAATAAAAGAAACAATCAAGTAATTAGTTTCACTAAATCTTAATTATATTAACTCAACAGTTCATTTTTTTGTAACAAGAATAAAGTCTTCTTGCGTAATGTTTTACTTCAGTTTACTGATGAGTCTTTTCATGTCAAGTAGGTGGAATCTAATTTTTGAATCTGGGGCTTACTTAGCAATTGTGCTAATGCAAAAGATTACTGGTTTTTACAAGTTTACAGGTATGATCGAACGAGCACGTTTTAAAAATTCTTAAAGTATCCAGCAGTATTTTATTTGCAATTAAAATGCTTAGTAATTAAGCTGCTAAACTCTAAACAGCTTCTGTGAGGTAAAACCATTTGGCTTCCTTAAATTTCTCTTGTAATAAGTTCAGAAGTAAGTAGCAACAGTAAGATATGTTTGCGACTCTAAGAATTTAGAATCTCAGTTACAAAGTACTTCTACTTTAGTCTAAATAATTTGCATTGTTATAGTGATTGTTTTTGTCAGTATTTATATATTAATGCATTATCTTATGTGTGTAACAACGGTTCCACATTTCGCTTCTGCGAGATAACTTACAGTCTGTTAACCTTTTGACATTATAAGTTCGATTGTGCAAACTAAAAACCATAATGCCTTCCTACATAAGATCATTGTTTGCCTACACTTTAATTTCATGTCAAACCATGAGGTTCTAATAATTTCTGGACTCAATAGAATTATTCCTATTCAATTTCTTAATTTTCTATGATACTTCTCTTGAATTACATTACTGTCTACAAACAGTTTATCTGAGATTGATGCTCTTGAAACAGGTCGACTTTTAGTTATTTTTGTTTAATTCTATAACTACTTTACTATCCAATTGACCCGGTGAATCTTTAGTAACTTCCAAGTTGAGTCGTAACCACAATCCATCAAAGTATTGTCGCTTTGAACTATGTAACAGAATTTTATAATAGTGTTCTTACAATACATTTTGTCCACTTCATAGTTCTGCTATCAATGAGTTATTAGTTCTTATGTGACTGATAAACATGCATAGTCTATTTGTTAATAGACATTCAGTCTATATCTAGCTCAAGGTTATAAACATGTTTAGATTAGAGTTTATGATTCTCCAACTTATTACATTATGCCATTTATAAAAAAAAAAAATATAACTTGTATTATCCTTTTATAAGAGATTAACTATACATTTTTTTTACATAGGAGAACTATAATTATAAGCTTGAGCTCTCCCATAACATATGGTCTCTATCTAAACAAGGTCAATGTTTAGAGAAAGGATATGTCACTAACCAACTCACATTGGTGATGTTATAATATAATAACATAAGGTTAAAAGGTGAAATGAGTATTATGCATGCATAAATTTCGGGCTTAAACTATGGTTTAAAAGTGACATTCCTTGGTAGGTCAACGTAACCATAACATTGATATTCTAACACTACACTAGCATATGATAAGGTGCATATTATTATCAATTTTCATGGCAATAATTGGGTCGATTATAAAGTTTACTCCTCATTCCAATGATTTAATAATTGGATAACATTTTATACAAGTACTATGGAAGATTGATCCATTGCATGGTTGATTTATGTGACCACGTGGCCGTCTCCTGACCAAGCTTGGAGAATATAAAACATCACTGTAACCCTAACTCTTATCATTTCTTTCCCGCATTTTGCGCTGGCCCTTGAGGCTACTCTGCTTGGCTTTCATGGGGGCCATCGATCCTTCTCTGCTCCGATTGTCTTGAGTCTTGGTTCAGTGTTGCATTGTCTCCGGTGTGTGGTTCAAAAGCCATTCTCAGTGGCTGGGGTTCACACTTTGTAAACTTGTGAAGATAATTGTTTCCCTTGACTTGATGTCAGTGAAATTCTCCTTTCATCATCCTCGTGGCTTACGGTATGCTCCAGTTTTCTTTGATGTCCTTGTGGCTCGCCGTTGCGTGAGGATTTGTCTTGCAGGCTATTGAGTTTTTTTAGTTTTCGAAGCCTATCGGTGACAGTGCTTCCATGAGATTGTTCGTCTCATCCATTAACAGGTAAAGGTTTGTTTTTGTTTTTAATTAATTTTTCAGTAGGTGTAATGCTTGTTACAAAGGCACATTGAATCTTAGGTTAATAGTTACTGACAGTAGTCTTATGAACTCTTTGCAGGTGCTCGCCATTACATACTTTCACGGTGAAGAAAATAAACAGTCCACCAGCGAATGTCGTGGCTCGTGGTTTGATTCAGGTAAGCCCCATGGCCCATGTGTTGGGTTTTCACCCTACTTGTATCAGGGTGGTTAATGGAATCACCCAGGGTTTGGGGAAACCCTCCCTCGACTTGCCAAGAGTTATGTTGTTTGTTTTTACAGGTTGTTTGTTGTAATACTCAGTATCAAACCCTCACTAGTCGATGGGTAGACTCGATTTAACTAAGCAATGTATTTAGTTTGAAGTTGGCTTTAAGGCATGTTTAAATTAATAGTTTTTGTAAAGATCATTCTGTCTTCAAGCTTGATTTAGTTTAACAAATGTTTTATATTAAGCTCTGTGTAAAATCCAAGGTTTTTTTACCCTTCTTGACTGTAAGTCAAGTTTTTGTACTATGTTTAAATACTCTTTAAGGGTTTAATTAAATTATATACTTACGGTCGTAATTAAATTATTGCTTGTTTTTATTCAAAGTTATGAATTAGGGTTTATCCTATGGAAACCCTCGTTTTAAAATAGATTATTCCAGTTTATAATAATTACACAGTCTTTCTGTTTGTCCTTAAAGGACTGTGAGTAAATTATATTAACCTGGTTATTTAATGGTTATATAATTTAATAGATTTGGTTTATTACTTCAATTTTTTTCTAATTGTAATTATAATAATTATAAGGGTTTTTAACCCTGTACTTCACCTTCACAGGTACACTCTGTTTGTATAAAAAGAAACAATTTCTTTAGAAGTACATTTTATATATGTTGATAAAAAATGTATTTCATTTCTGTGTATAATTTTAGTTGGTTCTTGTGATGATTAAGAAGAACTATTCTTATGGTTATCCTAGGTTACTAAAGTATATAAGAATACAGATAGATTATGCTCAGAATATGAGCTAGGGTTTATCCTATTTAACTTTTATAATGACGATTTCTGTATTTCTCTTTTGTTAATTCGATTACTGTCACAAGTTTTCTTCAGTTTGTTTAAAAGAATTACTAATTTATAAACAAAACTGTTTATTGTTAATAATAATATTATTTGTATTAATAATAATATTATCTGTGAATACAGTGTTCTCTTAAGTTTATTTTTACATAAATATATTAATAATAAAGACTGAGAACAGTCTATAATAGTTTAGTTTAATACATTGTCTAGTTCTAATACATTGTCTAGTTCTTAATACATTGTCTAGTTCTAATAACAACCCTACTAAACAGATTAATACTCTTTCTGGAAACAACTAACTACTGAAAGAAAAGATTTCAATACTCTGAAAAACATAAGTACTCTATTCATTTCAGATTCTTAGCATACTTCATTCAATTTAAACACACTAATTGTGCTAGAGTACGATCTGGTTTACTCCATATGGGGAAAAACACAGGTAGGATTATTTTTCATCAAAGGACAGATTCAGCATTAAAACAACTAAGAGATTTCAAGCTTAACAGTTCATTATATGACATATAATCATTCATTATTTGTTCATACTTCGATATAAACTTTAACATAGAAATTAAAAGATAGTAGAACCTATTTTTAAAGCTGGAGGACAACAGCGTTGGGAGGCCGTTCCTCCCTACCAACTCCTGGAGAGCGCTCAAACAGTGACTTCTCAGGACCCCCGAGACTGTTCTTGGTCTCCTTGGTTGGGACTATGTGGAGCAAACAACAAATTATTAGTCCAATGACTCAATACCAACTCTCCATACTGCAATCAAATCTTTCAGCTGGGAAGCTATACTAGATCACTTCCTAGAGTTTACCCCTCAAACACCTTCCACAAAACTTCCCTTCCCAATGAATTCCTTGAAGCACATTCACCTGAATGATTCTTCTCCTGGAATAATGAGCAGCCTCAGCTCTCTTCAATGGGATTTTTTATTAAGATTGCCCAAGTCTTTTTGGGTTAGTTGTCATTAATTAAGCCACCTACTCTAATCCCACTTTCTTGGGGGATCATGACCCCAAATGTAGGGAGGTTGCCACCTGCAACATTGGAAGTGTTTGAGGATGCTGCCACTTGTCTATTTGCTCTCCACCTAGTCTCCTCCACCAACTTGACTAGTAACACTCTTTTTAACAACTCTCCCAAGCTGTTGCCTCCACTTTTATTTATTTAAAATTAAAATATTCATAATTACATTCAATATCCTTGACTCTGATGAGTCATCATTTACAACTTAACATTAAATTTAACATAATGTCTTGGAATAAAATCAAAATAAGATAATATTATTTTGTAAAATTGGGGCATGTGACAGTAATAATTATGCTTGATTATTTGTGCTTCACCCCACATTGAAAATGAAATGGATGAAATGTTGTTCATAAAGAAATAAATCCCCCAGTTCCTCCTTTCCTAGGCATTCCTATTCAAAGAATGCCCCAAGCCTAGAATAAACAATGGCCAGTTCACTGACCACTAAATTTTTTTTGTTCTGCCTTGCATTTTGAAATGTTGAGCTAACAAAGTGATGGAAGATGAGACCTGGAAGGATTGTTGATATTGGAAGAGTTTTGTGGAAACCAATGGGTGGGATATGGGACTTCATGAAAATATTTTAGGTCGATTTCAACGATGAAACCATTTATGTAACCCTTCTTCCATTGAATTGCATTGACACGCATATTTTTATTGATTCATCTATGATCGGCCTTCAAAATTTGAAGTGTGAAGAGGCATCGTGTAAAAAGTTGAGTGACAACTTCAATCACCTTCCAAAGAGATAAGAAGTTGCTAGAACATATTTATGTTTCTTTTGTAAGAATTCCCAAGTAGGAATCTTCCCCCTCGGAGTTAACCACATGAATACTTTGACCTTTTCTGTAGTTTTGACCTTCCAAATATAACACCAACACCAGTTGTACACCTATCCTTTGTACTCCGCTAGTGCACTACAACCAAGCTTAGTAACCTCCCACTTTGTTTTAAGTTCAAATGATCTTGTTGGGTTTTGCCTTTAAGAATGTGCCCATTTCATAGCTTTGTGCTAAATAATGACATTAAATCAGCATGTTCTTGCACTAAACCCAATTGTTCCACACTCAACTAGCCTTGCTACTAAATGGTCGATTGTTCATCATCTGCCACTTCACTTAGAGTGTGGTAACCTTGTTGACGCAAACTCATAACTAGAAAGCTCTTCAAGAAGGAAAATATGGTTATTGCATCTACCACAAGATTTACCTAATCACCATCTTTGTTATAGAACTAGAGAAAATTAGTGAATTAAATGATTTAAATAATATTTATTATTATTATTTTTAGTTAAATGTCGGCATTAGAAAGATGCATTGTTCTGATATGTCTCTTCCATAGTATTTAATGTCGCTCATTCTCTTGTAAAAATCATCATTGGATAAATAAATACATATATTTTTTGAAAGTCCATTCCAAGGTGGTATCAGAGAGATCTGGTCCTTGGCCATTATTTACACTTTGTGTAATTTGGTTTTTAACCATTATTCTAGGGTTTCCCAAAAAGAAGAGGTAAGACAATAAAAGAAGAAGAAGAAGAAATAAAAACACAAGGTTTATAAAAACAACACGTGATTTTATAAACAAGTCATATAATAAAAAAAGTAAAAAGAAGAAGGAGAAGGAGAAGAAGAAGAAAAGGAGAAAACAAAACCATTGTATTATGAAACCACTATTTTTTTTTTATAAAAAAACATTACATTAATAAAAACTTATTTTATGATAAATGAAAAAGAATTAAATTATATAGTGAAGAACCAATCGTATTTTTAGATTGAGAAAGATTAAAGTGCTTTACAAGTCTATTTACGAAAATATATTATATGGTTAAATTTTCACAAATATCAAGTTGTACAAGATGAATACAAGAAATATGGAGAGATACCCTCCAGAGAACAAGGATGCGTCGATAAAGTCAAAATATTACTCAGTTCAAAATTTCTTGGAAAAACTTGAGCAAAAAGAGGAGGACATCCAAGACATAAAGCTCGCAATTCAAGCACTAAAAGATCAAGTTAAAGGATTCAATAACTCACATACGAGCCCAACCCACAACATCATTCACAAAGTAAAGGTCAATTTACCAAGATTCAATTACGAAAATAATTGAGACAAGATTTGATGAATCAGTAAAATCGAAAAATATTTTGAAATGTACAATATTTATGGCGAAGACGACAAACTGATTGTTGTAGCAATGCACATGGATAAAATCTCTTGTGATTGGTTCTTGTGGTGGGACTCAGAAATGAACGGAGGAATACTGGTGAGAGACTAGGATACCTTCATGAAAAAATTCTTTAAACAATTTCAAGGCATGGAAGAAGCCGAATTATACAACAATCTCACTCGTTTACAACAAAAAGTAACAGTGTATGAATATTTTAGGAATCTATTGGTCCTAGTCACTCGTTTCCAAGACAGGAATATTTTTTTTTAAAAACCCTAAATTTATACATGTATAATAAATGGGTGATTCCCCATTATACATGGGAAAGTGTGAAGGCTATTTCATCAATACTATAATATATAAATATAATTTTTTGGCAAAACTTTCATGAAATTAAAGAATATTGGAAAATATGGGTGAATCTTTCATAGAATTAGAAAATCATGTAAAATCATGGCGAATATATTAGAGAGTTTTAAAACCTTGTAAATGTCTTGTTGGGATGTGTGGGATTAACCAATCCAATCCATATAACCCATACCTTCAATAATTGCATCATATTTCAATTTTGAATTAGCTCTTCTTAGGGCACAAAGGGGCTTTTCGATGAGCTTTGTTGATATCAAAACTTTATATCCATCTGGTCCTCACTTATTCATATGATATTAGGGTGATTTAAATACCAATCCCTAGCTTATTCCTTGGAACATTAGCTCGATGAGATAATCACTAACATAAATGAAGTGAACATGGTTAAAATGTTTGTTTCTCATAACAATCACAACATGTGTGTTCATTGCAAGGTCACATGGATGCAAAGGAAGCTCATTGTGATGATCGTGACGACAATATAGGTTTAGAGCTAAGAAAATGGGAGAATTGGAAGAAAGATTGGGATGTGAATAATGACAAAAATCGAAGAGGACGACAAGACAATTAATTTATATTCAAGCATAGCTAGTTGAACACAAAAGTAAATTGGTTCTTTTGAAATTTGATATGGAAAGTGGAAAATAAAAAAATTGAGAAAGAAACAAAAGAAGTGAAGGAATTGCATGTAATATTCCATTATTTTGAGTTGGAGTAAAGGCCTCTATTCAATTTAATTTCACATGAAGCATCACTAGGTTCCCCCTAATAAGTGTGCATTAAGGAAGAGTCATAATGTGGATTCTAGAGGACAAAGGAAGACAAGATTCATCCCTCATGATTTCATTGCCAAGTCAAGAGAAGTAGACATCGTGGACTATAGTAATTTGATTAATTATGTCATGTTAGGGTTTTGGTTTTGTGATATCATGAACTTAAGTCTAATATTAGGAAAATACAACATTTATGGAAGGATTCATAAAACATTTATGAATTAAGTGGAAGACAAGATTCATCTCCATGGTTTCATTACAAGTCAAAAGAATAGTAGACATCATGGACTATAGTAATTTGATTAATTATGTCATGTTAGGGTTTTGGTTTTTTGGTATCATGAACTTGAGTTTGATATTAGGAGAATGCAACATTTATGAAGGATTCAAGAAACACTTATGAATAATAAATGAATTAGTGTTAAAGTCTATGTACTTGTGCATTGTAAAAAAAAGCATGTTAAAATTGAATAGTTAATAATAATAAAATGAATTTGTTTAACAATGTTGTTTTTATGATAGGTAAGAATCAAGATTCATTTTTTTTAATCAAAATGTGTATTAAAAAAGATATGACCGGAGAATGCATTTTAGAATTAACATTTTGGACTTTGGCTTTATGACCATTTCATATTTACAATAATGTCAAAATTAATTGTAACCATTTTTAAAATATTAATTATTTAAAAAAATAAATTTATAATTTATTAAAAAATAGAAAGAAAATAAAAATAAAACATTTCTAAATTTGAAAATCTTAAAATAATATATTAAAAAAAATTAATTGTATAAAAAATCAAAACTCAAATATTTTCTTCTATGTATTTACCTGTTGTGCTATCTCTGAAAAGTGCGGGTAATCCTTTGTAGTAACTATGTTCCATCAGGATAAGCTCTTCTATCAGCTCAGGTACTGTGTTCCGTCCAGCTTCTATCTGCCCATATGTGATCCAAGCAAGTTCAAGTGCTTGAAGAGCAAATCTACCAAAACAAATGTGATTGCTGCGATAAGATACTTCTTTCATTCTTCCCTTATGTTGTTTACGAAATTTTGTTCTACGTGTTGTTAAGTAAAAAGTTGTAACTTTATTAAGTTTATAAACGTTTTTTTTATTAATATATATGTATAATTATTATTTTTCAAAATCCAAATTATTTAATTTTTTAGAAAAATTTAAAAAAAGGGTCGTTTTAAAACGTAGAGATCTTATAAGTAATACTAAAAATTAATTTTATAAAAAATAAAAAACAAAATTAATCATAATAACGTTATGACCATTCAATAAATAATAACTTTTTAAATTTACAAAAATATGTATTCTTTTGTAATCAAAGATGATTGGAAACTTGAGTGTATTGGATAATGTAAATGTAAGACTCCCATAATGATACTAAGACTGCAATGGCGGGAAACGTTAACGTTGTTTTGTGGCCAACTATAATGGATTAGAGGCACGAGGACGAGATTGTTATGAGTGTGTAAGTTGTATGAATTGGAAATTTCATAAAATAGGAAAGGGTGGTGGAACTCTTTAACTAGGGTAATAACGATAACCCTTTTGTATAATTTAGAATTGAAGACTTCTCTTTTCATCCTCAACTAAGAGAGTTGTTTATTTTCTCAGCATCAAACTCATCCAATAATCGCTTTTTCATGAGGTCTTTATAAAGCAACTGTCTTGTAAGCATCTCTATCAGGGAGGATGTTTCATAAAATGGTTTTGTTACCAACTTAAGTTAGAAGGGCTGCTAAGGCAGCAAGTCCCTACCTACAGTTGTGTAAAAATGCATTATTATTGGATTAGCTGGTAAACTAAAAACAGTTTGCTGAAAATGAACTTGATCGTTGACTATAATGTAGAAGTGATAATAAAATGTTGAACTAGAATTTATGATCGAAGTTGCAATGAGAACAAAGTGCGGTTTGCATTTTGTTGACAAAGAATATAAAAGAATTGCTTATGCATAAGACATATGAACTCATGCCCATGCTTCTACTACAATTCAACCTACGGTTGTGCCACTCCTTTGGATTTACTTCCCTACATAAATATATTTTATGTATTTATTTTAGAATTTAAATAAGGATTTAAACTAAGTCTGCACCCTCTCAAAAGAGTGGTGTTTTCATAACTTATTACACATAAGCTTAGATGGAAAACATGTTTCACTAGAAACTAGTGAGAATATTTAAAACTCAAGAAAGAGCCTCAAAGGGCAAGTTCTTCTCATTGGCATTTAAATATAGACAAATAATAATAACAAATATTTTAATCATAAATTACGGGCTAGCTCTTCACAAAATCTGAATAAGTATTCTACAATTCAATTTATTTGAGAGGTTTTGAAGACACTTGTATATTTGGATATGCTTGGGCACATATTTAATTGGTTAGGAAAACTTAGATATACAATGTCCCTCCCATGTTGCTAGAGGCCTACTGTGATATCACATGACTTGTCAAAAGACTAGAGCAATCTGAAAATTTGTTAGAAGCTTTGCAGAAGATAATTGTGCTATAGTTTTTGTAGCCATGGGAGTTAACATGGGAACTGCTCGTTTTTTAAAGCATGACTTTGAAGAGAACAGGTCAATGGGAAAAGTTACACTATTTCTGAGCTTGACAAATGATCCCACTATTGAACGTATTATTAAACCGAGGATTTCTTTGAAAACAATGGAATATATTGCTTATTAATTGGGAAAGCATGTTTTGGTTAGTTTGATAGACATGAGCTCATATGCAGATGCTTTACATTAAGTATCTACAACTTGTGAAGAAGTGTCTGGTTGTTGTTGTTAACTTGGGTACATGCATACTGACCTGACAACCATTTCTGAATGAGCAGGAAGTATTGAACGTCAAAAATCATCTATTACTAAGGTTACCAGATCTAACAGGTTACATTACAAAAGGGTCGAGATATATATATATATAGACAGGTGACTTTTTAATCAGCAGATGTACCCTCCAATCAATGTCCTTCACATGTTTGAACTCAAATTTTTCACACAAGGAGCATATGATATATGTGACAACTATCAATCATTGGATCTAGCGTGGATGATTTTATGTATTTTCCCAAGATAGCTTCTACACCATATACTTTCCAAGAACTTAGACATGTTCTACAGCAAGGATTTTGCTCGTTAAGTCTTAAGATATTGCAGTTTTTGGGAGAAAGCAACAGAGAGATGTCGATTATAAAAATTTGCATGATGAAATGTTTGGAAAAGATGGACCTTGTGATGACGAAGTCAGGAAAGATGAAGCCTTCGGTTCACAGATTGATAGAAAGGGACTCATTAATGACACATTAAACACTGAGTCTCAAGTAAACATGGTTCCTACCCCCAAAGGGACCACGTGGTTAATTCATCAATTTAAAGAAAGGTTGCAAAGGGCGGTTATGGTGACCAGAGCACTACATGACATATGGAAACACATAATTATAACCGACGAGGGCTAGATGCAGTAATAACGGTGAGATGAATGACAACATGAAGAATTCTTTTTAAATGTTAAAACCGCAGAGTGGATAATGGACAGCGATGACAACACCTATGATTGAGTGCATAACACATGGACATCAGCATGTTTGAACTGGGTTGTTGAACTGCATGCATAATAGATGTTTTTCTTGTCTAGACAAGTGGTTCAAACTGGGTTTTTGAACTGCATGCATAACAAATGTTTGTCCCAATGGGTGAAACTGGAATTTCAATCTTGTTCCACTTGGGTGAATGTTTGGCGCATGTTTGGCATGTGGGGACCATATGAGATAGTAAGTATCATTGAGTTTTCCCTTGAGAGCGTCCCAGATTGTTTCCAGTAAGGTAATTTCCCAAACTAAAGTGTTCAATGTTTGGCTAGAACCGTGATCTTAGAACTTTGGCTTGTCGAACCTGAGACTTTACGAAATAACCTCACAAAGCTGGGTGGGAGATTTAATCGGAGGCTGGGGGAACCTGACTGCTCGCTTAGAGAATAAACCTCGAGTCTGGGTGGGATAAGAGGGAATGGCTTGTTCTAGATTGCTGGAGAGATGGATTATGGATGTGTGGGATCATGTTGGATTTGGTGGTTTCCAATTCATCCACTATGTCATACCAACAAAAGGAAAATGTCATAGGGGTTATTTTCTAGGTATGAAAAACATTAGGAAATTGTTGTCGAGGAGCAAAAACAAAATAATTATGCATGTTTAACGGGTTTTTTAGAGCTCTTTTAGTGTTTTCAGCAAGGCTAGTGTTGTTTTGTGTTGGTTTTATTATGTTTCTGTTTCTATAGGCTTGGCCTCTACCATGACTTCTTCCTCTTCTCGATCCAAGGATACAACAGTTTGAGCAAGTCTTTTACCATGTATATGTTTTTTTGCAGTTTTAAAAACTTCGCAAGTGTGGTCATATCATAGCCTCTTCACAAAAAGTGCACCATTACCGATAAAGAATGACCTTAGGCTTCAAGTGTTAGAAAACAAAACCACAGAGCAATAACATATATACAGTTAAATCAATAAACAAGATGCAAAACACATTAAAACATTACAGAGAGACACAGATATAACGTGGTTCACCCAAACGATGGGCTATGTCCACAAAGAAATTGTCAGTCCTTTTATTACAATCTAGAAAGATAAAGGGATACACCCTGCAGCAAAACCGCTGCACTTCCTCTTCACACTCTCACAATCTCTCTTCCAATACAATACAATACACAGTCGTTTTACAATGCTTTATTTTATAGGGGAAATACAATGGGAAAATTCTAGGGTTAACCTAATACCATGGGTCCGCAATACTGTTGGCCAACACACATCCCAAAAAAAATTCTCAGGGGCTCCACCCCTGAACCCCAAGGAAGGGGGAATGAGTGTACAGTACACCTGGGGTACAAACACAATTGAATAATATCTCTGTATCTGGAAGATTAGGCTCCGCAACCAACATCAAGTTCCTAGGTTGAGGCGGGATAGGGGCTTGAATAGATGTTTCTAAGACATATTGAGTTACCAACCTCCTAAAAAAAAATAATCCAATTGTTCATGTCCTGGACTAATTGTAATAAAACATTAAAATCAGTTTGTTTGTGGGGATCATAAAGAGGAATCCATGTCCTCAAGAATTGTTCTTTGAACTCAAGGTAGGTATTTTTCTCAACTAATTCATTACTTGCATCTTGGAAAACTTCATCTTGAACCTATAGTTGCATATATGTTTCGTCTTGTGTGGAATTTGGGGCAACATCTGTCTCCTCTACTTGAATAACAACAGAACATGCACCTCCATTTTCATTATCAATGTGTGATGAATTCAAGCCACCAGTTGTTGCATCTGAAACACCAAAAGTAGAAAGAACCTATGGCTTCCAGCTAGCCAGTCTTTCAGTTTCCTCACTATCTTGGTCGTCTATATTGGCTAACTTGGCAAAGTCTATTTGATTTGTTTAGCTTGCAGATCGTTCTACATTAATTAAAGAATAGAGGGGACAATGCAACAACAAAAATTGCAAAACATGAGGGAAATGCTTCTGGAAGCAGGAGCTCTGGGAGGCGTGGTGAACGCTTTATTTCCTCATGTGAAGCTGAATGTAACCTACCACCATAAGCAAATCAGCTTTGGTGAAAAATTATCATTCTCCCATTTCCAATCGAAACATGACAATCTCCATTGCGAATTAAACACGTCTAAGTGGAAGAAGATCTTGAAGGACCACAAATTGATAGCAGTAAGTGTGTTCAACTCCTATCTGGTCATTATATTGGGCAACATGTATTCTTTTATTTGGATTTTTAGAAATTGAAATCTATGTGTTATTTAATTTTTTTATAAATCCACTTAACCAGAGTATGACGGATCCCCAACACATTTATGGCTGCGAGTATTTGCACTGGTATGCTATAAATTTGCACTCTTGTAAAAAACAATTATAGAACCGGAAGTCCATTTAATTTAATAAAGCATTCATGTCTACATTGCACAACTTGATTATCGATTGCAATATAAAAAAAAATTCTGGAAATATTCCATATCCTATTGCTCAATTAATTTGGACCAGAAGTAAGATCAGAAGCAATATATCGTAGTGGAAATGCAACACCATTGATTTGAAGAAAATTAAATTGATAGGAATTAGATATCGTGGAGCTTGATGAGTAACGATAACCAATAAGCACTGCACAATATTAATATTAGTGTTATGATTCTATAGAAATATGCTAATAAAAGAAATAATAGGAGTACCTATTTGTTTCAACCATGATCAGAATTTGAATGCATCTTGTTTGCTCTTTGTGTGTACAGGATCGAGTCTGGAAGCTTTCACTCGTCCATCCCATTTTGGTCCATTCACTCCATAGTTTTTCCTTGTGGCTGGAATACTTGTCTCTAATCCTGGTCACTAAGCTCCACAATCAGTTGTTTGCTCTAGCTGGGAGTGCAATAGGGGTCATGCCAATAATAGCTAGGGGTCATGGAAGTCATAGCTCTGCAATTCTTGCATCAATGTGGAGGAAGAAGAGAACTAATAACATGTAGTATGGAAATGATGGTGCGGTCGTGCTACAGGAAACATCCTACATTACTGAAGCCTTGCTACAAGCGTGAAAGATGTGAGCTACTTATAGTTATCATTTGTTGCTTTCCCTCCTCAACGAATCTGTCAAGTGGTGCATGCAATACACTGCAATAAAACATGTGTCATGGAAAAATGACAGTTGCCATGGCAGTGCAAAACGGTGTGATTTTGCTACATAGAAGTCTAACAGTAAATGTTAGAAGTAATGCTAGAAGTTATCTAGCATTACTTGGTTTTATAAAGCTGCATGCAAAAAACTCAACTTTATCATAAGCTTTTTTAGGAAAAATGAATCGCCCGCCTCGATATGAGGCCAAATAAGAAGAATATTTTGGTGATTGGTTGAAATAACGATGCTTGCATATTGATTTTTCTTATCAAAAGCATTATTCATAAATGCCTAGTAAATGCCAACGCAAACTTAGAATAAAATTTTGAAAGTTGTTTCGATTTGTGTGCTAGTAAATTGAAACGGCGACAAGGCCTTTCATAGAGTCCCTCCTAGCTCGAGGGAAGGGACTAATAATGGATATTAAGAAAGACTAAATTTCAATAACTCACCCGAGCTATTACTTCTTTTTTTAATCTTTTTTTAATAATTATCTTTTCATTTAATCTTATAATAAAATATAAATATAATACAAATAATAATTATTAGTATTATTGACAAATAATAATTACTATTGCTTATCGGAATGATACAATATTCTTGTGCAGGGAAATATTTACCTTTTTTTCTTATAAATGTACATTTGCATTAAAAATTCCATGCAAATAAAAATGATACATTTTCTTTTCAAGTTAGTATTGTTGACAAATAATAACTACTATTGCTTATTGGAATGATACACTATTCTTGTGCAGGGAAATATTTACCTTATTGCTTATTGCAATGATACACTATTCTTACTTTTTTTTTCTTATAAATTGGAATGATACACTAATTTTGTGCAGGGAAATATTTACCTTTTTTTCTTATGAATGTACATTTGAATTAAAAAAATTCCATGCAAATAAAAATGATACATTTTCTTTTCATGGTGCTTGCGAAGCAAGTTATTATGATCCATAAATTAAGTAACGCATTTAGTTACTTAAATAGTTATTTTAAATAAGTTTAAAAAAATAAATTATGTACATTTTAATGTTTTTTATTTTGTTTATATAATATTAAATTATTTGTTTTTATATTTAATTTATTTTTTAATTTTATATTTATTATTGATGATGATGATGATTAACGTCTACTGAGACCAACTTTGGTTTATCGGACCTTAAGAAAGAAAACTTGCCAAAAAATTGACGTAAATTGTCCATAAAAACTTTATAACAATATAGACCATAAAAAGTGACTTAAATTGTATCTCTACTCAATATATTGAAACGGGATAAATAATAAAACATTGTATTGAAACAGGATAAATAATAAAACATTGATTCTGGAGTCTCTCTTTTATGATTACTAAACTAATTGTTTTCTATGAAATTATGTAGGTTACAACGAAGTACTCTCTTATTCTTATTCTTTACAAAGGAAAAGAGACTAAACAGATGATGCTACTTAAGAGCAAAAGAAAGCAATGACCCAGCAGATCCACACGAGATCAAATTTATATTGAAAGCAAGTAGAAGTAGATAGAAGCACCATTTCCATTTCTTCGATTGTTGTGACAACTGTAACTTCCTTTCCCTCGCCCAACATCCATTATGCACTTGGAGGGCCATCATGGAATCGATTGGAATTGGACCATCATCTTTATTACTAAAGTATTTAAGAGTATAACGAAATTTGAATAATATCATAATTTGTTTTTGCATAATATGTAATTTTAATATTATATGTTATTCAAACATTTTTGAAACAATAATAAACTTGTATTTTTATTTTTATGTCCAAAAGAATGCTCAAGCAAATGACTAATTATTTCATCTCCAATTGTCCCACAACATATTAATTATCCATTTCCTCTCTAACCATATTTGCAAAGTGTTCATGCCATTTCAATCATCCTTTTATCTTAACCAAAAGAGCCTCACATATATGCCAACTCTTTACTTTTTTTTGAAGATTATTTGGGCATTGGTTATGAGGAAACCTTGCAGTCTGATGGAGTGATCCGCCAATTTTTAGATATGGTTTAGGTAGATATTGACGTTGTCTATTATCCACAATATTCATCGCAATTAATAACATTCTATGCAGGGAGGATTTGGGCACTAGGAACTCCAAGATTCAATGTAAATTTAATATGGACTAATCGACGGGGTTTCTTATACTAGTTACTAAATCAAATTTTCTGACTGACTAAATATCAGTATGTTTCTTTCATCTATAGAATGTATATTATTAAGATTAAACATTTTGTGTTGACAAACTGAACAAAATAGTGAAAATAAAAAGTATCAAAGGAACATTGAAATGTAGGGATGAAATGCCTTTGTAGAGTCAAGATCATTTTCTCGATTGCCTATGCAGTCATGTAAATATATTACTAATACTTATTCTCACAAAATGGATAAAGAAGATAATAATTATCCTAGAAAATCAATGGAGATACAAAATAGTATTCTAACCCTAAAACCAATGAGTACTATTAGATTTATGGGTGGCATACCTCGCTAGTAATCATTGAAATAAGTCGAATTTCGGTCCAAATCAGCTCCCATATCTTTTTTAAAAAGTGATATGGGACTCTGGATGCAAAACTAAAATTGCATAGAAAAACATAAACCCAAAAAGACAAACTTGAATCATATGGAACAAATAAAACAAGATGAACATGAACCACCTGAATGATGAGCATTCCAGGATTTTTTTTTTAAGCCCATCACAAAAATTTCACCAAAATATCACATCAATGAAATTACCTTCGTATTATGACTAGCATGCATCTCCTTAATCTGTTATGATGTATGCAAGATCAAATCCCAAATCAAACCTTGTTCAATCCCATGGAAATGGACAAACTTAAAAATGATCAAACCAATGTCTATAACAAGGAATGCATTGAAAACAATTATGTCACCACAAAAATTGAATTAATAATATTAAAAATATAGTAATGTCATATATCTAATACATGATATACCTAGTAGGTAAAAACAGAAAATTGTTCATAATGTGAATATAAATCTTGATTTATAAAACGAATAAATAACTACTTACTAGAAATTAGGGGTGAATGGGGCTCTAGAAACTACCATCCCTAAAAATAAGGGGAAATGTGGGTTGTAAGAACCAGCATTGTCGGAAACCATGGGCAAATGGAATTCTAGAATATGTCATTGTTGTTCAAAGGAAAAATTAAGTGGGATAAAACCATTTTTCTCGACAAATATGATTGGGCTAAGCAGTTTTGGGATTTTTGTTTTTTATCAATAGTGGGTTAATTCATACTAAGTATAATGATATCCTCCTATATATAAATTTCACCCATTTAAAATTTCAAACTCCCTAATTTATCTCATGAGAGAAATTTTGCCCCTAAATTTTCCATAGTTCAAGATATAAGTGAAGAACGACTCTTGCAAATTGTCATTGGTGGGTTGAAACAGAGTATTCAAAATGAGATAAAATTATTAGATGTCAAATATGTGGAACAAGCTCATCAAAAAGAAAAATTAATTTAAGAAAAACAAAATCACAACGTTCGTCTGTTTATATCCCACCCCACCTAAGAACAAATGGGAGAGAGGACGACAATCCGTGCCATAAACGTAATGCCCCAAATTGGCTTCCAGGGCATAAGTGTAAAAACAATAATTTATTCTTGTGCGAAAGAAATGATAACTATGACAACAATAATGAATAAGTTGGCGACGTATCTCCTTCCAACATAGAATCAGATAGCGATGAATCCAACACAAAGGAAGATATCATCACCCCAACACTCTCAGTAGTTGTAATGATGAGTACACCTCAACCCCAAACTCCAAATAATCATTGGAGAAAGACATATTATGGTATAAACAAAGGATATATTTACCTAGTTCGTCAAAAGTCAAATTTCAAGTCTTAAAAGAGATCCATGATTCTCTGATAGTCGACCATGTTGGATGATTTAAAACATACCATAATATCTGTCAGTCCTTCTTTTGGAAAGGAATGAAGACTGATATCCAGAAATATGTGGTTGAATGCGATACTTGTCAAAGGAAGAAGTTTGAAATAGTGGCTCCTCCTGGGATTCTCCATCCCCTACATATCCCATCCCAAAAATGGTGAGATATATCCATGGATTTTATCACCGGTCTTCCTATGTCAGAAGCAAAGGATAGTATATTCGTAGTCGTTGACCAATTAACAAAATGCGCTCACTTCATCAATATTTCATCAAAAGAAGAGGATAGCCAAGTCATTGATAGTTATGTAAAGAATATATTTTGAGATACATGGGTTTTCGATGAGGTCATCCGTATTTTGAAGAGTCGTCTTGAACAAGCAAGAAACCACATGTAGAAACAAACCGACAACAAAAGAACTGGTGAAGAATTCGAAGTAGGTGATTGGGTGTTTGTCCGACTCCAACCATACAAACAAACAAACTTAAAAAATCCAAAAATCATAAACTTGCGCCAAGGTTTTATGGACCATATCAAGTAAGGAAGCAAGTATTAAAAGTGGATTATGCTTTGGACATACCTAATAAAGGGAAAATACATGACATTTTCCATGTGTCTTGCTTAAAAAGAAATTGGTTCCAACTACTCACATACAAACATAATCACCTATGGGTGAAATCATGAATCTCGGTGTCTATTTGATGAGAATGGTTTTTCTAAATCCATAATCCATAACCTTTCAGCCGAACTAATTTATGTTTTCGGTCGAAAACATAGAAGTAACTTTTGGGTGAAAAAATTGTTCAACTCGAAGTTAAAGTTGACAATATGCCTCGTAATGCACGCTCTGCATGGATGGCCAGGAAAATAACGTCTAGTAGCTAGGTTTTCAGTCGAAGCCCCTTTTATATGTATTGACAGAGTGTCGCTATTTATTTTTTTGGACATTGTTTGTTTATTATGGAATGTCTTTGACACCATGCTCAGTTTGTTGGTGCCCTGCTCGGTCTGTTGGTATGTTGGTGTGGTGGATTCGTTAGCGAATTGTTGTGGTGGATTCGTTGGTGAATTGTTGTGGTGGAGCCCTTCTTGGTCTGGTGGTGTGGTAGATTTTTTTTGATACAGGAGCATCGATTCAAAGTCTTATGTTTTCTAATTGAGCAGGAAATGCTATTTTTCTATTTCCATGTAATCATTTCTAGAAGGATAGGATTAGTTGTCGATTCTTGTACTTTGTTTTATATATAGGATTAGTTTGGATGTAATAATGGAAATTTTCCACTAGTATCCTTGAATCTTGCAAGAGGTTGCTCAAGGATACGTTAGTTATAGATTTACTTTCTTAGGAATTTCATATCCTACCTATTCGGATCTGATAGGTTTGACAAAATTCTATATTAGTGTTGAATGTAATAATCAAAGACAATGGTTGTCGATGGAATGAAGAACAGAGTTTCAATCCTCTGCATGTATTCGAATATCTGATGTCCTATTTTCAATAACCTAAAATATGTTTTAAGTCCCTATGTATGAATGAATTATGTGACTTTGTCAAGAATCCTCAGAAGTCACTAAGATTGAGATTTATTCATGCAATGTAACAAGAATGAATTGATTGCTTCACTGATCAATTTGTCTGAAATAGTATGAGTTAAAAATATTCAAATTTGACGATATTGTTGCATGTTCCTTTGGACGGCTCGCTGCATGGAGGACGCTCGCTACATGCTGATCGCTGCATGCTAGACTTCCTCGGCCTGCTCACCTGGAGGCGCTGATCATTAGATCGTTGGGCTGGAGCTGAGGCCGATCTGGGGCCTGATTGCTTCCTTCTTGCAGGGATCGAGGAGCAGGAGAGATCTGTCCTCTGGGGGTGAATTTAGTAGGGCCTGAGGGCTGTTTTCAAGGTCCTTTGTGCCTGCCAATGACTTGAGGGCCTTACTGATTCCTGGGATGGGTGGTATGCCTCAGGATCCGAGATCCGAGGCTTTTGATAACCTAATCCGGCCTCAGAACAGGAGATCTGGCGCTAGAAACCCACCGAAGTTCGTGAAGAGAATAGAGGATGTCCCGGAAGTAGCTCTGCCACCTGAAGAAACTATGAGGGTTGCTCTCTCCCTGGTAGACCGAGCCCTGGTCGGGCAATTCATGGGGCTCTGGCCTTCGCCAAAGACAACTGATAGCTGGGTCCAAAGAAACTGGAGACCTCTTATCTCCCAAAACGTTGCAGCCTACTCGGTCGGAAGGGGATTTTTCCTCTTTGACTTCGAATCCAAAGAAGACAAGGAACTAATATTCAGGAATGGGCCCTACTTCATGGGACCGCAAGGTCTCTACCTCAATGGGTGGACCCCAGATTTCGACCCCGAGGCTGACATCCCCAAGGCCATGCCAGTCTGGGTCAGACTTCCAAATCTTCCCATGCATTGCTGGAACTCCAAATCTCTCCACGCGATCGGGTCAGTTCTAGGGAAGTATATTGATATGGCCAGCCCAAAGGATCACTACGCCTGCGCCCGGATCTGTGTGGAGGTGGATCTAGAAGCAAGTCTTCCAGAAGCTATTAAACTAACTGTGGGGAACTGGGCTCATTACCAAAGGCTAGACTACGAACAGCTCCCCTTCAAGTGCCGGGGCTGCCATGAATATGGGCACTTCATTCGAAATTGCCCGAAAAAGCCAGAGAC
>LPNX010555499.1:0-17237 GCA_001517045.1 Pseudotsuga menziesii | reverse complement strand
CAGGTTGTGGGGGTGGATGAGAGCGATGGTGCGTGTAGGCAGCGCAGATGGAGTAGCCTGCTAGGGATGGAGTGCAGAAGGGAGTTGTGACGGGAGGGTGGAAGATAGGAGCGCGGAAGGGAGATGTGGCGGGAGGGTGGAAGATGGAGGATGGGAACTTATGGAGGAGGAGGCGTTGGGAGGTTGAACGTCGGCGTTTGAAGGGGGATGATTGGGACTGGCGAGCAGGTATGTGAGGCAGAATTGGGAATGGGAGAGGCCGAACGAAGGATGGGAGAGTATGTGGCTGCAGTGGTGTGGTGTGGTAGCGTGTGGTGACACAGCTGGTTGCAGTACGACGGCGGCTCGGATCTGATACTAAATGGAGAAATCAGCTTCAGGACACGAAATCCATATTTAAATAATAATTTATGATATATATTGAAGATGATGAATATTGCAATTGGTACTCACCTTTATAGGCTTGATTGTGTACAACGAAAGGTCACACCCTTTCGGATACTAGTTAACTAATTTTACTTAGTATTTATTCAATATTTGTTACAGAGTGACTCGGATACCCAAGAGGGGCCAATGATATGAGAGAAATCCTCCTCCAAAATCCAAGCTCGGTTGAATTTAAAGGGCTAATTGTGCGAGAAGGAGTTATCATCCCATTCCAAGAATATCGGGAAGTGATCTGAGGTTTTCGAGGGATGAGATCAAGCTCTAAATTTGTGAAAGAGAGGCATAAGTAGGTTCGAGGATAATAACCTATCAAGTCTTTTACTAATTCCCTATGACCCCGCACGCCCATTTCTCCATGTAGGACCCGAACATGAAGGAGCCAGATCCACCATCTTGGTGCTAACCAAAAGTTGAGAGAAGTAAGGATCTAGGGGGTCCATTCGATATTTTTTCACCCCAAATCTCAGCATCGAATAGGGTAAAATTTATATCTCCATCAATAATTAGATTAGGAAGTTCAAAAATACCTCCAACTACAGCATTGTTCCAGAAAACCTCTCTATTTAAATAGGGACCATAGCAGTTAAGATTAGAGAGCTCCAACTTAAAACCCCTAATCCTGACCTTGACCAAGATACCAACGAAAGAGACAGAGGCTTTGCAACGAGCAATCAAAGGGTTCCAACCAGTTAAGAGCCCTCCTAAGAGGCCTGCAGATTCTGTGGCACATAATTCCCATCCAGATTTAAGTTTTGAAAAAAGAAGGAGATCTTGATAATGATCACACATAGTTTCCTAGAAGAATATCATATCATGATTAATATCCATGATTAAAGAACGAAGGGATTTTTGTTTGGTAATCCCCCCAAAACCACAGATATTCAAAGATAGGAGTTTCATGAGGAACCTAAACCAATAGGTGACATTTCTCTAAGCACCTGAGATGAGGCTAAACAGAGGGAGGACGAGGATTCCCTAGTTGCTTCTTTGATCCTTACAGACAGAGGAGTAAAAGGTTCAATAAGCCTCGCTTCCCCCAAAGGCCTAGAAGGGTTTTATTTTCTGGATCTTTGAATAATGACATTTTCAAATATTATCGATTCTAAAGGGAGAGTGAAAGGAGAGAGGGGATATTTGTCAAAGAAAATAGAGAGAGATTTCATGAGAGACGGATCAGAAAAGGGAAGTGAGTCTCTCGGGTTAGCAGGGGGGATAACAAAAGAGTCAACCGCAACTGTGACTCTCGCAAGAGGAGGGAAATCCTCCATGGAGAAAACAGAGTCCTCAATACAGTGCAAAGGGGAAGAGGGATTTAGGTGATCATGTGGGCTAGGGCTTAATGAGGAAAGAACCACATCACTAGTTGAGGGTAAGGAGACAAAGGTTTCGGGGTTAGGGACCAAGGAGAAAGGACCTCAAATAGTAGAGGGGTCAATGAGTGGGTGCATAGTATCCGCTAGGACCGATTTAACCGCCCAAGAGTTCTTAGAAATAGTAGAGGGAGATAATCTATCTAGGAAAGCACAATTTTCAACATCTTCAATAAAAATCAATTCACCCTTCGTAAGGTCTTCAAAGGTAGAAGGAGAAGACGAGCCATACATACCTTCATGAGACGGTGAGGGACCACAGTCAATAGAGGGATCCTCACATGAAGGTGATCGTGAAGGAGGAGCCATCTTTCCTTTTCTTCCAGACTGAGGTGCATCGTAGAAAAGAGAGGGACAAGAGCGACGAAGGTGGCCAGTATTGTGACAAAAATTGAACCGGAAGGGAACATTTAAGTAGTCAATTCTTTGACAAATAACCGAATCATTACTGATAATATCGATCTCTGCTGGAAATCCATGAGAGACGTCCAATTTGACAAAAAACGAGCCATACGCTTGTCAAATATAAGCCGAAAGTCATCCTCAACGGCCACGAAACGTCCCAAGAAGTTGGCGATACCCATCAAGAAATATTTGCTCCAAAGAGGAAATGGAATTGTAGGTAGCAGGACCCAAAGGTGTCGCTTCATCATCTGCTCCTGAAGTAGATCAGAACTAGTATGTCATCAGCTCAGAACTAGGGATCCTTTTTGAATGGTCCAAAGAGAACCAAGGATTAAAGAGGCGTCTTTATCATCTAGGAAAACATTCAACCCATTCACTTTTGATCAAGCTACGATATTCCAACCGTCCAACAATTTCTATGTTGCACAGAGCCTCGACTTTATCCATATACACATCCCTACCCAAGGCATAACTGCGCTTCGTCGAAAGGGCTTTAACAATTTAGAATTCCTGCACGAATGAAAGGAGGAGGACTCACATTTCTACGGCACTCCCAAGATGCCACTCGAGGAGATGGGCATGTTTAAAAGAGAGGAACCGATTAACCAAATATTTGTCAGTAAAGAATAAACGGTAACCCTAGACATGAAAGTAGAAAAGCGGGCAACCTAGAAGCCAAAAAACTCAAAAATCAGATAACTAATACCAAATACCAGATCCCAGTAGGGAAAATAACACGCTTACTAATAGATAACCCTAGTAGCAATAATAAAGGTAAAAACCCAACTAAGGAGGTAAAGAAATGAAGGTGAGAGCGATGTCAGTGTGAACCCGCCACCCTAACCAAATACAAGAAAGAATAGAAAAGAGAAAAATCGCACTCGAGAATGTCGAACTAACTCTCGGAGGGTGACCAAAGGTACACTAGACAACCGACAGAGCAACAGAAAGAGAAGCCAAATACTGCTAATACCGGCCAACAGGAGCTAGAAAAAGTGCTCAAAAGGTCCACCTTAAAACCCAAAACCCCTAAAGAAACCGCAATTCACAGAACAGTGTCAGACAAAAAAACAAAAGAAAAGAAATGTTGCATAAATCACAGGAAAGCCACCAACAATGCACTAAACGGATAAAAAACATAACTGATAAGTAATAATCAACAGAGAAAATTCCCACTTTTTGATAAACATGGTTGGTACTAAGCCCTCCGTGGGGAGGGTGGACTCCATGTGAAAACCGCCATAAAAACAGTAAAGAAAGGATAAAGACCCCAAACCTACCAGGGAACGAAAGATTACCGTTAACTACAACACGGTGTAGCCGCCATGGACTCGCAACAGTGCCAACCTGTGACCATTCGACCTCACCAAAAAACCCTAATCCAGGTGTTGCGTTGTTGCGTCTACTATTATGTAACACACATTTTGTCCTTTATCCTACAACTTATTTAATGTCCACCATTCATCAACACATATCCATCTTAGCACTCCAAACCATATGAGTCAACACATATCCATCTTAGCACTCCAAACCATATGAGTTTTAAAAAAAGGTTAAAGTTAGGAGTCAACATTACTAACTTAATTTGGAAAAACCCATCCTTTTTGTGTTTATATATAATAATTATAAATTAAAAAATTTTAAATTTTTTTATAAAACCAAATCCATATGAATTAATTCATTCAATTTTATTTACACATATTTACAAATTGAATCTTTAGAAAAGAAGTACTAATTAGTATAATTTTTTTTATAAATTAGAAACTTTAAAATAATTTTATAGATCAAAATTAACGTGGGTTAATCTTCTTTCACATTTATGTTTATTTACAAATTGAATTTATATAAAAGAAAAAAATTATATTAATTTAGATTAAATAATATTTAGGTTTATTTAAATCTAGATTTATCAAGCACCGAGAGGGAGTTAGTTTTTTAGATGTATATTTTTTATCATTTGGATCCATCTAGTTACTTGATGGATCGGGGTTTAAAATGGATCTATGTAATTTATATTTTTCAGTTTTTTAATATTTTTTTTATTTATGTCGGCTAGCATAACATGACTAACATGAAAGGATCTCCTCCATACTGGGCTGAAGAGCACCTAGCTTCTCTTGGTGCAAATATATATATAGGTTGCATTGTACTAACTTAATATTATCATGTAATTATTATCATTATGGATTTAGGAAAAACACAAAGAGTAATAAGCTGAAGTTGAAAGTATGGTTGTATTATAAATATTATCATGTTAATAGAATAACCATTAGCAATAGCTATATTAACAAGAGCCAGGAGGTGGCAACCATATTGACAAGAGCCACGAGGTGGTAATGTCCTCGACATTGCCACAAGCCTGTTCTAAGAACAAAACTAAAAGAAGAGTTATTTCCACAAAGTAGTGAGCAATTGACACGTGGGATTCACTTTGTTGACCAATATCTTATCACATTCATTTATAAAGGGAGTTTTTAAATTGTGAAAAGTAAGGTCAATGTATTGTAGGTATTGGGGGGTGGGAAGAAGGGTATGTGGAGTTTATAGGTATTGGGGGGTATTAAAATGGGTATCTAGAAAATATAGGGAATATCTCGTAAAAATAGAGTTTTTTAAATTGAAAATATATATTGGGAGGGTGGCACAACAAAATGATTTTGGTAGGTATTTGTCAATATCTAGTGAAATTAGGGGTATTCTTTAATATCCCATGAATGAAGGCGCTATGGCATATTTTCAATGAGTGAAGACCCTATGGCAATTGATAGAAGTCAACATGAACAACTCTCTCATTGACCAAGAAGGAGAAACAAACTCTAATTTCCCTACAAGAGGAGGTCAAGTGTTTTCCCTGCAAGAAACTGGAAGAGGAGGTTAAGTGTTTTCCCCTAGATTTAATGCCTAGCCAAATAACTAGTAGCTGAAAGAACTGAGCATGTTGTAAATTCTTTGTGTAAGTGCAATACATATTTATAATGCAATATATATTTATTCTTAAATAATAGAAGGAAAATGGATGCTTAATAATAGCATTCAACTAAAAATGTTTTTTTATGGAGCATCCATCAACAATATTAAATCTAGGAAAAAACTCCTTAGGATTTATGTGACCTAACATTCATATTAAATTCAAGAAACAAAATTGATAATAGTCCATAATTTATTACAATATTCTAATGAAACTCACATCCAAGTACTCAAGCAAAAGGGTCTCAGACAATGCCTTAAATTCGTAACTAATATAATTATTTAGTAACAAGAAAGTAATCACTTTTTGCAAGTTCATATGTATTTTGCAATCCAACCATAACTTTGTGAATGGAAACTAGCATAGAATACATTGCCTTCTAATTGAATTCTTCAAAAACCTCTTCTCTAAGAATATTGATCTCCTTGTGAATCCCAACAAGAAGTGTTGCAAGATACCTCTGTATAGTTGTCGTCAACTTCAACTTTTTCAGAAACTCCAAAATCAACATTATTATCCAAACATTGCATGGGAGAAGTTATTTGACTTTTGGTTCTACTTGACTGAACTTTTGAGATCCAATTGTTTTGGTATTGGCGTTACTCCTTAGGTTAAACACACTTCTCCATACTTTCTCCCGATCTCACGGAGTAGCTGTACAATTCATTCATATATTATTTCTATCCATTAATGTACCAAACTTCACAAAATATAATGCATTCATGATGCACATGGGAGCTACTCAAGCATAAAAAAGTAGGTCAAAACGTTCAGTTGGGAATGACTCACAGGAAGCGGATGGGGAAGAGGTTGCAGTTGTCGAAGATGGTGGACTATAGAGCTTTCCATAGAGAGCGAGTGTAGAATATTGAAGCTAGACGGATTTCCATTTCTGTCACTCACTTATGCTACACTCATCTCGTCAAAATCATGTAATTAAAACACCCAATAATTAGATATTGCTTTCTAGTGCTACTGATTACAAAAAATATATAATAATAGATGAAAGATGGTTAACCTGCTCCATGGGCAGTGTTGAAATTGGAATTATTACGAAGCCTATTGAGGCCACTGTCTGGATTAGGACCTCCAAGAGTGTCATCCCAAATCTTACCCAACATGCAAGCGCCTTTTCTTTTATGTGACTCCAAACTAATTATCAAAATTGCAAGCACCTTTTCTAGTCATTCCTTCAAGCAGTTCATTGAGTTAGTAACTATATAGGATAGGCTAGATGTCGGTGAAGGACTGGAATTAAATGTTTACTTTTTATTTACGGAGAAAGATAAGGTGACGGGAGAGTGTAGGTCATGGCAAATGAGTAATGCAAATTTGGTGCGTAGAAAAGCAAGTAGTGATATGATTGGAAGGCGTAGACTGAATGACCCTGCCCATGTTAGGTCATGTAAAATTGATAAGTTATATTCAAACCTTTCTTGTAGGAGCACAATAACTTCATAAACTACCATCACCAATCATTAACCTCACCCTTGTGTCATGGGATCAAGGATTGGCCTAGTTTTTCTACTTTCCTGCGGACTGTAAGGCCATGGAGGCCATCTATTGCACACCCAACACACATTTTTATATCAAATTTAGTCAAGTCTTTTTTTTTTAAACACATACTCGTGTACTTATTTATTGGCTTGTGGGTTGATTTTCCAGTTATAAACAATGGATTCAAGAGCCAGGTCAATGCCCTAGTTACCCATTCTCTCATGGGATCATTCACTGGTTCACTTGTGACTTGATGCTCATAGGATCACAATTCATGGGCTCATTCTCTCACTGGAACGTGATTTTCCCTACACATGGGCTCACTTGTGACTTGTTGATGACGAGTCGACTTGGGGCTTGCTTCCAGCTCTTAGTATGTAGAGTTGGATGGTTGTGTAGAGTGAAAAGAACACAATTTAATAAACACTAGCCCACATGAAATGGTCGTCTAAATGGTAGTGCAAGAAGACTTTATTCCCAAGGTAATAACCATTATTAAAATATCAATGTGTCATTGAATATAGACTAGTCAGATTCCTTTATAGCGTATTTTGTATATGAGTTAAATAATATAAAACAAAATTTCATACTAAGGTAACGAATCCACGTAGCTAATTAAGAAAAAGTCGAATCTTTTTTTATATATAAAGTAGCACAATCACATTTTTAAAACAAATTGTATATATAAACCAACACAACCATATATAAAATAAAACAAATTGTGTCGATTCCGGTTAAATTGGGTTGATTCCGCAACCAACAAAATGGATTCTAAAAGCACTGAAATTCCTGAAGAGTACTTGGATATGTTGTTGCAAGAGTTTGCATATGATCCTATTCAACTACCGCTTACAGAAGACCCAAGTCAGGTGCGATTGTAGCAAGACATTGGAGACAATTTGGGATGACAAACAGGAACATGTTAATCCATTCACCCACCAACCCTTAAACATCAACAATGTTATTCCATGCGCTGAGCTCAGAGGAGAAATGCAACTATACATAGTCAACCGCTCAAACCTAGCCCTAAGTTTGAAGTTCATTCCTGACTATACACAAGTCTTGAGCCAAGGAGAGATGATAATTTTATTGAATGAATTGATTTTGGATTACCAGGCCTCTGCTAATATTGTCGCTCTCCAGAACCTGAACATAATAAAAAAAAAATTACTCAAAACCAAAGAAAACAAACAGAAGCACCATATTTCTTCTCTCTGTTGATTTTTAAGAGCTAATAAATCTTCAAACATCACTGAGAATCCATTTCATACTAGTGGGTTTAAAGTGATATCATACCATCAACAATACCATGCGAATTTGGTGCGCAGAAAGAAAGTAGTGATGTGATTGGAAGGTGTAGATTGACCGACCCTGCCCATGTTAGGTCATGTAAAATTGATAAGGTCTATTCAAACCTTTCTTGTAGGAGCACAATAACTTCATAAAATACCAACACCAATCATTAACCTCACCCTCGTGTCGAGGGCTCAAGGATTGGCCTGGTTTTTCTACTTGGCTACGGACTATAAGTCCATGGAGGCCATCCATTGCACACCCAACACAATTTTTATATATTAAATTTACTCAAGTATTTGGTTTTTGTAAACACATACTCATGGACTTATTTATGGTCTTGTGGGTTGATTTTCCAATTATAAACAATGAATTCAAGAGTCAGGTCAATGCCCTAGTTACTCATTCTCTTAGAGGATCATTCACATCTTCACTTGTGACTTGTTATCGATGAGTTGAATTGGGGCTCGCTTCCAATGCTTAGTATGTAGAGTTAGTATATAGAGTTGGATGGCTGTGTAGAGTGAAAATAACACAATTTAATAAACACAAGCCCACATGAAATGGTCGTCTAAATGGTAGTGCAAAAACCACATTCATGTCCAAAGAACAATAATTGATGCCTATATTAAACTACAATACACTATTGAATATAATAGGATGGAATTTAAATAAAAAACAAATATATATACCTAGATTGTTAGTTATGAATCTTATGGCGACCCACCCACTCATCGGATTAATTACTGTGTTGTAATGTGTGAGATCAACCAGGAGATTATTTGTGTATGGGTTTATGCCATAAATCTCCTCTCCAAGTTGTTTTCAAGGTTTGTACCCCCTTAATTCTAGAATTTCAAGCTCTGCATCTTCAAGGTCTCTCCTATCTTTTGTTGTTGTAAACTTTCTCTCATAATCATCACATAAACAAGCCCTCATTTTCTGGCTTAAGTCTAGAATTTCAAGCTCTGCATACTCAAGGTCTTTCCTGTCTTTCTTTGCTGTAAGATTTCTCTCATAATCGTCAGATAAACAAGCCCTCATTTTACGGCTTAATTCATCCTCATCTGCCACTAAAACATTCTCTTCAATGACCTCATATTTTTGGGTAATTAGAGGAACCAGACTTGCTATTTCCATTCTAGCTCCCCACTCATGACCACTAAACTCAACTACAGCAAAAGGTAGAGGCAATCCATGACCACTCCATGATCGAACCACACTCCTAATAGCTTGAATTCTTGGACAGGGCCTTGTTCTCTTCTTCCGGTTGCTGTTTATGCGGACTACTACTGCTGCTCAGTCCCACCATTGGACTCTTCTAGTTGAGATTAATGGAATGTCTCCATTTGAATCTATTGCCAGTGATATTAATGGAATGTTACCATTGGAATCTGATGCTTGAGATTAATGGAATGTTAGGGCATTCTCTGCTCAAGATGTGGGTGGAATCTATTCAAATTCCAGGTGGAGCATTGCATGCACCTTTAGACTACATCACATGCACCTCATTGTAATAGGAGCCCTACCTCCATTAATACTTATCCAAGAAGACTCTATGCCCCAGGAAATAACCATTATTAAAATGTCAAGGTGTCATTGAATCTAGACTAGTCATATTCCTTTATCGAGTATTTTGTATATGAGTTAAATAATATAAACAAAATTTCAGACTAAGGTAATAAATCGACGTAGCTAATCAAGAAGAAGTCGTATCATTTTTTATATATAAAGCAACACATGAAGAATCTGTTAAAAAAATATTTAAGTGCTCACTGAGGAGTCACACCCATAAAATATAGATTAAAAAAACTATGTTTGAATTTTTATAAAATTGATCAATGATTGTCAGTTATATCTATAAGAAAAAAAAAACTCAGATCTCATATTTAGGAAATCACTTTCATAACCTTTTATTCAAAAAAGTAAAAAAGTAACTATGTTTTCACACATGAAATTACAGACTAAAATGTCTGTTACAGTGCACAAGTAACACAGATTATCACTAACAATTCTCACTAAGACACCTTATCATAAATAGGATATTACATTCTCTATAAATAGAGTTTGATGGGCTTAAATTCAACGAATACAAATGAAAACTTGGAGATTAGGAGGACATATTTGGCGATTCCAAAACAACAAATGGAATAAATGATTATTCGAAGAAGAGGCCCAACTTATTAGCTCCAGTTGTCACAGACATGCCGAAAACTCAGGCATTAGTTCCTTCAATCTGCCCCTTAATGTCAAGTTTGAGGATTCCCAATTGTGATCTGAGTATCGCCAATTGATCCTTTGGAAGAGCTTTAGTAAAAATGTCTGCAAGCTGATCTTTAGATTTACAAAATTCAAAAAAAATAAATTCTTGTTGGACAAGCTTTCTAATGAAGTGATGTCGAATGTCAATATGTTTGCTTCTGCTATGGAAAACTGGATTCTTTGTCATGGAGATAGTACTTTGATTACCGTGATAAACTTTGATGGGTTTACATACTTCCATTCCCAAGTCTTCCACCAACCTTGACAACCAAATGGCTTGTGTGCTTGTTGATGAAGAAACAATATATTATGCCTCAGCTATAGATAGTGCAACAGTGGGTTGATTTTTGTTGCTCCAAGAAACAAGGTTTCCTCCAAAGGGAAAATCATATCCAGAGGTACTCTTTCGATCATCCAAGTTTCCTACCCAATCTGCATCTGTGGATGCTACAACATTTGAATCATTAGTAGAGGTATAAAAAAATCCATAAAATATTTTCGTATTCTAAGAATCCTTTTGGCTTCTCACCAATGGGACTCATGAGGTTGATGCATAAACCTAGCAACTAGACTTACAACAAAAATAATTTCTGGTCTAGTGGGTGTCAGATACATAAGGCTTCCAATCAGATATCTATAAAGGGTAGCATAACAAAGTGGAATTTTATCATCTTTCATCAGTTTACACCCAACTACAAGAGGAGTGCTCACATGTTTACAATTTTGCATGATAAACCTCTTTAACATGTCTTCAATATATATAGCTTGACAAATAGATATACCTTCAGTTGTTTGTTGAATTTTCATCCCCAAGAAATATTGCATTTCTCCCAAATCAGACATTTCAAATTCTGATTTCATTGCATGTTTAAATTCCTCCATAAGTGGAAATGAGGTGTTAATGAATATTAACTCATCAACATATAAACAAAGGATGATGAAATCAGACCCAACAACATTTTTGTAGAACATTTAACAAAACCATGATCATGAAGACAGTTATCAATTCTAGAGTACCAAGCTCTAGGGGCTTGCTTAAGACCATAAAGTGCCTTCTTACGCCTACACACCTTATCTTCTTTACCATCAATAATCAAACCCTTAGGTTGATCAACAGAAACTTCTTTCTTCAAATATCTATTTAAGAAATCATATTTAACATACATTTGATAAACATATAACTTTAACTAAGATGAAATGGAAAGAACTATCCTTATTGTTTCCATTCTTGCTACAAGAGAAAAAGTATCATCATAGTCAATTCCAGGCTTGTTTCACGTATCCTTGTGTAACCAAACATGCTTGATGTTTTGAAATGTTGTCATTCATATTAAATTTAAGTTTATAAAGCCACTTTACACCAATAGTGGCTCGGGGAAACGCCGACCAACCTTTTGGAAACTCGGGTGCAGGACCTTCCTCATCCCAAACTCCTCAACATATATCTCCGGCTCGGCCTATACTACCTTTTCTGCCAACTCTAAACTTACTAGACCTTTCGAAACTCATGAATGACCATATGCACCACGATCCGACTTGGCCATCAGTTCTGATTAAATTACCTTTTGACATTCCCAAGTTAGAAGGAAAAATTGGAGAGGATCTGGGTGACCATGTCATGATGTTTCACTTATGGTGCTCCTCTAACTCTTTGAATGATGATTCAATTCAGTTGAGGCTATTTCAAATAAATCTGACTAGAGTTGCAGCCAAATGGTATATTGAACTCTCGTCTGGCGCCTATGACAATTTTCTTGATCTTGCAACCCTTTTTTTGAAATGATTTCAACTTCCTGTCTAGTATGATTCCCGTACAGACCTTTTGTCGACGTTTTGAAAAAATAAGGCCACTCATATATTTGACCATATTCAGAAGGGAGAAGAAGAAAGAGGCTCATTAAAGCCAATATTCCTCCCGAATTCCTATTGGAATAGTTTTTGAAGTCTTTAATGCCGTACATTTCAAAGGATGTTTCAACTTTGGGAGTGACCTCGGAGGAGGATTCCATACTCAAGGCCCAGCAACTGGACTTGATTTATTCCTAGTATGGGATTCTTTACGAGATAATACATGAGGTACGATGAAATCTATTAAAGAATCCACAATACACTAGAAATCATGTTTAATCTGCTAACGATCTACTACGACCTAAGTCACTCTCCTAATTAATCCCTCACATAAGTTCACCCATGTTCCCTAACTAGAGGGAACACCCTAACCATCCACAGTTGTTGGCTCATCGTTAAATGTACTATGTACTTGAACTTCAAAAATGGATGAAAACACAAAAATAGATCCTCCAATTGTTAACTCATATTCACCTCTACAAATTGTGAGCACTTCATGCTAGTAAAATTAATTTGTAAGGCTGTTGATTCCCATAAGGGAGTCATACATGAGTTCAAATAATTCATACAATTTCGATCGTCTATGTTTAGTTTATGAGTTCTGGTTTATTAGGGAATTTCAACGGTAGTTCATGTGCCTTCTAAAGGAAATTACTTTTTCAAGAGGGAGATCATAAATCATGTCGCTTCATTGGGTAACCAACTCAGAGACCTTATTTGTAGAAGGGGTCTCAAGATTATTTTACAAGTTGTTTCTTTAGTGTCTCAAATTTTCTTTATGTCTTTCCAAGATGGTGAACTTTGACCGCGAACATAGTTATCACATATTACAAAATCCCTGCAACTCTTGGGGAATCATTTGGATTTCGCATCCTCATGTAATTGAACAATCCCTTTTATTCAACTAGAAATTTTTGACAATTTTGATTGAGTCTTCTGCTATTCATCAGATGAACATCAAAACAATCAATTTTGAGGCCAATCACTAGCATCTCTAAACAGGTTATGAAATGGATATTGTAATAATTGCATATAGATGAATCTACAACAAATTTCTAACATAGACATCTAAACATTGAATAATTAAAAGAGCAATCTTGAGCATCTTCAAACATATTCTAAGTTGAAAGATTTGAGTTGAAACAAATTTTGAGTCTTTAGATATGAATAGAGTATTTTCTATTATTGATTATGATAACATGATTAATCTAAATTATATCATAATTGTTAACAGTTTGTATTAATGACTTTTATGAATAGAAAAAGTGAAAGTTCAACTCACAACAAGAAAGCCTTAAAAAAATTCTTCTCAATTTCACCCAATTGACCATATTATCTAATTATCTATATTGATTATAATAATTCATAAATTAAACTTTCAAAATTATAATATATAAAGAAAACATAGATCTTAGATCTTATATGTAAAATATATTTCCACTAAAGTGGTCTTTCAAAATTATAATATAGAGAACATAGATCTTATATATAAAATATATTTCTGCTAAATTGTTACCACTTATGTTACCACAAGTCAATTATGATAAATATTTCAACCTAAAAGTTGCATCAATTTGATGAACTTCATTTTTTTTTTATCTAACTTATATTTAAAGATCTAGATTTTGATTGTCAATATTTTGTAATATTTTATATTTTATTTAAATTTTTTTATTATAAATAAAATATAACTTGAAATTTGATTTAAATGTCTTTTTATAAAAACAAACACTTTTATGTGCTACTTTCAAACAAATTTCACATTTTGAAAAATCAATATAAATTAATGTATATCACAAAAGGAAACAACAAAATGTGAATTTGTACGTTCATAAAATATAAACACTAATAAAAACAAACAATTTTTATAAGCTATTTTCAAACAAATTTCACAATAGAAAAATCAATACAAGTTAATCTATACCACAAAATGAAACAACAAAATGTGATAGAGTAACTATAAGATAAATAAAAAGTAACTATAATTAACTTAAAACTACAAGTTGGTTTTTTCTTTTATATAGAACTTCATTTAAAACCCAAATTCATGTCCTAAAATAATTTTTTAGGTAACATGGTGAGAAAGTTGGCTTTTTCTTTTATATAAAACCTAATTTCTGTTATTTGGTATTATTGAAAATGTATTGTATAAATTGGGGACTTTTTGACCTCTATTTTGGGTTGTTTTTTTTCAGTTTTTTGCTATGAATTTTTAAGGAATTTTCAAAATGTTAAAAAACATTGCTACATCTTATAAAGTGTGAATGTTTGGGGTTTTCTTGTCACCTAATTTCATTTCTGAGTTTAAAATAGTCCAACAAATAACAAAAATTACAGATTTTATTGATTAAATTTACCTAATTCTGACTAAAAATAAAAAAGTCCCCTAATTAGACAAATCCTATTGAAAAACCTCAATTTTCATTGTGTAAATATGTGGAATATGATGACGGGTTCCAAAGATTGGAATCGATAATCGGAGAGGTGGTTATGAGTCAGTAATTGGAGTCAATAATCGGACACGTGGTTTTATGATAAGGTATGCGGTTTTATCGAGATGCGTGTCAGACTTGAAAACCATAAGCATTGGAGCGTCCAGTCCAATCCGCATGGAGCCAACCTACAAGTCAAGAGTACAGTCCAATGGTTGTGGAGTCCAACTGGATTGGAAATTGCTTGAGTCAAGAGTACAGTCCAATGGTTGTGGAGTCCAACTGGATTAGAAATTGCTTGCTCGGTACTGAAGGGTGAAAGATTGTAGATCAGTTGGCTTTTGTGGGGTTTGGTTCTCATGAGGTTTCATGTTCAGGGGAAGATAGCCTACATGAAAAGTTTCTCATAATTTAAAAAAAAGCATTAGAATAATATCCATTAGTTTAATCATAAAAAATGCTAATTTCCTTCTTCACAGTATTTTCCACTCTCATTGTGGTCTGTCACACTTAATGGCATCCCAAATAGCAAACAGACCAGTTGCAAGCCTTGAACAACTTTAGTAGGATAGATACCTCCTAGGGTTGGCACCAAAAATACCTCAGCTTTTTACAAGCAGAAGATTAACATTTAGAAGTCACAAAGTTAAAATTAGATGCTTTTACCAGTAGAACTTTAAACATTTAAAAGTTACAAAGTTCAATTTAGAGGGAATGAACTAGAATGGGAAATGAATTTGAACCAGAAAGTATAATTCATCTGGCACTTCCAAAGATTAAAAAAAGAAAACAGAAAATAAAATAGGTTTTTGAAGAAAGGAAAATGAGTGACACACTGGATAATAAACACCCCCAAAGGAATTCTGGATTAGAAATCAAACAAATCCATTATACAACATTAAGGATGCGAGACATGAACGTACATACTGATTGACAGGAATGTAAATATTATAAAATCTAGTTTATTGAGAACCAATGTAGATATGAATAAATTTCAATTTATTGAAAACAAGTAATTATTGATCCAGAACAAGCTTTTACAAAATAGAAGATATAATGGCATCAATATATAGCCAACTTCTCTACTGTTAGAGAAGCAGCAAAATTTTGCCCAACAATTTCCTGTTATTCTCTTTGACCAAACAATATTATATCAAATGGCAACTGGATAGAGGGTTTCTTCAGTCTGGAAATTGTCCAAAAGAAAGCCATCCTGGTGTTATACTCTTCCATAACATTATATGTAAAAGCAAATCAACTAATGCAATTCAACTATGTAAGACTATATTTAGAAAAATCACTCTTACGTTGTCCATATGAAGAGACGGGTTCTTGGCAGCCATTTCTTTTCTCCTACTCTGATGGACAGGTGGAGAATGAAGGACTTTGGGGAAACCGGTCCTCTCTCTGCCTATAAATGATCCTTTCAGAATACCCATCATACAGGCTGAAGGAACGCATTGGTCCAGGGTAAAGAGAGAGAAACCGCTTTCTGTTCTGTGCTGGGTTTCTTCAATACGTTGCTGAAAGGAGCAGCAGTTGCAGAGGTGTCTGGATTCCAACTCAGGCTGTCAATGGAACAAGGTATTACGAATTTGCTGTATATATTCCGCTGCTTATATAATGTTGATCAATTGAAGGCTTCAGATCTATAAATGTTTACATTGGTATCAGAGCCTCGGTTTTTAAACCTTCCTTTGATCGAATGCAATCTGGTTCTGCTCCTTTGATTTCTGCGTGAAGGAATGGCTGCATTGCTGCATTGATGCAAGCGATGGGAAAAACCCTCTAGTCTGTTTACATCGCAATGTAATTCAGTTTGGGTTTGTAGATGAAATAATTCGCCCAGCTTCTTCAGCGTTTAGGGTTTTTAATTTTCTGGATTTCAATAGAATTCTGAGTTTCGGCCATCACACAGTATAGGTGGAACAATGAGTTCACTCACCCGAAAATTGCACAGCTTCTTGTTTGTCTCATTGTAATTATCATAATAAAATTGGGGTTTAGTTTTGTAAATCGCTCCGCTTTCTTCAGCGTTCAGGAATTCTCAAGGATTAAGAATTCAAGATAAAAAACTAAATAATGTAGAGCCATTTCGACAAATGCTGAAACCCTTCAGATAGTGGGATCTTGGAAAGCATAACCCTTTCAAAATAAAGAAAGCGGGGCTCTCCCTGTTCCGTTTTGTTTTATTTTTCCGTTGCATGCTTGTATTGATTCCGGCCATATCCATGTGAGACGATGCGGTTTTCTACCCGAAAATTTTCTCAATGTTACTGAGACAACGCGAAATTGGAAGTGCTACCTGCGCATCATACACAATTTTAACAATGTTTTATTTTCGCGGTGCATCAAATAGAAGCCCGATCGATCATGATGGAGCTCTAGCGAAGGCAGTTATATGTTAAAGAGCACGTTTTCATTTCATTTCGGCTATATTGGTCGGGCTCTCCTTATACTAGAGGCTATATTGGTCGGGCTCCACATGAATATAGTTGTTCAAAAATGAAATTTGAAACAGTCAGAAACACTCATAATGATAACATTATAGACTGATAACAAACATAGAGCTGAATATTCTTAACAGTAATATGCATATCTTGAATTTCAAAGATAAAGTTTAACCTATGGTTATTGTATTTGCATAATGAGATTGTTCAATGTTTGTTTGCTTGTAGTGAACAATATTATATAGTTCATCTATGCATTCTGGCA
>LPNX010555480.1:34026-133188 GCA_001517045.1 Pseudotsuga menziesii | reverse complement strand
AGATTCAAAGTTCTCTGCATGTGAGATCACCAGAAAATAGTACAATACTCTGGGTAGTTTCAAGACTTGCTGGTTAATAAGAGAGGGAGCGAGTTGGTGACCAATGAGACCAGGAGGCCGCAGGTCTTTCTTCCCTCTCCCTCCCATTTTCTAAATCCCGCCGTCGTTTTAAAAAATCTCTCTATTTTGTTGCAAATTAGTGATACCATTTACATAGTACTTTGTTTTCTTAAGTCAAACATAAAAATAAGCAATTTTAGAGCCGTCGCTTAAGCGACACTTAGGAAGATATCCGTCGCTTAAGCGACACTTAGGAGGATAGAAATTTTAGCACCGTCGCTTAAGCGACACTTAGGAGCATTGCCGTCGCTGAAGCGACACTTATCCCCACCATTTCAAAAAAAAATTTAATCTTTCTGATTTTTGGCACGGTTAAAAGAAAAAATCCACGCACCGTCGGAAAAAACCGTCGGATTTTGGATCAAAATGTACTAGTGTAATGACCCACCTTTACAAATAGAGGGGACACACTCATGACTCTTATTAGTTCTTCCGATTAGAAGCATCGGGGTACAAGATAATACAAGTGGTTCTCCCAGTAGGACCATCAGGGACCACAAAAGATACATATAGAATATTCTTCGAAGTTACAATATTTCAATAGAAAGAATGTTGTAGAAAGACAATTGCGGAAAGGTAGTTGCGGAAAGGAGCATTGCGAGCACCACTTTACAAAAAGGAAATTGCGGAAGGATTTTTGTTGCGGAAAGGAAATTACAGAAGGATTTCTGTTGCAGAAAGGAAATTGTAGAAGGAACAACTCCAAATTGAAAGGGCGCAGCTGTGAAGCTCCAGAATGAAGAGATGCATTTGTAAAGAAAAATGAATGATGTTAAAGGTATTTATAAGAAAGATTTCGAGTTTAGAAAATATGTCTCTGTAGTGCAGATCTATGTAACAGCAACAACAAAAGACAAAGACTAAGAAGTAATGAGAAACCAATGACATAATTGAATACATAAGAAGATATGGAATTATGATAAATCATATTAGGGTGGCATGGTGGTTCTAAGGCAGGCTTCAGGCCTGCAAGGGGGTCATAGCCTCCTTCCACTAGTAGTTGGTAAATAGGGTGTCGAAGCATCCTTTTGGTAGTAGCTGATAAAACAGGGGGTCGTAGCCTCCTTCTAGTAGTAGCTGGTAAATATGGTTTAGTTACATCCTTGTCTGTAGTAGCAGGCATAAACCATTTGTAAAATATAAATTTTGCAGTAATAGAAAGTGTTGGTGGTTTTCCCAATTGGGCTTCCACGATAAAAGATGTGTTCTTTGCATCTTTTTTTTTGTGTGCGTTAATGAATAAGTTAAAAGTGGTTTTTATTGTTAAAAGTTATCAATACTGATTCACCCCCCCCCCTCTTAGTATTGTCCAATATTCCAACAATTGGTATCCGAGCCAGTTTCCTTCACTACAATTTAATCACTGGAAGGAATATACTATTAAAAAACTACTATGGATCAACAAGAAGGGTTAGACACAAACAAACCTCCATTATTTAAAGGAGATAATTATGCATACTAGAGTGTAAGAATGAAGTGCCATCTAAAGTCTCTTGGATACAAAGTATGGAGGTTTGTTGAAAAATAGTACAAAATACCAGACAACCCACCTATAGACAAAGATGAACTAGACCAATATGAGGCCAATACAAAATCCCTAATTGCAATCTTGAGTGGGTTAACAAATTCAGTGTTTGTGAAAGTTATGCAATGCAAGACAACCAAACATGCATGGGAAAAATTAAAAACTGTCTATGAAGGAGTATCTAAAGTCGAACAATCCAAACTTCAAACATACAAAGGACAATTTGAAAGTCTAAAAATGAAAGAGGAAGAAAATATTGAAGAAAATATTTTAAGAGTAGATGAAATTATCAATGCTATTAGAGGCCCTAGAGGAGTAACAAAGGAGAGAGAAGTAGTTGACAAAGTACTAAGAACCCCGCCCATGAAGTATGACTCAAAAGTATCTACTCTAGTAGAACGATATGATCTTGACCTCATGACAATAGATGAACTACATGGGATCTTCACTGCATATGAGATGAGAACAGGACAAAATGAACCTTCAAGAAAAGAAGCAACATTTAAGGTCTCAACAGAACCAAAGAAGTATGAAACCCCATCTAAGAATCACTCAGAGAATTCAGATGATGAAGAAGATCTGTTTATCAAGAAACTTGAGAGAGGTACTCACAAGTACAAAGGAAAGCTACCTCTAAAGTCTTTTAATTGTGGAAGAATCAGACACTTTGATTCAAAATGTCCCCATCCTAAACAATATGATAGTGGTTGTTACAAAGAATATTTCAATCAGTGCAGACACAGTTTGTTCCCCTAGCCTGCATGGTGGAAGTCTAGAACAAAAAGACACGGCAGTATATCCTCTCCATATATGACTGATCTACTTGAATAACAAGGTCTCTTTACCTTAGATCCTTAGATATGGAAGGTTGCCCTTGTTTCACCGATCCTCGTGCAATCTACTATGCCTGCAAAGAACACAGAAAACAAGACAAAACATGAGAGCAGCAAGATAAATCCATAATCTATACTAGTGATATAGGAAACTAGTAATAAACAATTAACATGAACATGAATCATTTATGGGAAAGGGAAACACTTTTGTAATACAAGATGGAAAAAGAAAGCTACAACCAAAGACTTGATGTTAATAGCTTTGTTTCCACAAGATATTTGACACACACACACTATCAACTATGCAACCTCTTACTCATAAAACTCTCTATCTTGGCCTCCTATGCCATACTTCAATCAAACAACATAAGGATGCTCTCTTGGTATCCCCTTCACGTGGTCCAAGTAGCTTGCATTTATAGGCCAAAGAAATACCAAATGGGATGATATATTTTTGGAAGAAGGTAGGGAACGATCCATATCGGTTAGGAGGTTGAGTGCCAATTCTCCCACGTAGTTAGGATCATCCTCCATGAGAGCTTTCGCTTGGAAGCTTCTCGAAGCTTCTTTTTTTTCCTTCTTGAGACTGTTGACATTCCTTGTAAGAGGGGTAAGTGTGCCAACACACCTTGTGGTTAAGGGAAGGGTGCCACCGATGCCTCATGCCAATGGAAAACAAGCATCAGGTCTGTCTAATGCCCTGTGATAGGAAAAAAAGTGCGTTAGACCACCTAGGAATGAGCAGGAAGGCCCCAAAAGAGGGGTTTGGCCAGGGATTTTGAGGGATTGAAGCATTGGAACAGATTTTGGTGTAACATAATGGCCCCAAAGTATGAAGCTAGAGGAATGCGATAGGTAAAATACTTTGCTAGATATTGATCCAGTGTAAGAGACAAAAGAGAGGTGAGTCGACACTTGATGCAAGACCAATGACCAACTATCTGACTCAATCATGGTTGCGAACCGATACATTGTAGATCCATGTATGATGACTATACCATGGCTATTAATAATACATTGTAGATCCATGATCAATAAGACTTAAATTAGAACATGGCTACGTAACATACAAAGTAGATCCATGTTATCCTGACTCAATAATGGACACAACCATCGAACATACAATGTGGATCCATGTCATAACTTCAGACAATACTCCGTCACAACCCGAGGATATGCACATATTCAGGTGAATACCTAACCACTAAGGGTATTCATTCCAAGCCCAAATGATACGATTCTAACCATATGAATAGATGTCCTGATGTTGAACATGGTAGAAAGCACTTGATTACCAGTCATTGATGTATATCGTTAACAAGCGCGAGGGAGATCATCATTGATATCAATGATTCCCAAGGTATCCCCGTACATCCCTCCGAATGTGAATAGAGGACTTGAGGTCGAAAAATCGATGAAATATTTCAATCAGAGGCCATTAATGAAAGCCTAGTGTCGAAAGCGAGGAAACATGACATTGAGGCATGCAAGTTTCAAGGTACTTGACTTGGTTTCTAAGTCTAATTCCTGAATGATGTGTTGAAGTAAAAAATAATAGAATTGTCGAAGGAGGACCATGATGATTCCTCCATCATCGAAACGAAACATGGAACAAAAGATGATGTTGAAGTGATGAGAAAAACCATAGGACTGACTCAGATATGACCGAATCGAAGGAAGGAAAGGAAACTAAAGAGGTATACTGCAGAGGAGGCTCTCCTTAAACATTGAATGGAATGACAAATGACTTGGAAACATTGACACAGGAAGGAAAAGACCAGATGTAATGCAAGGACAGGCCCGATGCATTCTTTGAATTGACTCAAAGGGGACTCACAAAAATGGATCGACTCGAGGACAAGCTAAATACCCAACTGTTTGAAAATTAAAGTGCAGACAGGTTCCATGTTCAAGGGTGGACTATGAGCTGCCATAAATTCAAATGAAAGAATTTTCCCATTCCCTTACCTTCCCCATCGTGAAGGATGAGCACCTGTTTTCTTTTTAATGAGCTCGAAAAGGGTAACAAACACTCGATGTAGCTCATCAAGTCATGAGTCCATTCTCATAAGTTTTATGAACCCGAGAAATGAGGGGTTCATTTCTAGAAAGGGTCCTTCATTGTTTGATTTTATGAGTCCAATGAAAGTAAACTCAGTCATCGTTTCATGTCTAGAGAGTCTGAAATGACTAAGAAGACTCCAGGGTGAATTTTTTTGTAAATTTAGTCCTTGAGGCTCGAAAAAGTATAAACTGATTCATGGGAGAACTCTTCTAGTTGTGATAAACTAGAGTATACCTTTTTCGTAAATGAATCCAATCGGTCCGAAAAAAGGGGTAAACTATCACCGACTAGACGATCTTTCAAATACTTTTACAAGTGTGAAAGCATCGAGTTCACTTGACAATCTTTTCGTGTTTAGGGAGCCTGAAAAAAAAAATTAAAGGTAACTCCATAAGGGGTTCTTATTTTTCATTATCCATTTTTATCAAGTATGATAAACAATAAAATGTATACTTGATACCTCTTTACTGAGTTTTTAACGAGCACGCCGAAGGTATAAAAGGCGCTCGTTACTTTTTCAACTTGACCCGGAGCGTGAAAAAGACAAGAAACCGACTCATAGTCAAACACGTCAAAAAATAACCTGAAATATTCAAAAATAAACTTAGAACAAGTTTATCATGAAAACTATAGGAAAACATATGGCAAGACCCAAAATATTTAAATATTCCATGAATTATTTTTAATAAAAATAAAAAAATGTATAAAAGGTGGAAAAGTAATAAATTCTTACCATTGTGTTTTTAACCATTGTCATTGGGAAACTTGCGCAAATAGGGTGATCTCGTGGTGAAGATTCTAGGAGCTTCAATCCATCTTTGTCTAAACCATCAGAACCAGGTAGGAGCTAAGCCTTAGCCCTTCAATTTCATGGTGTATTTTTTCTATTTGAGGTCAGTTTTTGGTGTTTTTGGATGGTTTTCCTAAGGGATAGGGCGTGCACAGGTAGACTCTTTTCTCCCTTTCAGGAGGTGCGTTGGTGCACCTCTCGAAAGAAGGAAAAGTGCCGAAGGCGCTCTGTCTAATGGGAGAAAAGGCGTCGTCCCTTTGTTCCCTTAGGGAAAGAGCGTCGGTGGCAAGGGGACTCCAAAAAATAAAAAACCAAGCCATACCATCCATTTTCTTTCCTTGATGTGGAGTCTAGAATGCATCTAATGGGTATTCCATTTGTTTTTGGCAGGAAATCGATTCTTAGAATGGTGATATGGAAACAGAGAGAACATGAGCTTGATGACCTTCGGGAAGCTAATGACCCTATGACCGTCAAGGCTCTTCGAGAATGTGGACTCCTGAAGTATTTCAGGGTTCCAGGGATGAGGGAATATGTATGATTACTGGAGTATCTGATCTGTTTCTGGGACCCTGACCAACACCACTTTCATGTTGGGACCCATATATTGACCATAGATGTCGAGGAAATCTATTTATTGACTGGATTATCCTGGAGGGGGATTCCAGTGGTGCTCACAGGTTCAAGAGGTGGTGAGATGTCAGTTGACGATCTCGTTGATGCGTACTGTGTGGTGGGGACCAGATCTCAAGAAGGAAAGATCCCCATCAAACATATAGTAGACCGTCAATTGAGAATCATGGCCTTCATGATTGAGAAGGTAGTGGGTAGTATATCCTCTCATCAGACCACACACACTCACATGTTGTATGCAGTGGAGTGCATGGCTCCCACTATATTCAGCTGGAGCGAGGGGTTGCTGATCAGCCTCAAAGATTAGATGAAAAAGTGTCAGAGGGGAGAGATTAAACAGTTTGGCTATGGGGCCGTGGTGGTATCCTTCTTCCTGAAGTGGGTGTCACTGATGAGACCACATGTGCCTTTGAGTAGGCTAGATGCTGAGGATTCCAGGATGACTAGATGGGTAGAGTTCATGGCACTTCATGGCAGTGGTGGTGTCCCTAGAGTTGCATATTGGGCAACCTTCTTTTGTTGGATGAGAGGACAATTATTGATGGTGGAATCCTACGCGTATGCTGGATAAGACTTCAGGGGTTACCCTGACCTTCCACTACCCTAGGGGGACCAATGGGATGACCGAAGTAAAAAGAATACCATTACACACGTTTTTGTTTTATCTTATATTTCATTTATTATTATTATTTTGGATGACACTGAGAGATACAAAAATGTTTTTGCAGATATAGGCCCTTCCCGTCAAGCGGGAGCCTCGCTTAGAGAGAGGCGAGGAGCAATGAGATACATAACCATTAGAAAAGTGGAGGCGGAGGAGGAGCTCCAAGAGATTGAGGAGAACCTTCAACAACTGACCGTGGGCATACCCAACATCTCGATAAATGAACTTCCCAGGCACTACCATCGCCACACTGCGGGGGTATCCAAACATTTCAGGAGGCTAGTCTGTCGAGTGGCTCGTGTTGTGATGTGCTACCACAGGCACGAGGATTAGCCCAGAGTGGCTTCCTCATTTATGTATCATATTTATATTGAAAGCTTCAAAGCTTTAGTTTTTTTTTTTCCGTTTTTATATGTACTAGAAACTTGATGGTTCCAAACTTTGGGTGTCTTGAAAGCTTATGGATTCTATTTTTGTATCTAAGCACCATTATATATATATATATATATATATCTTTATTTACAGATGTGTGTGTAGTATGTTATGTGAATGAATGTCTACTTATGTACCTATGTGATTTAATGAATGAAATCAACGTAAAAATGAACATTATGTTAGATTTTTATCATTTAAGCAATATGTCTTAGGATCTTATCTGAGAGAATAACATGCATAGCAATAATCACAGGAGACAAGAGACACAAAGAATTTTTCTTGAGGAAACCAGAAAGGATAAAACCTCGCAACTTCCTCAGTGATAGAATGAGCACCAATGGCAGCAGTAAAACCCAATGACAGAAAGATGATCTCCACCAGCTGTTCTCTCTCTCACTTGTGTGAGCACTTCCTCTCTCACTCATGCGCCCCAGTTGAGTGAGTGTGTGTGTAGAAATGAGGAGAGCCTCACTTCTATTTATATTCTTCCATTCACTTTATTTCCACTCCAAAAATTCAGCCTCACTTAACAATTACTTACTAGGTCCGACTTCTCTAGGAGAGTCTAATAACCCTAGTGCCCCACAACTGTGGGGACTTTACCCCGTGATCAACAAGGAGGGTTAAACTCAACTCAATCGTGGGGACTATTTCCCCGACTTACAACGGAGGGTTAAACTCATTGAATTTACATGACTTTATTATATTAATGACTCTCCCGATAGGAACATCGAGGTATAATATAAGATATACAAGTGAATACATTCCGAAGTTACAAATACATCAACACTCCCTCTTAACTAGGAATGTATTCTCTCGACACAATTATCAGCACAAGTTTTCATCAGTGGATCAACTCTGGATCATCACTGGATCATCATCAAGTCTCGATCATCATCAAGTCTCGATCATCATCAAGTCTTCCGCTATCTCGAACAAATGGTGCTATCTCTCAATTCTACTCGTCACAGGAAGTTCTACAGAGCCAACCCTTTTTCATGCTGGTTGTAGGTATAGCCTCCACGTTGGTATTCATCTTCTTCAACACTTATATCTGACCATGGCAGGAACACATCCAAGAACCATGTCAGAAAGGCCCGACACTCACATCTAACCATGGGAGGAACACATCCAAGACCCATGTCAGAAAGGCCCACCCAACACTCACATCTGACCATGGGAGGAACACATCCAAGAACCATGTAAAAAAGGCCCATCACTTATATTCACTAGCATGACAGGACACACCTACTATCATCTGTGAAAAGGCCCAGCACTTACAATCACTAGCATGGTAGGACACACCTACTACCATCTGTGAAAAGGCCCAACAATTACAACCATTAGCATGATAGGACACACCTACTATCATATGTGGAAAGGCCCAACACTTACAACCATCAGCATTATAGGACACACCTACTATCATCTGTAGAAAGGACCTATGCTTACAACTAATAATGTGGGAGCCAATCCCACAGTCATATCAGAATGGCTCTGAAATTACATCTAATCATGTGGGAGCCAATCCCACAGTCATATCAGGATGGCTCTGCACTTACATCTGATCATGTGGGAGCCAATCCCACAGTCATATCAAGATGGCTTTGCACTTACATCTAATCATGTGGGAGCCAATCCCACAGTCATATCAGGATGGCTCTGCACTTACATCTGATCATGTGGGAGCCAATCCCACAGTCATATCAGAATGGATTTGCACTTACATCTAACCATGGGAGGAACCAATCCTGCCACCATGTCAGAAGGGCACAACACTTACATCTGACCATGGGAGGAACCAATCCTACCACCATGTCAGAAGGTCTCATGGACTCATCGCTTCCTTTTGGAAGGAACCTTGATCTGGAGAACACCAAGATTCTCCTTGAAGTACTCAAACTTCACTCTGTCCATTTCTAGCATAAAATCACATCAGGGATGATTACGTCCAAGGATAACCTGCGAGCTTCACCAGGACTGATTACATCCAAGGACAACCTACATGACTATTTACATCTGAGCAACCTACAAGCTTCTCCAGGATTTTATACTCAGACAACCTGTCTCACCGGCTATGCTAGAACTCCCTCTTTTGAGAGATATCGATCTGGATCACATACTGGAGCTTCACTGCTCCTCTCTGCATCATACAAAAATGCAAGTCAGATCAGTTAAATCAAATAGTAGTTTTCAAAAGAAACATACTACCTCCCAAATAGCTGAGAATGTGGAAACATATTTTGCCTCGGCTGTACTCAGCGCCATGCAGGACTCCATCCTGCCAAGCCAAGAGATCACACCTGATCCCATACTAAAGAAGCACCCCGAAGTGCTCTTCCTATCAATGGCACTTCCTGCCCAATCTAAATCCACATAACCTTCCAGGTTAATCTTCTAATTTGCCTCATACTTGAGCCCATAATCAATTGTACCTTTTAGGTACCTTAGAATATGATTTGCAACAATCAGGTGAGCATGTCTTGGATCTGTCAGGAACTGGCTCAATTTGTTCACAGCAAAAAAAATATCTGGTATCGTATTCGTCAGGTACATCAGGGACCCAATCATCTGATGATACATCGTAGCGTCATCTGTCTCTGATGAAGCATCACTCAATAGCTTCAGGTTTGATGCAATAGGTGTGGTCATGGCCTTGCAGCCCATCATCCTGAACCTCTTTAGGATCTCTACTTCATACTTCCCTTGTCCCAGGGAAATTCCATCCACATTCTGCCACACCTCCATGCCTAGAAAGTAGTGCATCATATCCAAGTCCTTCATTTTGAACTTTGTAGCAAGTCTCCTTCTTGTAATTTTAATGAGTTCCTCTTTTCTTTTAGGAACAAGTTATCGACATATCACTGGTCTTCTGCCTTCAACCTTTGAGCAAAGGTTGGAATCCACTTTACTCTCAGTAAATTCTAGAGCCATCAGTAAGTTTTCCATCCTGTTGTATCATGTCGAACCTCAGGATTTTCTACAGTCACTCCCTCTGAAGCGGAGCATCATACTCCCTCTATCTTTCGTACTCTATGTATCTTGTACTGGAATGACAAGTAGCTTCCTCTGCTACTATTATTCTATGTATCCATCTAGGGTCACTAGATACCAAAATCCTCTATCTTGAATCTTTTCAAAATTTCTTCTCGCACCCATATGTGAGCTTGTCATCCTCTATAGGCTTTCATCTTCAACCTTGTAACAAAGGTTAAGATCTTCAAGCTCCTCATGTAGGTGTTATCCCATGAGTTCCTTCTGAGCTCGTACAAGGACTTATTTAATTTGCACACATGAGTCTTCCTGTTATGTGTCTTAACTTCTAGTGGCTGTAGAGGTCTCTTCATAGTCTATTTCTTCTTTCTATGAGAAGCCTCGTGCTAAGAATCTTTCCTTGTATCCCACAAACTTCTCTTCAGGTCTCGATACCGCATCATAGACATTATTCTTCTTGAACTGGTACTCTCCTTCCCTTTCTTCTTGGCTACTTCTTCATAGCTGGAAGGCTCTGCAACAATGATGTTGCTCAATAATGTCACATAATTGCACTGTGTCTGAGGCTTCTTGAAGTCTCGTCATACTATTCTTCATTTTGGATTATTTCTTGAACCGTCGTCACTTTTTCTTCGGAAGAAGTCTCATCCTTCTTTTGTAGGCGATTGTACATTATCTTTCCTACAAGTCAAATGCATTAGTTGTATGGTTGGAAACATTTCATAAGGTATATTCATAATGAAAAATTATTTTGCATCAAGATATAATCATGCAACTATTTTAGCCAATACAACATTCATCCATTTCTTACGGAAACTTTCTAGATGTCTTCCATCTCTACCAGGACAACATTGAGATTGTGCACTAATCCAATATGTCAGCAAAGAGGTTTCATTCTAGATAAGTAGCAATGGAGAGTTGTATAGCACCATGGGCTACTTTACGCATCACATGCATATACTATCATTAATGCAAACATTCTATCATGCATAACACATCAACTGAATATAAACAAATGCATAACAAAATAATATCATGAAATGACAATTGAATACTTATCTTTATTTGTTTTGTGGGTAGACTCCTTCTTGAGCCTTCCGCTTCATCATGACATCATCATTTCTTATCCAAATGCTAATATGGATAAGAGAGTTCTCAAGAATTGAGTTCTTCATATTCCTCATCACTTGAGGGATATTCTTTGAATCGTGAGTGCTTGATTTTCAGCTGCTCCCACCCTCTCTTCTCTTATTATGGGTCGAGCTTCATCTTGTCTGCGCTCTTCCCAGAGTTTGCTGAAAGTAATCACTTCCTTCTAGCACATATTCCTTGAATGAATGAATCCCATGATCCTAGGAGGCCATTCAAGGTGGTTATCACAATGTCTGCATTCTATACTTCTTCATCCACTGCTTCAAGTTGTTCTTTTATTTGAGAGACCCTTGTAAAGTATGACTGCACGGTCTCTGCATTCTAGATCTTCACATTCTTCAACTGGTTTCTCAAATTTATCTTCTGAATTATGTTCTTCCCTTCAAATATCTTGGTCAAGGAATCAAACATCTCTTTATGTGTCTTTAGGGAAGACACTTGTGGTATAAAGTGATCCTTGAATAACCAATGATCTTCTTGGCCTTGACCAAGTTCTTCTTTTGTAATACTTTTAGCCTCATCTCCCTCTGGAACTGGAATCTCTCCACTTATGTAGGTGTCGAATTCATTTTCTTCAAGAACAAGTGAAATCCTATACTTCCATGCTTGGAAGTTTCATCTTCACCAAGCTTGTAATCAAGCTGGTGTGACTAGTCATCTTGAAATGAGAACCTCAACTGTAAATAACAAAAGATTAGATCTTACCGATTTGAGGTGTCTGTCCTGGTTCCAGAGCTAGCTGATCTAGGGTTTGTCAGAGAAGCCCTAATTTAAAAAACTTGGAATATTTCAGATATTATTGGATAGAAATATAGACCTCTTCAAGGCAAGCTTTCCAATGTACTCCTTTTCTGAAAACAGTGGAGGGAAGCTCTCGGAACAGGAAGCCCTAGTTTTCCAATTTCTTCTGCAGAAATACCTGATACTACTTTTGCGGTATATCTAAAATTACTTCTCCTCTCTATTTAAAATTTCATACTAAGGTAGCCTTGTTTGTCCTCGTTCCAACACCACATGTGTGAGCAGAATTGGTTTCACCAATTTGGACTTATGAGTGTTTTCCGAAGGTGACGTATTTCAGGACTTTTTCAGCATGCGAACTTGTACGAACTTCCAGGTGTCACTGTTTCACCTTCGGGGTCTGAAAATTTTACCACATAAAGTAATTTCCGTTCCCTATCTGGAACATCTTTCAAAATTGCATTTGGACATTTGTAGCCCAAGATACAACAATTCTCCCTAGGTGTCCTGTTTAGGGATGAATCCTGGGCGAGGCTAGAATCCTTATTTGGAGGAATCATATCTCCCATAATATAGCGAATCTGAGGCTGAAATATTTTCACAGGGTAGATCAGGATTTTATCTTTGGCCTGTAAAAATATCGGCCCCTGATACTTCTTCAATCTACATATATAGAGAATGTACCAAAACTACCAATTTTAGTATTTTAGGGTTTTTCAGGCCCGAGGTCAAACTAGGGTTTGACTTTCTGCGAGTTTTACCCAACCAAAATTATCAACCTTGGTCTCTAAATTTTGATTTTTAGGAGGAGAAAAATCCTATGCCGGGCTCATTCGAAAATTCCTCTTTTGTAAACAACCCTAATTTCCCGCACTCGAAATCAAATTCTGCTTCGACCGAAAGATGCACCCTTCAATGGAGAGTTAGCCTAGCCTCCTTTTTCTAATGGATTGTGGAGAGAGACACGAAAAGTAAGAAGCCCTAGCTTCTGCAGCTGCATAGTTTCTTCTTCTTAGGTTAGCTCTGATACCATGTTAGATTTTTATCATTTAAGCAACATGATCTTAGGATCTTATCTGAGAGAATAACATGCACAACGATAATCACAAGAGACAAGAGACACAAAGAATTTTCCTCAGGGAAACCATAAAGGAGAAAAGCCCACAACTTTCTCAGAGATAGAATGAGCACCAATGGCAACAGTAAAACCCAAAGACAGAAAGATGATCTCCACCAGCTGTTCTCTCTCTCACTTGTGTGAGCACTTCCTCTCTCACTCATGCGCCCTAGTTGAGTGAGTGTGTGTGTAGAAATGAGGAGAGCCTCACTTCTATTTATATTCTTCCGTTCACTTTATTTCACTCCAACAAGTCGGCCTCACTTAATAATTACTTACCAGGGCTGACTTCTCTAGGAGATTCTAATAACCCTAGTGCCCCACAACTGTGGGGACTTTACCCCCTTGATCAATAAGGAGGGCTAACCTCAACTCAATTGTGGGGACTATTGCCCCGACTTACAATGGAGGGTTAACCTCATTGACTTTACATGACTTTATTATTTTAATGACTCTCTCGATAGGAACATCGGGGTATAATATAAGATATACAAGTGAATACATGCCGAATTTACAAATACATCAACAAGATACCAATCCAAGACAAAATTCGCCAATGAATCTGCTACAATATTCAAGTGTCTCAGAATATGATGGTAGGAAATTTGTTCAAAACACCTTTCTAAGAGCCGAACTCTTTGGAACGTAGGAAGAAGTAGGGGGGTCAAGATAGTGTAGAATCGGTTTAACTAATGTACAACTAACTCTGAATCTAGGTAAACCCTAATCCGACTCACATAGTTAGCTAGGGCTTCAGTCAACAAACCAATCACTGCATGATATTCTGCAAGATTGTTTGTCGCGACACCCAAACAAGTTGCTCCTGAACTCACTAGATCACCAGTAGGAGAGGATAGCACCTAGGCTGCTGATGCGAGATTCAAGGTGTATCAATTAGCACCATCTGTGAAACCGACATAGGTGGTCATTTGTTCATTTTGACATAAGACTACATAAGAATGTTTGTGAAAGACACATCTTACACTCACACTAAAACCACACTTTAAAATACACACAACACTCTATAAACACTATATACAACAAACCTATGCTAGATGTCCTAGGCATAGTATTTTTTGAGGTAGATCCCATTGCAAGGCTCTCCCAAGGGTATCCCATCGTAATATATCAACTCATAAGCCACTTTCTATAATACACGACTAACAACGTAAGGCCCATGCCACATGGATTCCAACTTTTCGGCTCCCAACTTATTGTGGTTTTGGTCATAAGTCAAGACTAGGTCGCCTTCATTGAAAGTACGAGGTTGAACAGATCTATCATATTGGGATTTAATACACCATTTATGCACCTCATTTGCTAAGCTAACATCTTGACAGGTCTCATCAAGCTTGTTTAAATATAAGAACCACTCTTCTTTCGGAGTAGTGTTGGATAGCAATTCTACGAGTTTTAAGGAATGGATTTCGCACTCTATAGGGAGAGTGGCCTCCATTCCATACACCAATTGAAACAACATGAAACCAGTGGATGTATTGACAGTGGTCATGTAGGCCCATAATATAGAGAATAGTTGTAAATTCCGGCTAGATTTGGCTCATCCTACCATCCGTTGAAGCATAGTTTTAAGACTTTATTGATAGCTTCAACCTGGCCATTGGCCTTGAGGGTAGTACAGTGCGAAGTTGTCATGGTGGAAACCTATCTTAGCACTCAATTCCTACATCATCTTATTCTGAAAGTGTGAACCATGGTCGATCATAATGGCCCGAGGAACTCTGAATCTAGAGATAATATGGTTGAATAGAAATAGAGCAATTGTTTTTTCATCTTCGGCGTATGTAGGCATAGCCTCAGCCCATTTAGTAAAATAGTCCATGACCACAATAATGTAACCATGCTCCTCGGATGAGGTAGGATTACAATGCATGAAATTAATGCCCTATTTTGAAAAAGGACCAACTGCTATGATGGGATGTAATGTAGCAGGGTGGGTGCGCTTTTTTGACGTGAAAAGATGACAGGGCGGGCATTTTTTAATGGACTTCATACAATCTTTGAAGATCGAGGGCCCAAAGTAACCAGTGTGTAATATTTTTTGGGCAGTAGCCATCCCAGAAAGATGATCGCCACAAGCTCCAAAGTGACAGTCATGCAATACCACTTCAGCCTCCTCATGGGTTAAGCAACGCCGCAAAATTGCATCAACGCCACTATAGTACAATGTATCGTTAATAATAAGGTATTACTTAGCGTGATGACGAATACGATGACGTTCGTCTTGGGTTGCATTGGGATGAAAGCGTTGTGTCTGGAGATAGAGAATTAAATATCCATACCAGGGATCAAACATACTAATGTGGAACAAGGATTCATCTAGAAATGAGTCAAAGGGCTCTGTTTCCTCAGTAATACAGGGACGATCACACATAAGCTCCATGAAGATGAGAGACATCTTAGAATTGGATTTAGCAAATTCTAACTCAAATTCTTGGAGAAGGATAGTCCATCGAGAGTATTTTCCCCCAAGCACTTGATGAGTCAAGAAGTAATGCACAGGGTTGGAATCTGCATATACCGTGGTTGTTCAGAGAAAGATGCAGTGATGAAACTTCTGGACCACAATGACCATGGCCAGAGCTAATTTCTCCACATGTGAGTACCGGGTTTCAGAGTCTAAAAGCCTCTTACTAAGGTAGTAGATCACATGTTCATGATCATGCTCATCCGTTTGAACCAAGACCATGCCTATGGTGGATAGAGATTCAACTACATACATGGAGTAGTCCTTGGTATAGTTAGGTGGTTGCAAAATGAGCGCATGCGTGATGAAAAGTTTAAGAGTATTGAACGCATGTTGTGGCAGGTCATCCCAAACAAAGGGGGTACCCTTTTTTAATAAACACATGAAACTGTGGGTTTTCTTAGCGTAGTTACAGGAGGAACGACGTAAAAAGTTTTCTTTCCCTTGCAAATTTTGGAGTTCTGTAACATTTGTAGGGGTGAGTAAGGCCAAGATGGCTTCAATTTTCAGAGGGTCTATACGGATGCCATCCTTGGACACAATAAACCAAGCAATGGACCAGTCTCAACACAGAAAACACACTTGTGTGGATTCAATCGTATGTTGTAGTGGCGACATCTGAGAAAAATGGCTCTCAAATGATCAATATGATGATCCCAATGCTGTGAATGAGAAGGAAAGTCATCAAGGTACGCTTCCATGATGTGTTTTATGTCACGGAAAGCATAAGACATGGCGTGTTGAAAAGTAGCGCCATCGTTCTTTAAACCAAAATGTAACTTCCTATAGGAAAAGGTCTCCCATGGGCAAATAAAATATGTTTTGTGTTGATCAAATGGGAGTATCTCAATCTGATTGTAGCTAGAAAATCCATCCATGAATGAAAAGATGACGCTTCCAGCGTAGTTATCGATGATTTGATCAATTGTCCTTGGGACATACCCGATTTAGGTCCTGAAAATTGATACAAACCCTAATGGTGTTGTGTTTTTTGTTTACGAGAAAAATGTTAGACACCCATTTATTCAAAGGTACGGGGTAAATAAACCCAGCCTTAAGAAGTTTTTCAACCTCTTCTTTAATGGTTGCTACTTTTCTCGGATGAACTTGTTGGATTTTTTGATAGACTCGTTTGGCATCAGAGTAAGTCCTAATCTCATGAACGACGATGGAAGGATCTATCCCTGGCATTTATTCATATGTCCAAGTGAAATTATCACTAAATTCTTTGAAAAGGGCCGTATAAGATTTTAGTTTCTGAAGTAGAAGATTTTTGGCCTACGTTGATGTTCTCAATGATTCCAGGCTTCGCTGATATATTGACCAAGACGGTCTTGGTAATGTTGCTCATATTACCTCATAATCAACATCGTGGATGAGTATCGGCGACTGAGGATCAGTTACGATATTAGATGGAACCGTTGTCTCAAAATGGCCCTCTACCATATGGAAATTGGGAAGGAAAGAGGATTGGTGATGATGATCTTTCCAAGGCATCTCATCTAAAGACATAACTTCCATGATGGACTCATCAAAGGGAAGAGTATGCAAAAGATAATCCAGAGATGGGGGGGTCTCTAACCAATATGGTAAATGATATGTGTCTGAAGACACCAACAGATTGTAACACCCCGATTTTGACCCCATGGTATTGAATTGCATATGATGTAAATAGCGTTAATGAATAGTGGTGTGGAGCTCAAGGCAAAGGCCCCACCATGGATTTAGTATTTTATGTTTCGGAAATTAAAATCGATGCCGATGGTTTATGTGCTAGCAAGGAACATTATATGTTTGAGACATCATGTAAAATGCAAATTAATAAAACTACCACAACTAGATATGCGGCGCATGTTAAAGAGATGGGGGCATGCTTTCAAAAGGAATAGGGAGGGGGAATTATTCAAACCCTTGAGCCAATGGGGAAAATCCAAATGTCTAAGGGAAAACCCATAGAGTGGTCAACTACCCATTTTGTCCTTTTGTGCCTAGTCATCTAGAAGTTGGTTGGGAAATTTATTGCATGGGAATGGGAAAGGCATAGGGGTCAATTTCGAATTGGGTAGAGCACCCATTTTAGAAAAAATGTTTTGGCTTAATGGGCAAGTAAGAACCCAAAAATTGACTCACTCACCCATCATGCATTCATGTTCTCTCTTCCTCATTCGGGGGCTGGAGCTCTGGGCGTTTTCCCTCACAGTTACAACAGTTTCTTGTGTTTTTCCCATGGCTGGGAAGTGGTTTTGTTAATGTCCAATGGCCGGGATCTCTCCTAGGCGTTTTTCTATTGTCCTCTCCTTCACACAGTTGGGGAATTTTGTTTTTGTTGGGTGTTGCACAGACAATGGCAGAGTTGATCCATGACTTGGGGGATTGAAGGGGTCATTTTTTCCCACATGAAGCCCATAGAACGTTTCTAAAACAAATGGCTCATCCTGGGTCGTTTTTTCCCTTCTTACCAGTTTGTTTGGGTTGTAAACCCACCCCTTTGGGTTATGTTCTGTGGCTGGGAGGGTAGACCCACAATTTGGGTGTGAATAGAGGCCGTTTTTTCCTTTGGAAGGCCATCAAACATTTTCTGAGACGATTTGGTCACTTGGGGTTGTTTTTCCCCCATCTTCCATTTATGTATGTGGTTGCCAAATGTTTCTCTACAACCCATCAATGATATTTTGCTGTGAAGTGCATGTTGGTGTTTCCTTGGCTGATTAAGTCCAAGGAACCCACCTGTTAATTGGTTGGTTGTGTGTTTGATGTAAATTTAGGCTTGGATGATTAATTCCAAGGAACCCCTATGTAATTGGCTTGTTTCCGTAGCATCATGTGAAACCCAATCTCTTATTGGCTTGGCTAGATAGTCTGTGAAACCCAATGGTAAAGGAGAAACACTTCTTCTCCTTATGTTCTCTCCCATCCTACGTAACCGATCAAGAGTTCCCTGGAGTGGTCTAAGGATTTCTTGGGTCGTAGCGAATATAGTTTCTCGAGGAGGGGTAACATAAGGTAAGATGGTGGTTCCATATTCAGAAATGCCTTGCCCTAAAGATGTCTCCCAAAGGAGTAGTTGGACCAAATTTCGATGCCACAGTATTGTCTGATGGGTGGGTAAACACCTAGTCTCGTGCACCAGATTGACCTTCTATTTGAAAACGAAAGATGGTGTCTTCTGTAGAAGGTTTTTGAACTATCATAGGATTTTCAAAAGAAGAGATTTCTTCCTCGAATTCAATAACCAGAAGTCCTTCTACATGTGAATCAGCCGTATTCAGTTGGTCCATGGTCTCCCCTTCTCTCTCTTCCACAATGAGAGGAAAGTTAGGTGGTAAACCCTACAACCTGCAAGATCGTCTCACATGTAACTCAACTAGGATGCTGGTCGAAGATTTATACTCTAAGGTTTTATACAAGGAAGAGATCAGATACAAACAATCCTACGCAATCTAAGGTCACAAGCAAACTTAAGTGATAGGAGGGGCTGATGAAAGATGATTCCTCACTAGGATTGTCAAGTTGTCACTGTTAACAACCTTTAACTAGCAGAGTGTCGAAGGAAGCATGGTAAAGAGAAATGATGGCTGCTTGAACTTTGGTTGAATATAATAGTGTGAATGTATAATAAAAGGGCGCATAAACAATGAAATAATCGCATGATCCAATGGTATAGAATGAGGAGGTGAAGATCGATGGCTTATAATAGATCCGCTCTGTGAAAATGCACGGAAGATAAGGGCATATGGAGATAGTTAACAAGATGCGAAGATCGACGGTCATGAAACTGGGCCGACAAAATCTACGGTCGGTAAGAAGTCCGCTCCATAAAGTTGCGCGTTGTTAAAAACAAAAAGGCCCAGCAGAATGTGTACGTGTAAGTTAATCCGACGACTTGAAAATAAAGTGAAAATTCATCAACGGTCATCATCAGATCCGGAGGATAGAGTTGCACGACGGTTGGAGTAGAAAAGTGGTAGCGGAATTGAAACCATGGTGCACGTGGCAGCTTGTGGTACATTCCACGGAGAAAAGTGGTTTGAGCAAAACCACTAAAGGGAGTCTTCGGAATGGACTTCTATATAAAGTGAAGTTGACTTATTTAAAGAATTGTTTTTTATTGTACATGCCGGGATGAATGAAAAGGACCGCCCACCACCCTTTCACAGTCAACTTCGGGTATATGCAATTACAGTCACAGGTAAGTCTCAAATACTCGAGCTTTATTCACAGAATTGCCGTCATTTTTATATTATGGATAAAGAGAAAGGGTTAGAAGGGTTTAACCGAATTCTGGATGAAAGAGAAGAATTCCTAGTTGATAGAGATAGAGGCGTATATGTCCCATTCATGTCTGTGGGAAATGTATCGGTCATTAAAGAAAGATTGTGGCGATATAATTTGCAAGGAAATGACATTTTAAATGCCTGTAGGTCATTTTTGTATTATTTTTCCATTTAGCAGACCCTGCACTTTCCTGAATTCATAGAGTGGTGTGCAAGTAATTATTCGTCTTCTGAGAGAGTTATTGTGAGCCGCTCCACGTCCAGGATATTGTGTAGAATTGATGCAAAAGCTATTCGTGAAATCCTGAATTTGCCCGATAATTACCTTGATAGTCGTGAGTCTGTAAATGAGTTTGTTTTGGCTGAAGTGTACAGAAGTTGTAAAACTGAAGTTCGATGTGAATTCTTGTCTAGCATTCTTAATGAAGGTCAGTCACTAGAAGGTCTCTTCTTACCATATTGTATTCACATCTTCAAGGAGGAAGTTCAATTGGTTGTGTCTTTGGTCTGTCAGGTTTTAGGTCTAGATGATGACTGTCATGATAGTGAAGTTGTCTTGGGTTTCTTATTAAAAATGAGTTCAATTAGTCTTAGGTCTGAGTCCCAGCCGGTCCATGTTTTCAGTTTGGATGAATATCTAGCAGAGGCTGTCCATATCCAATTGGTTGAGTTCTCAAAAGTCAGATTTTTCAAGTATCAGTCATATTTGCTGAACATGTTATTATGTTCAAATGTAACTAAATTGCAGTTCTTGAGTACTATATTCTCTTCAGATTTGCCGAAGCAAATCAACATGTTCGAATTTGTAAATTCTATTATGTCAGAAATATATAAGTTGCTGTTTGATGAAGCATTGCCTAGAGTGTTGGAAGAAATGAAAAGTATGATGCAATCGTCATCTGAGGATAGGATTGGAGATTGGTTCTTGTATAAAGACTTTACAGTTTTGAGAGTATATGGTTTCACTGGAGAGCCTTATAGGCTGCTTGCTTTCCTTACCCCCAGGATCTTTTCATTGGAATACATGAGACAGAGATTACATGCGGAAGAGGAACATTTCGGGGCTTTCAAAAAATCCTCCAATATCAAATTCCCCCTCAAAGTTGGTTCCTTCATTTTTAAAAACAATGGTGCCCTGGTGTTTGTAGAGAGATTATTGGAAAATATGGATTTTCAAAGGGAACAAAGGGTCAATTATGATCCTTATCATATAATTTCTCTAAGAAAACAAGCAGATAAAAATAAACCATTTGACCACCAGGTTGTTGAGGGTTTGAAGGAAGTATCCAATTTGTTTTACTTTTTGGAAATTCCAGGATCCGATGAGAATACAAGCGGTAGATTAGTTGCAGTGTCTCAAATGCTAGATAGTTCTAATATTTTGATTAAAATAAGCTTTTCTGAGATCGAAAGTATGGAAATAGATGAAGACAGTTCACATAAGAAGACCAAAATATCTCAGGATGATAAAATTTCAAGTGAAGTAGTTTCAGATGAATTGAAAAGAGTTGCTTTGATTCCTAAGAAATCTGTACAGATGAATCAATTTTCTTTTGAAAGCGTAGATAATGCAGAATCAGGTCCAGTTTTTAAATCTAAAGAAGAATTCATGACTAGCTATGTGGAAAAACAAAGACAGTCCCTAGAAGAAACCAGAAATCTACTCCCACGAGTGAGAAGTCTGAATAATCCAAAGACTTCCCTGATTTCTACTCGTGACGTAGAAAGAAATACTTTAAAGCTAGCTATGGTAAGTGATAAGAAAGTGGCTGAAATGGAAGTGAGATTAGACAAAATTAGTGTACCCGATAAAATACAGTTGCATAAACAAACGAGAAATATTATTTATTCAGATTTATTGCATGCTATGGTAAAAATTAACAAGTTACAAGTTTTGTGTAATGTCCCGGTTTTGACCCCGTTACATTAGATGTATATGATGTGTATATTGTAAATGATCATGGTGTGGAGTTAAAGGCCAAGGCCCCACCATTGATCGGTAATGCCATGTTTTGGATTTAGATTGTCACCGATGGTATATCGGGGCATGCAGCATATACTATGATGGTCATCATGTAAAATATGCATCTACAATTAATTGAAATAAACACAACCAGCTACGGTCGCGGCAACTAAATCGAAAGGGGCATGATTTTCACAAGGATGAGGATATGGGGAAAAGCCAAAATGTCAATGAGAAGACCCATCAAGCTGTAAACTACCTTTCTTGTCTTTTTCCCCAATCATTTATTTCTGCCAGAATGTGGTTGAGTTAGTTATTGCATGGAATGGGAAGAGTATGGGAAAAGAAATTCGAATTGGGCAGAGAACCATTTTTTGAAAAACATGTTCTGACTTCCTTGGCAAGGAAAATGCCCAAAAACGTATGCCATTCTGCCATGCATCCACGTTTTCCATTTTTCCTCACCATTCTCCTTCACGTTGGGGCTTTTGGGAGCAGCTGGAGTTTTTCCTGTGTTTTTCATTCCACGTTTTTGGTGGTTGGATTCATTTTTCCCATGGATTGGAGGTCATTTTTGTAGTGCCAGGGATTGGGTTGTTTTCCTCATGTTTTGGGAGCTGCTGGTGCATTTTCCATTCACATTTTTGTAGCTTCATGTGTTTTTACCATGGCTGTGAAGGTCCATTCGCGTTTTTGGCTGTCTCACCGACTATTGGTCTCACACACAGACTATTTGGGGCGTTTTTACCTGCTGTGAGTTGTGCTCACTGATAAGCTTCAGGACTGTGTGTTTTCCCCCCCATGTTGTGAGTCATTCTTGCTGTTACGTTTGGGGACTGTTGTAGATGGGTTGAAGTCGTTTTTCCCTGGTTTAAGCTGTAATAGCTAAATTAATTGCCTGAGTGCAATGGTTGGTCTTTGGATTGTGAGAGGAGCAGAGATGTTGGCTTAGATTTGCTTGATAAACCTGGTGGCTGGAAACCACACAGACAGAGCTAGAGGGCTGGCCTTCTTCTCCATCACCCCTGAATAGCACTGGAAGGGAATGCAGGGCCTGAGGGACTGTGCAGCAGAGAAGGGACTGATTCCTTGTGTTGGGTGTGGATGGGTGTCTTAGAGGTCAGGCTAGTTCTAGTGTAGGTGTTCTTGGCTCTGTAATGAGCTCACCAGCTTAGCAAATTTCCTTCACAGCTCCTTAATGGCCTGATAAACCCAACTTTGTTGGCTTGGCTATGTGTTTTATGTACCCTGGCTATGTGTAAGCCTGCTAGTTCCTTTATTCCTTGGAGAATCATGCCCAACTCGGGGGTGGCAGCGCTGCTGAGAGATTAAGGAGCACGCTGGCCTATGGTTGGGTGGAACGTTGCAGCGACGTAGCTGGTTGCGGAAGAAGTTCTTCATAAGATAAGTGCTCTGTCCATTTTACTTCTGCAACTGTAAATTCTGTTAATGAAAATGAAATGAACATGTTGAAAGAATGCTTGTTGGAATGTATGATGTTTTCGCTGTGTCTAATAGATAATTGCATCTGTGCATGATAATTTCTCATATGTGCATAATTAAGTTCAATGCATACGTTTAAGCATTCCGTTTCCAGCAATTTTTAAGCCTGTACATGTTCATGGGCGGTTAGCCTGGTCTGATAAAGCTAGTAGATCGCGTCCTCTTTGCCGGTCGGAGGTTTGGGGACGTGACATTTTGGTTGACAAATTAGAGGTCCAATTAAAACACAAGAAGGTTGAGAACAAGGCTAATTCTATTCAAATAAAGAAATTGCAAGCAGATATCGTAAGCTCAGGGGATGAGACAGGGAACACCCAGGCCATCGAAAGAATTTTAGAAGAAAAAGATAATGCCCTCCGGGTACTAAAGAAGAGGTTGAAAATCCTGAGTTCAGAACATGTTCAGTCATCAGAACTGTTAGCATTGCAGGAGGAGAAAGATAAGATTCATCAGGAGATGATGGAGTACAAAGGAAAGACTGTGAAATTGCAAGAAGAAAATAACAAATGGGAAACAGATCGAAATGAGTTAATAGCACAAATTTCACGGTTGAAGAAAGACCAAAATAATGAAAAAGAGATCATGGAAGAACTAATGAGCCAGACTCCCACTGGTGAAGATCTAACTATTGTAAATATTGAAAAGCCTTTAAATGATTTTTCTGCTGATGATTTACTAGTGCCCATGTCCCAAGTCAGTTTGAAGGATGTAGAGATAAAGAAATTAAAAGAAGAAAATGAGAAAATCAAATCTGAGCTGACCAAAATGGCTGAAAGCAAAAATAAGATATTATAGGATAAAGGTCAATTACAAAAGAAGATTAATGAATTAAAAGAAAGAAATACAGGAAAGGGTCCTCTCTAGGGAGCTAAACACATAATTTGGGATACGTTGTCTGTGGAAATTACTAAGTTCATGCATTATTTGAATTTCATCGATGATCAAAGTACATTGGTTAATCTAGCCAATCAAAGATTGAAACTAGTAAATGAGACCATGGAGAGGAAGCCCCTAAGCACAGTTCAGAATGCATTGAATTTTTTAAATTCATTAACTTATCAAAAATTACAAGATATAGGAATCAAAGACAGAGTGGCAATGGTACTGTGGTTAAAAAGGTTTATTCATAAACATCATCTTATGAAGACAGTACAAGATAAGGCTGATGAGATGACCTCGCGTATTAATGATTTCAGGCGTGCCTTTAAAGAATTGTTTGAAGATGGCCTTCCTTCTTTCTGGGACGAAGAAGGGCGACTTTTTTCTCAAGAACATTATCACAGCCTGCTAGTGCAAAGCCGTATGGATCACTCTAAATTTGATGATTTGGTAAAGGGACTGACGGGAAAGGTCATCGTGGATAAGTTAACAGAAGACTTCGAGATATTGCAAAAATTTCTGATCGTCAGAGGAGGGCTTCCTACTATGTCTTATGAAACCTACATGGATCTGGAAGTGTCTATTCGGGAAATGATTGAATACGACATCCCAAGCGCTGAACAATGGAGAGCCGTGGAAAGATTTGGAAAAACAAAGTATATTCTTCATCCATGAAAACAGGTGTTACGCGCTATGGAGCTGCTTGTTTGAGCCTTGTTGTTACCGAGTTGATTTTAATTAAATGATCTATTATCAGGACCAAAGCAAGTAGTTTATTCGTAGTTGTTAGGGATATAGTTACAAGACTTTGATTAAGCAGATTATTCAATTATTAAATCTTCTTGGGAGAAGAAATCATTTATGTATATATTTGTATTTACTTTATGTAATGGGGGTTAGAACCCATTTGTTGATGAATGTTTTTTGAAGACATATAATTTTTTGAAATAACAAGGTTGAATACATGTGAGTTATCAGATATTCTCATGCTATTTACATTACAGTATGTATTTTCTTTCCTTTGTGATCGTTTTTCCAGTGTTATATTCCATTTTGTTTTCCTCGTATTTGAAGCGTAGTATTGAATGATTGGAATTCATACCTGTTATGCTATGATTGTTGCTTCAGATATTTCATAAATGTTTCTACTAAAGTTAATGTGGAACTCATCTTCAGATGCTCTATATTGATGGAATGTTCATTATTTCTTCCTTCCCACCTGAACTCAATGAATGACTGTAATTAAGTGGTTATCTTTCCTTTGATGAAATCTCATGCATGCGATTTTGTGATACCTTTATGTATATGTGACTCCATTACTCAATGATTATGTGTATCGTTTCTACCGTCTATATGATTTTCAAGTGTTGATTTTATATCTGGCCTCGTTAAATTTATATTTGAGAGATCCCTCTCTGGAAAGGAAAGCCGGTTTCTTTCTGAAGTGGTTTTTGCTGTTACCTTTGGAATTTACCTTTACAACCTGGGTACAATCTGAGTGTTAACAGTCACAACTCACAATATACCGCATGGTCCAATAGTAAACACGATAAGGAGGATTGGGACCGTACCCTTTCCTGAATACCTGACTACCTAGAAGACACAGTCATAGTAGCTCCCCGAGTGCTGTTCTTGGTGTATTGCTCCAACAAGAAGGCCAAAGGGATCTTCTCAGTTGGTTTGGGTTTCTTAGAGGGGTCTCCCGATATACAAAAGGTATGTGGGAGCTCAAAGCAGTATTAATGTTGTCTAATGCACAACAGTTTGAAAGGGGCCTTCCGATATACTATTGAGTACGTGAAAAACTTTTCAATATGCCTTAAAGGTACAATAAAATACGTTCTATATACAGGTTGGTACGTGGAAGAACCACGCGATCCACGGGATGCAGTGCATGACAACTCCTATGTTTATAGACGTTGAAACATGTCTTCTAACCTATCACTCAAATTACTAAATATTTTAACCTAAGCTACCGTTGATTTTATCCTGATGGTTAGTGAATGCTTGTGGAATGTGGATCAAAATGCAATATTAATATCTAGATGCAATGCAACTTCTCTCTTTGATGAACACTACCTAGAGTAAGGGAGAGACTTTTTCTTTTTCCAAGCAAAAGTACTATGCAAATTTCAATAATTTCACCTTCAAGCTTTTCGAGAAATATAAAAAACACAACAATTTCAACACTAGTCCTAGAAGATCTCTAAAATCAAAGGGGAAAAAAGGCTTCTAACATCTAATATCCTATAATTTCTCAACCAAACACACAAAGAAATATTTTAATCACTTAGGCAAACCAAAAGCAATCAAATCAAACAAGCATACATTTTTTCGTTTTTGATGTAATTTGAAAAAGGAAAAGGCTAAGAGACCACACCTAATTGAGTGCAAGAAGACTACAGACTTTCTTTCCTACATATCTAAGGTCACTTTCATAGGATCAAGAAACAAACTATGGAACCAAGACTGAAATTCACACACAACCTTTGATCCCAAAGGTTCCTATCAATCAACTTTTGATATCTGAACTGAAAGAGGAAGATCATGCTAACACATTATCAGACTTGACAATGAGATAGAATGAAAACTGACAACGAATCAAAGAGGAACAAATTTTTTTCAAGGAAAAGCCTCAAAACAAAAGATGGCCTACTTCGACGCACAGTGAAGGGCTGCACCGAGGCGTCAGGATGGGCTCAACACTCTTTGTCTACTAGTGAAAGGTGTCAGCAGTGCACAGTGATGAAGAGAAACATGCATTAGCGACACTTTATGGCAGAAGGCAACAAGCATCAAGATCTATCTGGCGCTCTGTTAAGCTTACCCAGGAGCTTCAACAAATAGAGAGATCTAAAAAGGCCAAGATCCTGCAAAAGAAACCAATGTGGATCAAATTGGAATAAAAGTGGGGTAAAACACACACCATAAAAGGAAATTGAAAGTGTGACAAGGTGGATCACTCACCTTAACAACTTAAATGAGCAAGAAAACAAAATTCACAAGTTGAAATCAAAAGTGACATAAAAAATCCAAGATCTAACTAGATCCGCTCCCGATCTGATTGGATCAATCCCCAATATGGTCGCCAATTATGTTACCAGGAATATTTCAATCAGTGCAAACACTGTTTGTTCCCCTAGCCTACATGGTGCAAGTCTAGAACAAAAAGACACAACAGTGTTTCCTCTCCCTAAATGACTGATCTACTTGAATAACAAGCTCTCTTTACCTTATATCCTTAGATATGGAAGGTTGTAATTGTTTCATCGATCCTTGTGCGATCTACTATACCTACAAAGAACACAGAAAATGAGACAAAACATGAGAGAAACAAGATAAATCCATAATCTAGACTAGTGATCAAGGAAAATAGTAATAAACAATTAACATGAACATGAATCGTTTATGGGAAAGAGAAACACTTTTGTATTAAAAGACGACAAAAGAAAGCTACAACCAAAGCCTTGATGTCAATATTTTTGTTTCCACAAGATCTTTGACAAACTCACACATTATCAACTATGCACCTCTTACTCACAAAACTCTCTCTCTTTGCCTCCGATACCAAACTTCAATCCAACAACATAAGGATGCTCTCTTGGTCTCCCCTTCTAATGGTCCAAGTACCTTGCCTTTATAGGCCAAAGGAAGCCCAAATGGGTTGAGATATTTTGGGAGGAAGGCAGGGAATGATACCTATGGGTTAGGAGGTCGAGTGCCATATCTCCCACGTAGTTAGGATCATCCTCCATGAGAGCTTTCCCTTGGAAGCTTCTCAAAACTTCTCTTTTTTCCTTCTTGGGACTGTCGACGCTCCTTGTAAGAGGGGTAAGTGTGTTGACGCACCTTATGGTCAAGGGAAGGGCACCATCGATGCCTAATTCCAATGGAAAACAAGTACCATGTCTGTGTGATGCCCTTTGATAGGCATCAAAGTGTGTTAGACCACCTAGGAATGAGCAGGAAGGCCCCAAAAGAGGGATTTGGCTAGGGATTTTGAGGGATTGAAGCATTGAAATAGATTTTGGGTGTAACAGTGATGAGAGAGAAGCCTTAAATAATTTCAAAAAGGGAAAGAACAGAAACAAGAAGAAGTTTAATGAGAAGAAGAAGATCCTTTACACCATGGAAGATAGTGAAGATGAGGAAACATAAATTCTATTCATTGGAATAGAAACTTAAGCTCAAGATGGTGAATCAGATGAGGAAGGAGAAATAGACCTAAAATATGAACTCATTAGTGGTCTTCAAGAATTTGAAAAATGCAGGAAAAAAACAAACAATCAAACCAAATCATCAGTGACTTGAAGACCCAACTTCAAGAGGCCAAGAAAATTGAAGAAGACCTAGATTTACAGCTCAAAAAGAGAATACAAGAATATAAAAGGTTTTAAGAAGAGATAATGCACCTTAGAAAGAAGTTTGATGAAGAATCTATTAAGTCAAAATTTGAAATCAGTTCAAAGACTCTAGATGACATCTTGAGTAGCCAAAGACCATCAAGAGATAAATCTGGATTAGGATATAACAAAGAAAATAAGCCAAAATTTTCCTCCCTCACAAACCAAGGTAGAAATAAAAGAAGCTATGCTGCTGCACTAAAGAGTCCAATTCAAAAAGAAGAAATCAAGAAATCAGCTCTATCCTCTCATGACAAATATAGAACTAATGTGATTCCTAGAAGACCAATGACAAGTAGATATCAACAGATATTTTTTGGTCATCGCTACTCTTGTAATAAATTTGGTCATAAAGGGCCTAAATTGCAGAGCATATGGAAAGTTTCGTGACTACAAGAAAAATGCATCTAGTAAAAAATCAAAAGTAAGAAACCATAACTTTTTTGCACCTCTTCAAAGATACCATAGAGTGTTACAAATGCAATAACCATGGACATATAGCAAGAGATTGTAATCTAATGACCCCCATAGAGAAGGTTGCTGCAAAATAGTTTCATGACCAAAAACAAAGAAAGGACTGGAAGGAAAAGAAAGAAGAGGGGAAATCCATGATTGCTCTATGTGCGATAGAAAAGCATAATCTATAGCATATTGATAGTGGGTGCTCAAAGCATATGACATGAGACCCAAACAAGTTCATAAGCCTAAGAAAATATAATAAGGGAAAAGTCACTTTTGGAGATAATAGTCTTCCAAAATAATTGGCAAAGGTACATCTGCTATCAATAACAAGATCAAAGCTGGAAATGTGTTGCTAGTGGAAGACCTAAAGCCTAATCTCCTTAGTGTAAGTCAAACATGTGATCAAGGGCATGTCTCCACTTTTGACTCTAAGAAATGTGAAATCAGAAAAAGAATTCAGGAAGACTTGTTGGGATTGCTGTAAGGAATTCAAGTAATGTATACATCCTACAAAATGAAGAACAATGCTACATGAGTATGATTGATGAAAGTTGGTTGTGGCATAGAAGGATGGGGCACTTAAACTTTGACAACCTTAAGAAAGTAAGTAAGAAGGAAGTTGTAAGGGATTTACCAAAGATTGTGAAGACTCTAAATTCAGTTTGTAAACATTGTCAACATGGGAAGCAAACTAAAGCTAGCTTCAAAGAAAAAGAGCATACAACCTCACATCCATTGGAAATAGTTCACACTGATCTCTGTGGACCAACAAGAACTAAAAGCTTGCAAGGAGAGTACTATTTCATGTTGTTCATAGATGATTATATAATGACTTGGGTTACATTTCTCAAAGAATAATCATAAGCTTTTTAGAAGTTTAAAATTTTTAAAGCAAGAGCTAAGAATGAAACAAATTTGAAAATCAAATGTCTAAGGTCAGATAATGGAGGTGAATTCACTTCAAATGAATTCAATGAATTTTTTGAAACCCATAGAATTAAAAGACTGTTTTCATCCCAAAGGCTCAACAAAATGGCGTCGTGGAAAGAAAAAAAGAACAGTCCTAGAAGCTGCCAGAACTATGTTAAATGAAGCAAAAAATCCTGATTTGTATTGGAGGGAAGCAGTATATACAACTGTTTATATACTAAATAAAGGATAACTTAGAATTAATACTGACACAACCCCTTACCAACTATGGTATGGAGGACCTGCCTTAGTCTAATATTTCAAAGTGTTTGGTAGCAAATTCTACATAAAAAGAAATGAAGATGGTCTTGGTAAGTTTGATTCTAGAACCGATGAAGGAATATTTTTAGGATATTCATCCACCAAGAAAGCATATAGATGTTACAATCAAAGGCTACAAAAAACCATATAAAGTGTAGATGTAAGAGTGGATGGCCTAAAACCAAGAAGAATAAAAAGCCAAGATGAAGATGAAGACTTGAAAAAGAATGAAGGAGTTTATGATGAAGAAGAAGAAGAAGAAGAAGAAGAAAGTAGAGAAAGAAGATTCACAAGAAAGTAAAGATGAAGACTCTCCAAGACCTGACACAAAATCTCCATCTAGAAGAATACAAAAGGATCATCTCGAGACACAAATCATAGGTGACAAAGATGCTGGAATTAGTACAAGAAGAAAACTACTATTTAATGAACAAGCCTTACTTTCAGTGGTGGAACCTAAGAACTTTGCAGAAGCCAACAAAGATGATGATTGGATCAAAGGAATGAATGAAGAGTTGGATCAAATTGAGAAGAACCAAACTTGGGAACTAGTCCCAAGACCTGGAAATAAGAATATTGTAGGAACCAAGTGGGTCTTCAAAAAATAAGTTCAATGAAAATGGAAAAGTGATAAGAAACAAAGCAATATTAGTGTGCAAAGGATATGCTCAAGTGGAGGGTATTGATTTTGAAGAAACCTTTGCACCTGTACCAAGACTTGAAGCAATCATAATGTTTTTTGGCATTTTCATGTTATAAGAACTTCAAAGTATATCAAATGGATGTCAAGTCTGTGTTTTTGAATGGGAAACTAGAAGAGGAAGGCTATATTGAACAAGGTTTCCTCTTGTAAAAAAATGAGACTATGTTTGCAAACTAAAAAAGACAGTCTATGGTCTTAAGCAATCCCCAAGAGCATGGTTTTCAAGGTTAGATAACTACTTGAAGCAACAAGGATATAAACGAGGAGCCGTTGATAGTAATCTCTACATAAAGATCCAAGATAAGAATATGATCATTGTTGTTGTTTATGTGGATGATATCATATTTGGAAACAATCTACAAATACTAGGTGTAAACTTTGCTTCTGAAATGAAAAACGAATTTGAAATGTCAATGTTGGGTGAATTAACATTCTTCTTGGGATTACAAGTTTATCGATTAGACAAATGAATCTTTATTTATCAAACCAAGTACATCAAAGACATGCTTAACGAGTTTAAGTTGGAAGACTCCAATCCTGTTAGTACTCCTATGATCATTGGATGTAAGTTTAGAAAGAATGATGAGTCCTTGGAAGTGGATCATACCATGTATAGATCTATGATAGTCAGTCTGGTATATGTTTCAACTACAATACCAAATGTGATACAAGCTGTAGGATTGGTTGCTAGATTTCAATCATCTCCCAAAGAAACACATGTGTCTGTAGTAAAAAGAATTCTTAGATATCTAAAAGGCACTGTGGACTATGGTTTATGGTACCCAAAATGTCAAGACTTCACTTTAAGAACATTCACTGATGCATATTGGGCAGGAAGTGTTGATGACCGAAAGAATACCAATGGAGAAACATTCTTTGTGGGAAATTGTTTGGTATCATGGTTAAGAAAGAAACAATCCTCCATAGCACTATTTCCAACAACGACTGAATATATTTCCGCTGCATCATGTTGTACTCAATTTATTTGGATGCAACACACATTGGAAGACTTACTTTTGAAGTATAAGCATCCAATAGGGATAAATTGTGACAATACAAGTGCCATAAACATATCAAAAAATCTTGTCATGCACTCCAAAACAAAGCACATACCAATAAAATATCACTTTCTAAGAGATCAACTGTCTCAAAAAGTGGTCAAATTGGAATATATTAATACTAAAGAACCGATTGCTGATATATTCACTAAGCCACTACCCAAAGAAGCATTTGAGCCTCTGAGACATAAGTTGGGAGTAATCTCCTTAATTGTGAATAAAGAGAAAAGGAAACATGTCAGGGGGAGATATGTTGACAGGGGGAGTTGTCAGAAGGAATCCTTCATCATTAATGTCAAAGGGGAAGAGAATTGGAAAATTAAGAAATTGTTGTCGTCAATGCCAAAGGGGGAGAATGTTGAGTATGGTTGTCATTGATGTCAAAGGAGTTCAATAATGACAAAGGAATAACCAAGGACATGATGGCAGGGAAAGTTCAGTAATGACAAAGAAATAACAAAATACTGTTGATTAAATTGACATTGTTGTCAATATAAGATCATAAGGAAACTTTGATGAAATAGTTTAAAAAGATTGAGCCAAAACAAAACAGTTGGCTAAGCGGATTCAGAAGCATTATAACGCTAAGTTTATATGCAATGAAGATTTGGACGACCCAAATCATAAGAGAGAGAAAGATCAATGGTCTATAATAGTTTCCACAATGCCAATGTGCAATCTTGTTAAAGCTGCGAAAAGACTATTGCAGAAGAAATTTGCGGAAGTCACTTTTGAGAATTTATGAAAAGGAGATCCGCAATCCGCAATCCGCAAATTGCATAAGAAGTCTTGCGGAAACAGTTTCGAGAAAAGTTGAAAAGCAGACCCACAATCCAAAATTCTGGAAATTTTTTTGCGGAAAGGGAATTGAGGAAGCAGTTTCGACAAAAGTCGAAAAGCATACCCGTAATCCGCAACCTGCAATTGTGGAACGAAGGTGTTTCTGTAGATTGCGAAAATATCGTTGTGCGGAAAGGTAGTTGCAGAAAGGAGCATTGTGGACACTACTTTGCGGAAAGGCAATTGCAGAAGGATTTTTGTTACAGAAAGGTCGTTGCGAAAAGGCAATTGCGGAAGGATTTCTGTTGTGGAAAGGTCATTGCGGAAAGGAAATTGCAAAAGAATTTTTGTTGCAGAAAGGTCGTTGTGGAAAGGCAATTGCAGAAGGCACAACTCTATATTGAGAGGGTGCAACTGTGAAGCTTCAGAATGAAGATATGCGTTTGTAAAGAAAAAATGAATGATGTTAAAGGCATTTATAAGCAATATTTGGATTTTAGAAAAGATGTCTCTGTAGTCCAGACTTATGTAGCAACAACAACAGAAGAAAAATACCAAGAAGTAATGAGAAACCAGTGACACAATTGAATACATAAGAAGATATGGAAGTCTGATAAAACATATTAGGGTGGCAGGGTGGTTCTAGGGCAGGCTTCAGGACCGTAAGGGGGTTGTAGTCTCCTTCCAGTGGTAGCTGGTACATTAGAGGAATTTTGGGGTCTAAAATGGGCCTCCTAAGAAAAATAATAAAATAATAGTTAAAATAATAAAATAATATTGATTAATTTTGGAGGAAGAAAGAAAAAAACTACTTTTTGTGTTCGTATTTTCGACATATCTCCCTGTGTTTTTACTCAAATTTCGATCAGGAGAGCTCGTTGGATGCGGAATTTGATTCCGCATCCAACGAGTACCCACATTGCATACTTTTGACGGACCATGCTACCCCAAAAACAAGAAATACCTGAAAAAATGTGATGATGATGTCATCATCACGTTTTTTCAGGTATTTCTTGTTTTTGGGGTAGCATGGTCCGTCAAAAGTATGTAGTGTGGGTACTCGTTGGATGTGGAATCAAATTCCGCATCCAACGAGCTCTCCCGATCGAAATTTGAGTAAAAACACAATGAGATATGTCGAATATACGAACAAAAAAAGTAGTTTTTTTTAATGACAAATATGTCAATTCAACCATTATGGTTGACTTATTTTATTGAAATTCTATTGGTTCTTGAATTCCAACTCACAAAAATTTATTTTGGCACGTTTTCTTATAAGGCCCATTTTAGACCCCAAATTTCCTCTAATGAATAGGGTGTCAAAGCATCCTTTGAGTAGTAGCTGATAAAACAAGGAGTCGTAGCCTCCTTCCAGTAGTTGTTGGTAAATAGGGTGCAGTAGCATGCTTGTTTGTAGTAGCAAGAATAAACCATTTGTAAAATATAAATTTTGCAAGAATAGAAAGTGTTGGTGGTTTTCCCAATTGGGCTTCCACGATAAAAGATGTGTTCTTTATATCTTGTTGTTTATGTATGTTAATGAATAAGTTAAAAGTGTTTTTTATTGTTAAAATTTATCAATACTGATTCACCCCCCCTCTAAGTATTGTCTAATTTTCCAACAACCATAAAGGAGAAAACCCCGCAAATTTCTTAAGAATAGTTTCGTCACTAAGTACAATGTCAAACCAAGATAGAATTCTCATAGAAATATATCTTCGATAGCTTTTTCTTCTTCTAGCATAGGCGCACTTGTCTCTCTCTCTTTAGTGAACTTGAGAGTGAGTGAATGTGTTCAAATGAGGTAGGGTGCCTCCCTATTTATATTCTTTAGTTGTGTGACTCACTTAACTAACTAGGTTGGCCAGGTTCTCTAATTAGGGCTGACCTACCTAGGAAGACTTCAAATTACATTTTATATTGTTTCTTATGGGGACGATTTCCCCGACTTACAATGAAGTTTTTACCTCAATGACCTTGCATGACCAAACATAATAATGACATCCCTGAATGGAGGAAAAAACATCTCCGATGGAGGTACAACAAAATACAATAATAATATTAGAATATCTCCCAAAGTTACATTTACAACAACAAAAACAAAACATGGTTTCCCAAAACACCCATGGTATTTTTCCTCTAATATTTGGCTATCCCTAGGGTGTTATGAATTTTTAATAATTTTTCTTCCACAAAGAGGGAGGGCTCTTCCACAAGCCAACAATTTGCTTAAAGTTGGTGAAAACATTTCCTTGGATCGAGGAAACAACACATGGTATTTGTGGATGGTTTATTGCCTTCCCTTGGGATTTTGAGGAGATATTCTGGAGACCCATGTTATTATTATTATTTTTTGTATTTTTCCTCCCCAAGCAAAGGAGGCACCCAAGACCCTTAGACAACTTGGCTAATTTTGACAATATTTTATAGAGTTGTACTAGGCCATTGGGCTAGCAACAAACTCATTGGGATGATCATCACCCAATTTATCATGTAACAAACTCTTTGTAACCCTATATTTTTCTCCTCAAGGGAAATCAACGTTTCTAAATCTATATAAAGAGGGCCATTTTCATGTGCAATAGGAGATTTTTTTGGCAAGCAATAAAATTCTACTTGATTTTCCCTAAGGCTCTAGTAGCCTAGGATGTTCAATGGTGGCAGGTGGATCATCTTATGAATTGTTTTGGAATTTTTAGAGAACCCATACGGGCTTGAGGTAAATTTTAATTTATTTAGTTTATGTTTAGTAAAATGCTAGATGATTGCTACAACCTTGTCTTGCATGAATATGGATTGGTGTGCTTATCTCCATAATCAATCTATGTTCACTAAACATTTTACTAACCATTGATTGAGCTTGTGTCCTTGTGCCCTTGCATGTTCATTATGGCACTTAAATTGGTCTACAAATCAACACTTGTTTCAATTTTACACTTCCTCAGTTGTTGTAGCATTTTTTATTCAATTGGCATTATCAATTTGGTCATTTGGTTTTGGTGTTTGGATCTCATAACTTCAGTGTTTCATCTCTTGTGTGGATTATTTGATTCACCATTTAGTAGCATTGTTCTTAAATTAGGAGATAATAGTAGTCATTAACTTGCTGCTATTTGAAAACCTCACATTAGCCCTCATCCAATTTGGCCCTGCCAATCTATTGGATTCACTCTTGACTCCATTCACTCCTCCACTCAAATCGGCTTCTCTTCATCCATAGAGTAGAGGTTTGTTGAGTTAACTAAATATCAAGTTATTGCTATCATAAAACTCACTTTAGCTCACTATTTCAACCTTTATTTGTTAGACACAGATCCCCATTTAGATTTGATCCTTGGACTACTTTATTATTAGTCATCTTGGTAAAACTCATGCCCATGCAATTTGTAAACTAGACCCTTTCACTCCCTTGATTTAACTAACAAGTTTTTTTGTGTATGATTAGTTATGATTGGAATATATTGATTGATTTGAGAAGATGAACTAGCATGTGTTAGAGTGATTGTAACCATTAAGATATTGCTAAGTTTATTGTTGTATGCTTTGAGATCTAACTCTTTGGTAACTTGTGAATTACTTCATTGAATCTAGTATTTTGAAGGCATATCTTATGATAAACTAAACCATACTTGAACTTAATACTAATTACTTCAATATTTAACTACAAAAACATTTGCTTGATCTTGGGAATGACCAATAGTACTAACTAGAGTGATTTTGATAATTGGTTTTGCTAATTGGGCATTCACTTTATTTCTTATAGCATTGTCATGGTATAATTTAGCTCATGGTTTAGTGCTTTACTGATCTCGTATGTGAATGGTTTCATTTAAGAATCCTTAATTAAGAGAAGCATTCATCTTCTCCACACCTAACTAATAACCCACACCTAATAATCTAAATTCTTGTAGCTATATGATATGATGACATTTTTAAGTCTATGGTGCAAGTACTTTTTTATGTGGATATTGATCAATGACTATGATGGTGAATGATGTTCCAATGTTGCCAATTTGCAGTCCGTAATAACTTTGTGCTCTTGATCACACACACATAGTAATTTAATCGTGTGGACGTGTTTTATATTGCTCTATCATGGATGACCTTACATGGTTTTATTCAATGTTTTTTTTAATGAATAGAATCTAAATGACATGGTGCATTATTGTTGATTAATGATCGTTGGAGTATATTATCCATTGTGAATATCGTGTTGTTCATCTCTATGTGCTCATTGGGTAGAAGATATGTTCCAACCTCTATAAAGAATTCAACAAAGACTTGTCATTTTGTGAGTAAACTTGTAGCTGGGGAACCATACTAGTTGGAAAACAGTAGGTTTGATTAAAGTGCAAGCGATTGTTTTTGGATAGCTGGATGTTGTGTTGGCCACCGCTATTACTACCTTCGGTACACTGTGTGACTAGTATTGCATTAGACAGAATTAGATCACAGAATTGGACCCCACGTACATTCGAGTATATCATGGACTCCCTTAGGTATCCTAAAGCCTATCCATCTCAAGCTCGAGATTTTAGGGGGAGACCTTACTACTCAATTTCATAGTTCAAGCTTATTATTTGTGATATATGCTCAAATAATGGTTGATGTTATTTTTATCATGTTCATTGCATTTCTGTAGAAATTGAAGCTCTGATATCATGTGGAAATACAAGATATTTCTCACAAGCATGCAAAAGAAAAAAGAGAGAGAGGAATAATGAAACTGAACAAAAGAGAAGTAAAAAATGATTATAATTCCATTGATTATTGATCAACATTAGTGTACATAAATAATACATACTTGAGAGGTAAAATCGAGTTGCTTAGGATACAACTCATGCTAGCTCATAAAGCAGGCTTACTAAATATGATAAACCTCCATAGGTGACTAAAATTTCCAAATTAGTCCAAGAGATCACGAATTGGATAAAGCATGAGTGAGTGATGGAAAAGCTTGCTAATCATGGAATTTGGAGAGAAAATCATTGAGGATGAGTTGGGCACAAAATATAACAGTTTCCAAGTTAACTAGATTTACCTTATCCACTGAAAAGGAGGAAAAAACTATCTAAAGGAAAAAAAAGACAGGAAGGCACAACTTCTAATCTGTCAAGTCAATAAAGTTGGCAGAATCTATCCATAATCAGTATGAAGGTGCTCCCAGGGTAAATATGGCAAGTATTGACCAAGTGGTGCAAGTGGAGGCCAACTACCTAGTTTAAAACATAGAAAATTAACTAGACATGATCAATTATTTTATCCTAGTATGTAGTGGGTTTATAATATTTCCAACAATTTCATGGTTATATGATTCATTATTATGCTATAAATTAAATGGTTAATGGTGTAACAATGACCATTAATAATTAATCACCTTAGCTTAGAGTGTCTAGCTTCCCTTGTTACTTACCCATTAGACACCTCTTTCAACATCATAGCTAGGTGTACACCTAAGGTGATCCTGCTTCCGTAGGATAGCTTTGGAAAAAATCTTGGTTAGGGTCTTTCGCTTGGATAGTATGGACTTCGTTCATTGTTGGGTCCAGGAAGCCTAAAGTGATGGATTCCCTACTAGTAGTGACACATTGGGTTGGGAATCCATAGTTGTGTCAATTCAACAGTTGATTCACTTGTTTATATTGTGGCTACTAGGTTTTGCATCAACACTTACCATCAAAAGTGGGTGGCCTAATCTTTCTCAGCTCCCCTTGTAGCTCATTTTCCATGTCTTAATTTCCAATGTCTAACTATAGACATTTATGGGTTGCTCCTAGATTCCTCAGATGAGTATGACCTCCTAGTTGCATAAAGCAATGGGTAATGATGTCTATGACTTTTGGTAGCACTCTTGGAATGTCTAGATCTTTCATGTGATATCTTCTTTGAACATTCCCTACCTTCTTTATCTTGAAATGAGGTCGACCCAACTTGCATTTGCCTCTATAGTAAATTCAAGCTCTGCATCAGTTGAGTGTTCAACTAATTTTGTTGCTCCTAAGGCTTTAACATTCTTTCATTGTTAAATCTACAATTCTGCACCTCCATCCCCAAGATTTTCATTGTTTTCACCACCTCTAACTGTTCAATATTTTTTATATACCAGTTAAATTATGTTTCTTCATTATCCACATTGGTATTCATATCTCAAATCTCTTCCTCACGACTGTATGGAATTTCCTCTTCTTCCATTTTCTTCCCAATATTGATTTGGGATCTTTGACATATGATTATATGTAATGCAATACCACATTGACAATTTTTTCATATAATTAAATCTGCTAGATAAAAATGATTTTTGGAATTCTCTTAACAATTCATATATATTTAAGAATTTTGTAAACTACCTATTTGACAATTTTGTCAAATTAGGGCTACATGCCCATTTTACATCCAATTTCTAGAATGATCTAAATCACATCTTCATGATCTATTTGCTTGTAATTATTCTCCTATTTAGCATTGTTTCATTGTTAGCTCTACAATTATGCACCTCCATCATCAAGCTTTTCATTGTTTTCACCACCTCTAATGGTTTAATGATTTTTTTGTCGATTATATTATGTTTTTTCATTACTCGCACTAATATTCAAACCTCAAATCTCTTCCTCATGACTATGCAATTTTTCCTTCTATTATCTTCCCTAGTGTTGATTTGAGATCTTTGATCTATGATTGAACGTAATGCAATACTATATCTGCAATGTGTTCATACCATTAAATTTGTTAGATAAAAATTATTTCAATAATTCTTTAAAAAATTCCTATATATTTAAGAATTTTGGAAACTACCCATTTGACGATTTTGTCAAATTAGGGCTACATGCTGATTTTCTGTCAAATTTCTAGAAGGATCTAAATCACTTTTTTCATGATCTAATTGCTTGCAATGATTCTCCTATTGATAATATTTCCAATGACTATATAAACATACTAATTTCTGAGTTAATAGCTAAGTTGCACTGAAACAGATTCGGGGAGGGATACAGATATGCCAAATTTTGAAAAATGTTGGATACGATACGGCAAGGAAACGACAACAGACACACACACACATAAAAGGCCACGAGACATACATTCTTTAGATTGCCATTCATCAATTAGATTTAAAGGTAGTCATGTCATTTATAAAAATTAAAATTAGCAAACTCAAATATTGTCTTAAGCAATATGCTTCTATCTTAAGTGCCAGAGATAAGTCACCCATTATAAAGAATTTAAACAAGAACATGTCAGCTACTTCTAAACATCGATTTCAAAACCTAAAATTACTTGATGGATGTATCCAAATGATACCATCTAACAAATATTAAGCTAATTGCACCTCTAGAAAAGTGTTGAAATTTGTGATTAAACACAATTTTTTATGTAAGCCAGAGTGTTGAAATATTGTAACTTCGAAGAATATTCTATTTGTACTTTTTGTGGTCCCCGATGGTCCTATCGGGAGAACCACTTGTATTACTTTGTACCCCGATGCTTCTAATCGGAAGAACTAATAAGAGTCATGAGGTAGTCCCCTCAAATTGTAAAGGTGGATCATTAGCACCCCAGTTGTAGTTACTTGAGCCTACATGATTAACTCGAGCCTACATGTCGGAATTAATTATTAAAGTGAACGGATGAATATAAATAGAGGTGTGGCACTCCTCATTTGGAACACACACACTCACTTGTGTAGCGCATTAGTGAAGGAGAGAGAAGTAGCTGGAGAAGGAGGAGGATCAGTCTTTGATCAGTGTTTTGGTTTTACCTTTTATCTTTTGGGGCATCTATATTGAGGAAGCTTTTGTTGGGTTTTTTCCTTTAGGGTTTTCCCAGGATAAATTTGTGTTGTTCTTGTGATATTGTTTCTTTCAGTGATCCTGTTTATATGCTTTTGTTATGAAATTGAAATGAAATAATGATGATCAAGCTTAGCATATAAAAATTTAACACAGAGACTCAACTATGTTGTATTTTAGTTGGTCAACTCACCAACAAGACAATCAACTAGGCAAGTTAGAGTCGATTGGCTAGCCGACTGGCTCATAAAGGGCCTAAATTCACAGGATTGTCTATGATTTGGAACCGGCTTGGATATTCAAATTTGACATAATCAACCATGTTTTAAGGGGATTAATTAAGCACTCTAGTATAAATAAGTGAGCTCATGTTTTAGTGTAGCTTAGGTGTGATTGTGATGACATGCATTATTGAACTCTATGCCATAATACTATATCTAGACACCAATGAGTTCCATTGGATATGTTGTTTATGTTTTATGGTTTATACTAATAAAAATGCTTGAAATAAGATTAAAATATCACATGCATATTATATGGAGAACTGGCTAAACAATGCACCATCATAATTCTATCCACAACATAAGGACATGGATATGAGTGTACTAGAAATGGAGTAAATAAGGCCATAGGTCAAGGGTTCATACTAATTCAAAAAGGAAAAGAAGAAAACTGAAGCTTGTTGGAAGATTATTGGAAATATGTGTTGGTTTACGTAACCCTTCATAAATGTAGTATGCTATTTTGTATGGATAAAGCTACCGTTGTATCAATTTTGATATGCAAGTTGTTTTATCACATATGCAAGTCATTGGGGTTTATTTGAAATGAAGTTGTGAGGAATTGGCAAAAATATTGAAAAAAATAGTCATTGTACTTCTACACTAGGCTGTGAAACTAGCAGTATAGTAGACAAGCATTTGATACAATGAAATGTCCACAGATCAATGATTTTTCGAACCAACGACAAGCCTCTATCAATTTTGGAAAATTACAATGAAACAAAATCCATGAGACATAAAATGTCGTATTAGCATTCCCCAATTTAGGATTAAGGTTTTTCTCTTGATTTATAAGCTTTGAGGCTTTATATCTAAGTCTTGAGGTTCAATTTAGGATTAGGGATTTTTTATAGTTTGCCTTTGGGGTTATTTATTTGTTTATTTTCATGTCAAAAAATCACTATTTCTAGTCAAAAACTTGCTCTGTAGCATCATAAACGTTTCAGAAAACCAGGAAACGACTAGAAACTCTGGAAACGTTTCGGGAAACGACTGTAAACGACGTGGAAACGTTTCTGATTTTTGGATACAACTTGGAACGTTTAAATGTTGTTTCCAAGCCGTATCCCCTCCGTTTCAGTTTCTGAAATGGGGAACGAAGTTTCCCCTCCCCTTCCTAGACATTTTCGGTAACTTAGGAGTTAAGAGATACAAATTATAACCCTCCCAAATTTGCAATTTTACCCAATTTTGCATCGTTCCTATAGTTGCATTTGTTCTCAAGGACCAACTTTTAAGACCTATAGAATGAAATCTAGAAATATTCAAAAAAACTTATGTATCAAGCGCTAGTAGTCCATATGATTATGAGTGCTCAACAACTAGATCCTTGATTTAATGCTCCAGTCATTTTTTACATAATTCTTGAATTGCCAACTTTTATTTTTTGCACTCACCCACCCCCTAGACTTACAATTATGAGTGAAAAATACTATTTCACAAACAAAGCAAAGGTGAGAAAACTTCACTTCAATAAAGATTTTAACTCATTGAGAAGGTAAAAGAATGTTGAGTAAATAATTTTTTCTAGTTTTGAAATTCTTGGTTACTTTTACCTCCTCCAAGTTTTCTAAAATCACCAAGTGCTATCCCAAAGTGGATTTTGGTTTGTTTCCATATCTCTGCTCCACACCCTTTGGGATTTTGACAAAATCTTCTTGGATTATTTTTGTGCATGGTCAACAATTACACTATCAAAATCGCAACCCCAATAGAGCCCTTGTCAACTAACTAGCCACAAGTATTCAAAAGTCACTAATTGCCTCTTTATGGAAAATTGAAGTTGAACATGCAGACACCTCTCTTTCACATTTATGCAGTCCTAACTACAAATAGTGACGAAAAAAATTCAAAAAATCCCAAGTAAATCTACTCTTGTTATGGCCAAAACAAGTTTTTGGCTCCATACCTTTTTTACTTTTCATTGTGTTAACGTGGCATGACATGTGGATGTTAATGTGTTAGTGGGTCCTACAAGTTATTTTTAAAGATAGTACAACTATGAGAGCTATTCTCTGAATGGTACCCTATTCAGTTAACTAGGGTTCCTAGTTAGTTAACTAGGAAGAGCAAGCCCCTAGCATGTACCCTAGGGCCCTCAATAATATATTGGCATTCTTGGTCTAGGACCAAGCAGGTTGATGCCATGGGAAAGTCCTTAGCATTTGGCTAGGGAACCTATCTGTCTCTAGGGAATTTTGGTCAAGGACTAGGCAATGCTTGGTCATAAGGACCAAGCAGATCCTGCAGGTTGAGACAGAGACATCCTGGTCTGGGACTACGCAAATTCTTGGTCTAGGACCAAGCAGGTCTTGCAAGTGTGTACATGGCCAGTTAACTAAATGGATCTTGGACAGTTAACCAAGATGATGATGTGTGATTCCCTCCTCTCCTAGGTCTTCGATATGGTTGAGCTAAGTCGCCTCCTCAAGGGATTGGCCACCCCTTGTTGGAGTCATTGGCATTTGACCTTAGGAGTAGTTAAAAGGACCAGAGGATCACATCATCCAGTTTGGACCTTCCTTATATGGTAATGATAAAAATTCTAGTTATTATGGAACACTTATGGACCACATACCTTGAGAGAGAAAGATAAAATTTTGGTTGCTTCTCCTTGTGGGTAAAAGGGTTGTCTTCCCACTTGGTTGTGACACCTCTTGTTGACTTGTGGTTAGCCTTGTGCTTGACTTGGTCTTATGTTTCCCTTGTTGGTCCTAGCACCCCTCTTGAATGTGGTACCTTAATCCTTTTGTTATGATTACTTAACTTTAATTTATATTTTGAAACCCTCCTAATGTTATGACGTCTTAGTTACCCCAAGTCAATGAAGGGTTAGAAGGGGGATCCTTCTAGAAGTCCTTAAGAGGTTATAAATACAAATCTAATCCTTCATTGTGAGCTTATCTTGAAGAAAAATTAGAGATTTGATTCTTAATGATTGTTCCAACGTTTTGATATGCTGGTTGGAGGTGACCTCTAGGGTTTCTTTGTCTTTATTGCATGGGAGCTCTCTTGTTTGTTTCTCTACTATCCTTCATGTGAGCTGTGGTCTAGTTTTTGGACTGTTAGAGGGAGGGCGCTACCTATTAGGGTAAAATTGAGACTGCTGCTACCTATTAAGAGGGGGTTGATGTTAGATTAGAGGTACTCATGCCTGTTAAGACACCTTTTGTTGCTTGTGTGCTGCTTGTTGAAGGTCGTCGTCCCACTGTTTGAAGGTTGCTGTTGTTGCTACTAACTGTTGGGGAGGGTATAGTGGTCTGTTTCTTGGGTTGTCACCCTAATCGTGAGTTGTTTGTGTTGGGTTGTCACTTTGGTTGGGGTGAGTTGTTTGTGTTGGGTTGTCACTTTGGTTGGGGGTTGTCACCTTAACCATGAGTTTTTGTAGGGCTGTCACTTGAGCCGTGGGCTGGTTTTGGATTGCCACATGAATCTTGGGTTGGTTGTTGGACTGTCACCTAAGCAATGAGCTATTGTGGGCTATCTGTTGAGTGGATGCTACCCTTGTTGGGCTGTTTAATCAAGCCGCTACCCTATGTGGGATGTTTGAGCAAGTTGCTACCCTATTTGGGATGTTTGAGTAGGCTGTTGCACTGTGTTGGAATGTTTGAGTGGGACACTGTCCTGTGTGGATTAATTGAGTGACTATTGCCCCATGTGTTTTCTGTTTGAGTGGGCCACTGCTTTTTGTGTGGGATGTTTAAGTTGGACACTTGTTGGTTGTCTTGGTTTACATCTTGAAGTTGATCTTGATGTCCTTACTCTTGTATCTTCTACTGTACTTGTCTAAAGCTATCCTACAATAATTTATCTTTCTCTCTCTCTCTCAAGTATGTCCATGCCCTTAGGTAAGGGCCATACTTGCTTCATTTAGTGAGTTGTCTCCGAGAGACAAGATCTGATATGAAAGTATTTCGAGTACAAGGGAGGTCCAAATCAAACTTATTTCTATTTGTTTTGTTAGATTAATGTACTGTTGTTCATTATTATACTAGTACTGTTTTATCGCTTATGTACTTTGCAGTGGTTATGCATTTTGTTTCAAACCCCAACTTTAACAAAGTGATCCTTAAAGGAGTGTTAAAGTTGAAAGAGATGAAAATTATGTTTGTTATTGATTAGATTTTTACTACTGCTGTACTTTTTACTTTACCATCATATTACAATTTAAATTTGCATTAAAAGTACAATTTTGCTAATTTTATGAAAAACCCTAAAACTTCAATAGTTATCACTTGGTGCAACCATGCCATCCTCCAACAACTTCCATGTCACCTTACTCTATCTCGTGGCCCCCTTTTCCTTTATTTGCTTTGCAAAGTTCTCAAGTTTGATGTGATTGGGTGGTCCCACTTGGACACATGGCAACTAATCATTCATTTCGAGAGTGAAGGCCTCACTTAACAATTTAGCAAATTGCTTGTTGAAATGCATATGTACAGTAGATCATGGATGATCCACAACCATTCGATATTTTGGGGTTGCAATATAGGGTTAAAATCCAATTAGTTATACTCCCAAAATCCTTATCAACAATTGATCTTCATTTTCCACCGTTGGATTAAGCAATCCTCCTTATTTTCTTCCAATCCACTAGGACACATGGTGATCATACAACATTTTAGATCTTGCTTAAGTGGTTTCCAATACCACTTCCTCATCTTCCAAAACCACTTACCATCCTTGTCGAAATTGCCTTTTTAATTCTTGTGCAATGGGTTCCCTTGGAGATGTCGTAGCCTCTCATTCATTTTGGGAGTGAAGGCCTCACTTAAGCTTCAAACAATTTCCTTCTTCAAATGCATGCGCGTTGTAGATCTTGAATGATCCTCAGTTGTCCAATTTTTCAGGGATGCAACCTACAATTAGAACACGATTAGTTTTGCTTCCAAAATCATTTCCAAGAACAACCATTTCAAGTGAACAACCATTTTATAACTTGTTTAAGTGGTTTTTGGTGCCATTTCCTCGGCCTTCGAAACCACTTACCATGGGGTTAAACATGGAGGTTTTTAACGAAGACTTTTCCCTCTAATATTCCATGCCATTGGGACACATAGGATCTCCACAACAATTTCAAAGCTCCAATTCTTGTTTCTAATACCACCCTCGTAGCCTTGGAAACCACTTAACGCCACTACCAATACCCACTTTTCATACATCTTGATATGGGACTATACTAGACACATAGCACATACCTATACATTTTGGAGATGCTAAAGAGATTTTGAATACCATTGTTTGAGCTTTGAAACCACCAAACCATCTCTATGAAACTAAACTATTTGTGCACTTGATTTATCATATGCACATTTTTTGGGAAAAAATTCCAAGTCATTTTTAACCAATGTAGTTGAATATCATTAGAATTTTAACATTTTGACAAATTTGAGTCTCATGGTTGGTAATTTCGCCCCCTATAGTGGTGAATTTCACTACACAACGACCATATAAACTAGTGGTTATAGAAATGTGCCAATTTTTCCAAAGAAATACATTTTTAATTACCATAATCTTTCCTGACTAGCTTCCAATTTCCTTACTGTCTTATAAATTTCACAATAATACACTTCTTCTCCTTAACAATTAACAGACGGGTGACCTGTATTTGCATTTTTCCCATAGTTTCCTCATTGAGGCTTTTTCTCAAATGCTTGACACAATGTTTTCCTATATAAACTGGTTTATACAGATAAAACCCCAGTGTTTCAATCTTGAGCTTTGATACCACTTTGTAACATACACAACCACCCCTTTAACAATATTGAGTTGATGGGGTATTCCATGTTGCTTATAAACCCTCAATCTATGATATACTATTCAAAATTCCATTGATTTACTATGCATTTATTTAATAGCGGGAATACATATATGCCTATCATTCATCTAAATTACTCATTCTATAGTATGCATGGATTCCTATCATGAATTCATATAGAGAATGAACATTAAGCTCACACAGGCATTTTCATAAACCACAATTAAATAAATCCATGACAACAATATAAACCATGAATTCAAGCATATTTAACACTTATCTTTATGGTATATGGTCCTCCAACTAGCTGCAAGTGAAGGACATTCTTCTCAACCATATGCACTCTATCACACTTGTTCTTTCTATGCTAGAGGTAACCCATGAGTTGGGGCTATCAATCCACAAGGGGTGAAGTACCAAGCTATTCTACCATCCTCACTTCATGCAACCGTTGGGTACAAAAATCCCCTCCACAACTGTCCCAATCAAATAGCACTCGTTTCCCATTAGCTTGCACAACGCAAGGAATGTGACCCCTTCTTTGCACCGTTGCCCCTCATGTTGTCCCCATTCCCTTCCAGTGGTCTATCACCGACCGACCAGGGAGTCTTCATGTTGGGATTCTAGGGACCTCAACTACAAGCTAGGTTCGTTTCACAAGGGCACCATGCCCATCGACACCAATTTTTCAAGGTAATTGGCATGAACAAGCATGGACTCTAGTTTTCCTTTGCAAGTAATGTACCAACCACCATCTCTCTCTTTGAATTCCTAGAAAGGGAATGAAAGAATCCATCCCACAATGAATGAATCTCTCACATTATATATGCATGGCTTTCATTTGCCATGTGGCTTCCTCAAAGGTGGCTACGTTTCCCCTTCTTAATCCCATCTTGAGATAATTATATAAAACTTAATCAATTCACCCCCATAACATGGTTTAGGGACCTTGAGTCAAATTCCTAACCAAGGTTGACAAGTACAATTGAGGACTTGAGTTAATACCAACTGGGGTCATCTCCCCTTAGTCCCATCTTTTACTTCCCCCACTTGTGGAATCAAATCCTCTCCATCTCTTTTTCATCCTTCTTTCACTTGCAAACTGTCATGAATTTTTATGTTTTCTGTAATGTACATCATTTACAATAATCATGCTCTCCTAGACCATAAATGTTTGGCATCTGGCCACTGCATCATTACATACATAATTACAGCATGGGTTCAAAAGAGGGGTGTTACAAGATCAAACAAACTCTATTAAGTATTTTGGATGCTTGGAAAACATTTAGCAAGCTTCCTATTGGTGACATTGACTAGAACTTGCAAACATCTTCTTCCAGAAATTCTAACGGCTCATTTTTTTTCCCAGTTAGAAACTAAGCTTGGCTAAAAGCTTGTGGCAAAAAGTATAAATAGATGTGGAATTTATGCATGGGTTTACAATTTTACATACATTAGCATAGATTTATCTTAACCTTGGATTTATTAAGTGTTGAACAGGATCAAAACCTTGAGGTGCCTTTAATAGATCTATGGTTAAGATAGATCTATATTAGTTTTATATTTTATTGATCCAACATGTATGTGAATTACAAGAAGCCACATCTAATTACCAACATTTCCCCACCAAGACCACATAGCAACTCACTTCTGTCAGCGCAATAATCGGTGTAATGTCTCTCTCTGCCCGACATATATTGACATACAAGGGGAGAAAAAGAGAGAAATAGAGTTGCAACAGCCTGTGTTTCCTCCCTACCATAAGCGAAGGAGGAACTTTTGAAGACGAGGACCACATGTGTCTTATTTAAATATTCTTAGTACAAGTAACACATATCTGTGATGTCTTTCCTATCTACATGTGTGTAAGAGAGAGTCATTTCCTAAAAATACAAAGATTGAGACTCTCAGATGAGTATTTCTTTACAACATGCTTGCTTATTAAATAAAATTTCCTGTGACTGATGGATGGCTTTCTCCTTCTGGCATGTGATGTGTAGATGTAAATTAATGTACACATTCATGCACTCATGTATGCATAGACAGATATGCCAAAGTGATTAAAACTAAAATGCATGGAAAGCTTAGAATGATGATAAACGGATCAGTTATTGATGTACTTCTTGGGCCCCTATGGATTTATACCTGCAATTGTGGTTGAAAAAGTCAGAGCAAAGCTTTAGTAATCAAGTCAACTCATCTAATTCTTAGTTACAATAGAAATATTGGCTGTGGTAGAATCTTTTGGAGACCATGATAAAGTCAAACAATTACCTAAAAATGTTGGAGCTCTGCAGATTGTTCTCTTGGATATGATTATAGTGAAATTGTAGAAGCAGGGAATTTGTAACAACCAGTACAGAGCTCAAGGCCATCATCCCACCTGTTGAGCCACAAATAGTAAGAGTTCTAACCATCAGCGACAAAGAATCTTATTGAGCCATGCCGGATTTTTAGATATTCTAAAAGTCTTACCTGACATTGACGGTGTCAATGCAAAATTGAAAGATGGAAGTAAGGCCCCTGCTGCTAAAGGTATTGCAAGCGTATTATATGCGATAGCCCAGGCCAGATTCTGATTAACTTTGCTGATTGTTTCTCTTGCAAGGTCTATAGCCTCTAATATCTGTCAAGATGGTTTGATATAAAAGTTTGAGCAATCCAGCATGTTTAACATGAGATGTGAAACAAAAAATGAATACTCTTATATTGGCACAGATACATCAGATGCAGCACCTTCACATAGCAATGTACATAACAAGGCTACACGATCATGGCTGGGAGTTGGAAGTAAGTCGGTGAATATGGAAGCAAGAAAACTATTTCAAGGGACAAAGATTCCAAACCCATACTAGGATTATGTAGAAATGAGCTTAATTTCTCATATCGAGACAATAAAAGAAGACAAATTACAGATATTTTGTTGTCTTGAAAGGTTTATCAGAAAAATAGTAATAGGAATTTCGAAATGCAGCAGCTTGATTGGTACATTTACTTCTCATATTGAAATTTAAAACCCTGAGGTGCCAAACTATAGCTAATTAGTTATATTTTATTGAGCAAGATCATGATAAGTAGTGTTTCCACGAGGAAACTAGTATAGAAATGACAATAAATGCTAAACTCTCAGTATATTCCAGTGAATAGAAAGGTTAAATTACGCCTTGGAGAAAACAAGTGTTGCAAATATCTCTGATTTCACCATATTTTTCCAAGTTTCTGATATATCTGAGTTATTCAGGTACAAGTTTATGATTGCTGATATTTTCCAACATTTTCCCCAATATTTTCAATAATATATTTTTGGACACTTGATGATATATTCCCTGAAACGATATTTGCAACATTGGAGAAAATAAATACATAGCAATGGGGTATAAACTGCATCTAACATACTTAGTTTAAAATTGTGCAGAAAAATGTTGTTGCACACCATTTTTTAATATGATATTAAAACTTGTATTATAAATCTAGAATCCTGGACTAATTATTTTTATGCCTGATTACATGATTTATCAACATAGGTTATGTGATTGGCGAGGGACTTTTGAGGTGGGTACCCATACATATAAATATAAGCCTATTGCAAAAAGAATGCATGGATAATTTTTCTATATATTTGTCCTACAATTCCAGTTGCGAGGGATGAAATCCCAGTCATACAAAGCAGCGTCTTCAAACCTAAAAAACATAGTTTCACAGTTTATAAAGTAGGGAATCTAGATATTGTTGCGAAAGAAAATCACCATGGGCACATAACATCTTGAAAACATGGAAGACATTTTAACAGAGGGGAGCAATATTGGGAGGCATATATTATCCCGAAGTAAAGCTAAACCAGAGGTGTTTGCCCCCAAAATAAAGAATTACTACAACCCTCAATAGATGAAAAAAATACAGTTGACTAGCATACCACCCAAACTTGGGAAGGAAAAGGTAAAAATTGGGAGGTGATATTTGTAAGACTTGAAGAACTTAATCATATTACAAGGTTATGAGAAAATTCAATAATACAAAAGCAATATAGAGGTTCTATGATTGGATTCAATATTACAAAGATAGGTTAATTGTTACAAGGTTACACAAGACAAGACGCTTCTTATGGTAAAATATGAGTTTCATCATCATGTGGAAAAGTCAGATCAGAGACCCTATCTTGTTAGATCTAGATTCTCATACCAGACCCAACCAAGGTGTCAAGGACAAACATGGGAGGCCTGGGAGAAATATAAAGCCACTATAGGGTTGGATTGGAAATAAACATGTTGAAAGGCTCCATTGAACAATATTTTAGGTGGTTGCACATCAAGTAGATGATGGTATGTGGGGGATCACCCAAGGTTTAATACCAGACCCAACCAAGGTGTCAAGGACGAACATGGGAGGCCTGGGAGAAATATAAAGCCACTATAGGGTTGGATTGGAAATAAACATGTCGAAAGGCTCCATTGAACAATATTTTAGGTGGTTGCACATCAAGTAGATGATGGTATGTGGGGGATCACCCAAGGTTTAACTACCTAAAGATAGCTAAACCATCTTTCATGCAGATTCTTCCTCAAATGGGGAGTTCCATTGCTCGCAAGAGGAATTAGAGTATATAGTCCTTCATTCATAGTATGAAGAGAAACTATTTAACATTAAAGAGAACAAGTTGAGAACTTGCTCTTCATCTTGTTATCCACTATTTTTGCACTTAGTGGATTTCTAGTGAGCCCCCGAAGTCATGAACAAGCCATTTGTTCATTGTCTGTGCTTGGAAGGTTCTGTGGTTACATCAGGACCAGTTGTGGTCCCTTTTTTTTAAATGCATTTTCATACCCCTTGGGGGCGTTGTAATAAATGCTCTAACACGACAAACTTTTTGTAAAGGACTTGGATTCCTAGGACTTGGCTATCAATCCGATTATTCCAAGGTGTTTTTTCCCTTGTCAATCATGCAATGCTGAATAAGCGAGGTATAATTTTCAAGTTTTTCACCGCTCCTCCAAAGCTGAAATTTCTGTCTTGGTGGTTAGGCCTTAGGAGGTTATTAAAGTTCATGTGTTGATGTATATAAGCATGTTAGTCATCGGTATTGAGTTGTATGGACATGTATTAGGTCCCCCTAGAGTTTTGTTTGATTCCGAGAAAAATATTTTTTTTTGTTTTTTTAGCCATTTTTTAATGGTTTAATTGAAAAAATTCAAAATGTAAAAAAAGTATGACCCGAAGTCTGTTTTTGGTGTGTATGGGATTTTTTTCAAGATCAGGGACCTCGAGACCCACTTTTCTCATGCTCCGAGTGACTAAGTTGTCCCGTATGACGTTATTTCTCCACCTGTGCGACGAAATGACAAATATTTTGATGAAATGCACCAAAGTCAAAATTTAAAAAAAAGTCAAAAACCAATATTTTAAAGTGGGAAATGACATCGCATGTGGGTCCTTATGTCATGCGACCCTTCTCCAAATGTGAAGGAAACTCAAACTTTGGGTAAAAGGTTAAGGTTTTGAAGTGTTTTGTAAAGGGGGTGACATCAAGCATTAGGAAAATCGCAATGTTAGTGTGAGGGTGCGATTGTATTAAGTGTGGACCTCTCTCTCCATGTCTTAAATTGTTAAAACTTTGGGTTTGTTGAGTTATGATATATCACCAATCAAGCAAGCGAATGGGATAGAGGTGACCTCAACCCAATATGGTTCACGCTAACACCAAGCATGGAACGCTAACACCAAGCATGGATGCGATATGTTAAGGTGTTAATTTCTTTGGTATGTTGTAATGAGATATGGTATCATATGTTTAATCAAAGTATGAACTCATACCATCAAATCGCATGTGTTGAGGGGTTGACGCCAATAAGGAGAGAGCGAGTGAATTGGTGAGGAGCGTATCTCTCTTGGAGAGGTGGCACTCTTCCATTGGAAACCAAATCAATTACAATGTTTGGACTGCCTCTCAACTCAGTTCAACTGGACTCCTTCTACCAGTGTAGTTAGCACCCCCTAGGGGTTTGTAGTTTCTATTTAAGCGAGGCCTTCTTTCTCATTCAAGACAGATGGAAGGAATCTATGCTATTGTATGTACTATTGTTGTATTGTTGATGAATAAAATTGAGATTTTGGAGGTCCCAACTGTGCAAGAACTTTCATGGATGTGATGTTGTGCATGTATTAACGAGGTGAAATCTAACTAGCTGTAATTTTGCTTTCTTCAAATTGTAGATATTTTCTAGCATAGAAGGCTATTTCTAGTCCATTGGGCAAGCATTTGAAGACCCAAGTTACTTGTTTATGTTGTGTTATTTGAGATCGGGAGTAGTAGACTGTAGTCGGAAATACTTATACTCTTCTTATTTCTCCTAACATAATATACTAGACTAATCTCTTTTGTTATGGGCGATTGTAGCTTGACAAGTCATCTAGGTTGAAGGAGATCTTGAGCTCAGTTGCATCTTGCTCTCCTTCAATACATTTTTGTGGATCTAACTGATCTTGCAATTTTAGGCACTCCCTTTTTCTCAAAACAAAAGGATTCAATAGCTGGGGTTGAGGCCTTCCACCTCATTAAAAAAACTACTATCCTTTTTTGGTTACCTTTATTTTGAAAAGTTGCAAGCATAGATCTAATCCTCAAAGTTAAATATTTTTTATTTCTAAAAGGATTGTGCATGGCATAGATCTAAAATTCACTTATTTAGCATCAAAAAGCTTAGATCTAGTATCATTTTCTTAGTATTTGAAATACCAAAATTTTCCAAATTTTTGCAAGTACTAAGTAGTGTAAATTTTTAGTGTATTTTTGCATCTAACCCACTAATTTGGCATCTTAAGCTTGCTGGTTTTTAGCAGGTCTATGAAAAAAAAGAGAAAGATGCTACCGAATTTTTGAGTTTTAAGCCATCCAGAGCACCCATATAAAATCCTACCTCCCCCCTCTTCATTCATCTTCTTCTAGGCAACAATTTTAGCCCTTTTGACCCATTTTCAAGGGTCAAAAGGTGCCTTACTTTTCAAGAAGTTTGATTGAAACAAATAATAAAAGATCAAGTGGGATAACGGCTCCCACACCCCTCTTTCCCCATTTGAGGGAAGTTTGTATTGTCCTTTGATGTGATTGGGTTTTTCTTTCCTTCTTTCGGTTAAAAGTTTTAGATTAGTTTTGCATCCGTTATATAGCTAGATTCTATTTCAAAGGTTACTTTAGAATCTTTAGTTTTTTTTATATATATTTGTAGATCTAACCCAGTCTTGACCTCTCGAGTAAGGCTTTGTCCTGAAAGAGATCCACGACTGTAGTTTCCTTATATGCAAAACTGACGAACTGTTTAGAATAAATCACAAGCACACAATCCATCCTTGAAGGGCTGTATTAGTACTTTTGTTACTTGCTTTCACTAAATCGGAACAAACATTTGCCTATACTGTGTATGATCTACCCCTCGCAGCTTAGTATGAGACTTGGGGATATCAAAAGCAGTATTGTGCATTCATTAATTCCTCACATCTAATTAATCAAACTCACATTAATAAAATTCACAACCCTCAAAACATTACGAAAATCTGACGTAACAAGCTTGAGAAATAGTGGGCGAATTCTTTAGGAAAAGCGGGAACAACTAGAAAGCGACTGTGGGGTCTCGTTAGGCTACATCCTTGTTGGTGTAGTGTTGAATGTTAAACTAGCAGCAACAAAGATCTTCCTGCATGCATAAGACTTAAATTAGGAAGGCAATTGTATTTAATTATTTTTCCTAAAATAATTAAAGTGATCTAATTGTTTATTGACTTTAAGTGAAAGTGAAATTAGGGTTTTTTCTTTACCAAAAGTTATAAAAGAGAGATCAATTGGTGGAGATGACACTATTGCATTCCAACAGAGACGGAGGAAGAAGTGTGAGAGAGAGAATTTTGGCGAAGAAGACGAAGGAGCACTAACTCAGGAAGGAAGCCCTAAATTGCAGAGGAGAGAGACAAGAGGCTTTGGCGGAGGTATACCGTATAGCAACAGCAACAGGTCGTACAACAACAGGCTGTACAACAATAAGCTGCCTTAGGAACCGTGCCATTTCACAGGTTTTCCTTAGTGATTTTTGGGTGTTTTGATTTTTCCATCTAGGGCATAAATCAATTTTTTGATATTGTAAAAGCTTTGTATTTTCTTAATAAAATATCCTCTCATATTGCTGAACTAGTTTTCTCATCTTGGGTTTTGTCCGACGGTTTCTAATGATGTGATTGATGTTGTAAATGGTTCTCAGTTTTCTATTCCGTTGCATACTGTAAAGAAGTTCATGTGTGGTTATTTCAGTTAAATTTAAATATATTGTTTTGGCCCTAGTTGTGCTTTAAAGAAAAATTTACATGGTATCAGAGCTCTGGTGAGCTCAAGCTGAGAGATTTGCAGCAGCAGTGATAGATCAGGGGCAGATCTATTGAAGACACAAACCTAGACTTCTAGATCTAGGGTTTGACAGGGAACACTTCACTATGGCCGTGCAGTTGAGAGTTGAGGATAGACTCCAGGGTGCTCAGAACTTTCCTACATGGAAAGAAAGGATCACAAGGATCCTCGATGTAAGTGATGCAGAGGAACACATTGACTCCATGAAGGTTGCACCCACAGATCCGACAGATTTAGCAGCTTGGAAGAAGATTGATTCCAAAGCCATGTTGATCATCTTGTATGGGGTGAAGGACCACATAGGCCCTCACCTTTCCGGGAAGAAGACCGCATTGGAGATGTGGAAGGCTTTGGAAAGTCTATACCAGAGCAAGAACGAGAACCAAAAGATGGTGCTGCAAGAGAGGATGTGCATCACCAAGATGGCCAAGGGAGAAGGAGTGGTGCCTTATCTCATGACGTTCACACAGATCTGGGATGAGCTTGGAGCTGTTGGCTCTAAGACTGAGGATGAGAAGCTAGTTCGGATAGCCCTCAATGGCTTCTCTAAGACATGGGACACCTTTGTCAAAGGTGTTGTGGCTAGGGGAAAGCTCCCTGATTGGAAGAGACTATGGGATGACTTTGTGCAGGAGGAGACCCGCATGGGTCAAGGATCAGGCTCATCCAGCAGTGCCCCATAGATTGTGGATGAGGAGGCTCTAGCCCTTCCAGGGAAGAGCAAGGGTAATGCAAAGAGGAAGAAGGATGGTAAGAAGAACCTTGACGTGTCAAAGGTCAAGTGATTTTATCTGCCACAAGCAGGGACACTTTGCCTCCCAGTTCCCAGACAGGAAGAAAAAGAGTAACACTCAAATGGCTGGATCTACAGAGGTGGATGAGTTCATTAGAAACTTTGATGAGGAGTTCTACTTGATAGCTTGCATGGCAAGCACCACAGGGAGCAGTATATGGTACATCGACAGTGGAACATCTAGTCACATGACTGGACAGAAGAGATTCTTTAGAGACCTGCAGGAGGGTGGAACAAGGATCCATGTTGAGCTGGGTGATGATGCATGAGGGAGTTGGAACTGTTTCATTTGAGAGGGAGTCTGGCAAACCCCTTAGTTTTGTTGATGTGTTATATGTTCTAGGATTGGCCAAGAACCTTATATCAGTCTCCACTCTGGAAGACAAGGGATATCAGGTGAAGTTCCGTGATTAAGAGTATATATTAAGCCCAAGGGGTCAAATAGGAGCTTGGATCGGGTGATTGACAGAAGGAGCAGGAAGGTGTACAAACTACACTTTGAGCCTGCAAAGGCTCTAGTCAGCAGCAGTCAGGGTGAGTTGTGGCATAGGAGGATGGCACACTTACACCATGGAGCACTGAGGAATTTGAGACAGGCTGTCATTGGAGTACCTCACGTACAGGAGGAGAAGCATAACCACTGCAGGGTTGTGCTTTGGGGAATAACATCAGGAAACTTTCCCACAGAGTGAGCACAAGTCTAAGGAGCCCTTGGACTTAGTGCATTTTGATGTATGCAGACCTATGAGTGTCCATTCGTTCAATGGTTACAGTTACTGCATAAACTTCATTGATGACTATTCCAGGAAGAACTGGATCTATTTCCTGAAGGCCTAGTCAGAGGTCTTTGATAGGTTCAGAGAATTCAAGACTCTCGTGGAGAACCAAACAGGAAAGAAGATTCGTGTGTTGAGAACAGACAGCGAGGGTGAGTACACCTCCAATGAGTTAATGGAGTATTGTTTGGCAGAGGGGATAAAGAAGGAGCACACTATGTCCCATACCCCACAACTGAATGGAGTTGCAGAGCGAAAGAACAAGACTATGGTAGGAGTAGCCAAGGCCATGCTATTTGATCAGGGATTGCCACTATTCCTTTGGGCCGAGGCATACAGGACTGCAGTGTACATTCAGAATAGGTGTCCCCACACAACTTTGGGGAGGAAGACACCAGAGGAGGTCTTCAAAGGAAATAGGCCAGATGTGAGTCACATTCGCATATTCGACAGTGTCTGTTATTGTCATGTTCATGCTGACACTAGGAAGAAGCTAGACCCTTTTGGAGAGAAGGGGTTACTTATTAGTTATAGCAAGACTTCGAAGGCATACAGAGTTTACATTCCTGCTCGCAAGAGGATCATTGTGAGCAAGGATGTCCAGTTCGATGAGGACAGGGCCTTGCGGAGATCGATGGACTTACAAACAGAGCAACAACCAACACAGGATTCAGGGGTTAAGTTGGAAAAGCCAGATGTACAGGTACAAGTACAGACATAGGGAACAGGTTCTGGTAGTTAGAGGGAGTCAGGTGGACATGATTCTCCTATCTTTGACGGGGAGGATGAGCAACAACATGAGACTGACATCCAGCAAACGCAACAGGTAGACACTAAGCCAAGGCCTAAGTGGTTCAGGTCCACCGTACAGGAATCCAGGAAGGTAGATCTTCCACAGAGATATTTTAGATTGAGTGTACCACAAGAGAGACTCAGTTATAGGGCACTAATGATAGATTTGATTAACTCTGAACCTTCTAGTTTCGAGGGGGCTACACAACATGATGTGTGGTGGGAGGCTATGGTTGAGGAGTATGACTCCATCATGAAAAACCAGGTATGGGAGGTTGTGCCAAGACCTGAAGGAAAGAAGGTGGTAGGGTCTAGGTGGATCTACAAGGTGAAGCATGCATCAGACGGAAGCGTGGAGAAGTACAAGGTACGCTTCGTGGCTAAGGGGTTTTCACAGAAGGAGGGTATTGACTATGAGGAGACCTTCGCCCCTGTAGCCAACTATTCTTCTATTCGGACCATTATCTCTTTAGCAGCAGAGATGGGTTGGCAAGTCCATCAAATGGATGTCAAGACATCCTTCCTCAACAGAGTGATAGAGGAGGAGGTGTATATTGAGCAACCAAAGGGGTTTGATGTGGAGAACAGGGAGACGCATGTATGCAGACTGCATAGAGCTCTTTATGGGCTTAAGCAGACACCTCAAGCATGGTACTAAAGGATAGACAACTATCTACGGGAGATGGGATTTCAGCAGAGTGAGGCTGACCACAACCTGTACTTCTTGACAGGCGAGGTTCCTCTCATACTGGTCTTATATGTGGATGATCTATTTTTGAAAGGAGATGAAAGGCTGATTGGAGACTGCAAGTCCAACCTTGCAGTGGAGTTTGAGATGAAATACCTTGGGCTGATGCATTACTTTCTGGGCTTGGAGGTTTGGTAGAGAGATGGATGCTTCTTCATTGGACATGGGAAGTATGCAGTAGAAATCTTGAAGAGATTCGGGATGGAGGACTGCAAGCCTATGGCCATACCTCTAGTTTCCAACTGGAGGAAGATTAATGCATCAAGGTTAGACGGATTTGATCCTACCTTGTATCATCAGCTTATCGAATCACTTATGTATCTGGTCAACACACAGCCAGACATTAGCTTTGCAGTCAACTCTTTGGGTTAGGTCATGGTGGACCCTCGGAGAGTGCATTGGACGACTGCGAAACACATGCTTCGCAACATCAAAGGTACAATGGAGTATGGATTGGTTTATGAGCGTAGGGGGAGTGTATAGTTAGCAGGTTTAATAGATGCTGACTGGGCAGGATGTGTAGAGGACCGGAAGAGTACTTCAGGTTGCTGTTTCAGCATTGGGTCAGGGGTTGTCTCTTGGTTCAACAAGAAGCAGAAGTCAGTTGCAATGAGCTCGGCAGAGGCTGAGTACATGGAAGCCAACATGTCTGAGGAAGTTACTTTTAGGGTTGTTCAAGTGTGAGCTAGAGGCTATAGTAGTTCACTGTGACAATCAGAGTGGCATCAGGCTATCCGAGAATCCAGTGTTCCATGACCAGAGAAAACACATAGACATCAGGTACCACTTCTTGAGAGATTGTGTTCAGAGAGGAACCATTCGGTTGGAGTACATATAGACAGATGAGCAGGTGGCAGACATTTTCACCGAGGCACTTTGCAGACAAAGTTTTGTGAAGTTCAGAGATAAGTTGGGGTTGCTATCGAAACACTTCCTTGTTGAGAGGGAGTGTTAAACTAGCAGCAACAAGGAAGGTCTTCCTGCATGCAGAAGACTTAAATTAGGAAGCCAATTGTATTTAATTATTTTTCCTAAAATAATTAAAGTGATCTAATTGTTTATTGACTTTAAGTAAAAGTGAAATTAGGGTTTTTGATTTACCTAAAGTTATAAAAGAGATATCAATTGGTGGAGAGGGCACAATTGCATTCCGACAGAGACGGAGGAAGAAGTGTGAGAGAGAGAATTTTGGCGAAGAAGACGAAGGAACACTAACTCAGGAAGGAAGCCCTAAATTGCAGAGGAGAGAGACATGAGACTTCAGTGGAGGTAATCCGCACAGCAGCAGCAGGTCGTACAACAGCAGGATGTACAACAACAAGATGCCTTGGGAACCGTGCCATCTCATAGGTTTTTCTTAGTGATTTTTGGGTGTTTCGATTTTTCCATCTAGGGCATAAATCAATTTTTTGACATTGTAAAAGCTCTATATTTTCATAATAAAATATCCTCTCATACTGCTGCACCGATTTTCTCATCTTGGGTTTTGTCCGGGGTTTCTACCTAGAAAGATTGTGTCGTTTCTATTGATGTGATTGATGTTGTAAATGGTTCTCGGTTTTATATTCCGCTGCATACTGTAAAGAAGTTCATGTCTGGTTATTTCAGTTAAATTTAAATATACTGTTTTAGCCCTAGTTGTGCTTTAAAGGAAAATTTACATTGAATAAGCCCCCACGACTCCATCTAGCCCACATTTTCCCGTGCGGAGCCACTCTTCTCAGAATCCCCTTCCCCATAACTTAATTCATCCTTAATAACTTTAAAACTGACCAAGACTGCACTTTCAATGCATTTACAGCTTTCAGCAACATTAGACTCCATTCAGGATTGGCACTATCTTCAATTTCATATTTTGCTTTTAGGTCATTTATGTTATAACTGCCATATTTATTTTCATGCTGCTGTTATAAAAATTTTACTTGCAAGTAGCTTGTTTCAGTATTGATTTATCAAAACTCCTAACAAAAACAATTCATTCATAACTAATAAAAGTAAGAGCCTTAGCAACTCTTTCATAGGGACTACCCCCCTTGGCTCTATTAGGAATGGCCTAAACGGAGGACGTAGGATCAGGTGACAACACCTGACTCAAGACTTTCCCCCAAGGACGCACTTAGCAGCTTGAAGATTTCTGCTGCACTAATCCCCCCCAAGTGCGTGAAAGGAGACAACCCATCTATAGATGTCTTCGTCTTATGTCAGAAAAATGCCTCAGCTGGAAATAGTGGCCTTATAAGGAATGGGCTGTGAATGAAGATGGAAAATTGTGCAGTGAATGGAAGGTGGTACAATTTGGAAAGACAAAAAAATGGCATCATTCAGAGATGCAGAGGGGTCACATAGCTTCATATAGTATGCAAAGAAGGTGTTTCAATGTAGAGAAGAATTAATGACAAATAGCACACTATTTGTTGCTTGCATTCATAGGTGAAGTGAGTTTGGGTCTAATGATGCAATGGCAGAGATGGGAATAAGTGATGCCACAGATTGCTGGGCACTTCAGCATAGCTTTCTCTGAGTCAAAACAGTTTTCAATACAACCACTTTCTCAGCTGGCGAGCTCCTCTGTTTGAAAGAGGAATTAGAGCACATACTCCTTGAGTCCTTCATCCATAGTGTGAAGAAAAACTGTTTAACATTAAAGAGAGCCGAGGACTAGGTCTTCAAGCATAGAAGTCTTCAGCTATGTCACGTAAAGATCACTGTTAAGATTTACAAGGAGTGGTGACATAAGGAATGTGGTGTGAATCCCAAAGAAATTGCTTTAGAGAAATCTAGCAGAGATGGCCTCTCAGAGTTGACCATTGATGATGATCTACTTACCACCAGATAATGCAGAAGTTCACGAGTGACTCTTTTGAGAGCTTATGGCAGATGATGATGTTGACCTCGAGGACCTCACCACTTTAGATGATCATGAACCAGAATGAACAATCTTCTTTCCTGTTTCGACTCTTGACTTTGCTCTCCTTCCTAGCATTGTATTTTTTATTTTGTAGAGTCTAAAGACTGAATGATAATGAATAGCTTAATACTTTTGTTTTATCCCTTGGGCCTTGGTTCATAAGATACCGGAGTGCTGAGATACTTTTGTTTTGGCCCAATGTTATAATTATTTCCCTTTCAGTTAATTTAAAGTTTAAAGTTTAAATTTTTATTTCAAATTTGAAGTTTACCTTTTTGTAATGCATGGATATGTATTTTTATATGTATTATAAGTCGTACCCATGTTTCTGATGACCTTTACGTGGAAGTCTTTCCTTGTATCTGGAATACCCCCACCAATGTATCAATTCAACCTTGGCTTAGAGTACTATGTATATGAAATAACTACATAGTATTTTGAAACCCTTCTTCCTTCTATCTTCTTTAACTACCAAGATTACTGCAGAAAACAAAACTTTAGCTTTGAGAGAGTATTTCTGAGTGGCTTGATGAATTCTAATTAGTGCAAAACCCATCATCAACAAGAAGCCTTAGGATTTTTCTATATGTATAATTGTGGCTTCAAACTTCTCTTATTTTTCTTCCAAGGAAAACCTTGTGGGAAAACCTAAGGGATTCTTCCCAACATTCATGGATGGCATCCCTAGTAAACTCGTCAGCATAGACTAGTGTGCCTAACCCAGGGGGATTCAAACCAGGCACCTGCTGGCACGTAACTAGACAAATGGCAAGAAACATTGGTGACAATCAGCTGAGCGGGCACCTGCTGGCATGTAACTAGACAAATTCCCAACAAACTTGGCAACAATCAGTTGAGCTAACCCCTTGGGATAGCTTTAAATTTATCTTCGGTCACTTTAGTAATGGAAATAAAAGAAATCAGATTGTATCAACTGAGCTTCTTTCAAGGGACTTTACCTGTGAAAGTCTATTACCAAGGAGTATGACAGATGCTGCATCAGAAGCAGCGTCCTCTCTTGCTTGCAATCGTAGAGCCACTCCAACATCAGCAAGTGCCAAGGATGGTGCATCATTTATTCCATCTCCTACCTGGACAAGAAGCATATAGATGACTTGAATGAATATGCATTACAACTTACAATGAGGCAGCAAAGAAAACCCTGTCAATACTTTGTAGCCAGAACATCCCACAGAAATCTAACCATTATTTTAAAGGAATGCAAATCCAATTGATTTTATAGTTTTCCCAGAAATATACTACAAGAGGCTTTTAGGTAAACATTCAAACAAGGGTTTGAAGAAAGATATATCAAATTTTATAGCATATAAATTGGCCAAGATATAATCTCATAAATACTGCCTTTTAGCTCTTGGAATGGGAAAATTTGAGAATATTGAAATATTTTCTTCCAGCAGGAAACATGTAAATACATTTCAAATCTCCCTCTATAAGGATAACACTCTGAAATCGACATCAGACAGTCATTTATATGTTTCTTTTGACAAGTTAACATAAGAAAAACAACCATATTTACCATGGCTACAGAATGCCCTTGGTTTTGCAGTGATGATATGAAGTTGCTCTTCTCATGTGGCCTAAGGCATGCATTGATATCCTCTTTATTATTTATGCCAACCATTTCAGCTACACTTGCCACTGCCTCTTCCCTGTCTCCTGATAATAGGATTGTACTTATTCCCATTTTCTGGAGTCTGCATCATCCATATAAGTAATCTTGTAAAGGGATTGCTCATACATATACATTTTAGGACTAAACTCAGCCTTGCTCTAGAGAGTCAGATTTTAATCAGTTATTAGGATTACATCAATGCTATGAAAAAAAGTGAGCTTACTCCTACCAAATGTCCCTTGAAAGAAAAAAAAACAATGGTCAAGCCTTAAATTGTAAACAAAATGCAACATATGGAACAATGCTTATTATTTTATTGAAAATTTGTTACAAACTATGCTCGTTGATATCAGACATTGGGTAGCTAAATTGGAGATTTGAGTTTCATCTTTCAGAAAACTAATTATGCAGATTGCATGTGTATATATATCAATGTTATTAGAGCCGGACCAGTCACCGAACCGGTGGACCTTAAAAATTTGAAAATAGTCAGAACTGGATCGGAACTTGAAAATATAACTGGTCAACCAAAAAATACATAAAATATTAAAATTTTGAAACATACACACACACACACATCTATGTGAATCCAAACCATTAGACACAAATATGCAAGGTTATCTAATGTATATAGCAAGTAAGGGTGCTTAAAACGAAAATAGCACCTATGGAAATCCATATATGAACCAAAATACATAAAAAAAGAGGCTCTACATGACCTCTAGAGTCCAAAGTCCACACATAGGCAGAGCAGCCATGTAATTACTAATTACTAATTTAATTATAACTAGAATCTAGAGTCTACAGTCTAGGATTCTAATCATATGATAGAATCATTTGAATCTGCATCCTCTTGATCCCCCACATCCTTCTCATGATCAACAAGCTCTGAAATGGGATTCTGACTAGCTTCCTCTAGGCTTGAAGGCCCTGTTACCACCTAAGTTGTACTTGGTGGATTTTCCAAGCGAGCCAACAAAGTAGAACAAGTATACTTGTTCAATCTTCAGTGTTCGGGAGTCCGCCAGGCTTTTTCTGAGAGTCTGTTAAATTTTTTTGTAACACATGTTCATACCCCCTTGGGGAAATTGTAAAAAATGTGCTAGCATGGTCAATTTTTATAAAAGACTCGGCTTCCTAGACTTAGGCATCAAGCTGACTAGCCTAGAGTGTTTTTTCCCTTGGTTATTATTGGTTGTTGAACAAACGACTAATAATTTCTGAGTTTTTCACTCACACCTCCAAAGTTGGGGTAGTCGTCTTGGTGGTTAGGCCTTAGGAGGTTATTAGAACCTCCGTGTCAGTGTTTTTAAACATGCTAGGCATTCAAATTGAGTCAAATGGACATGTGCTAGGTCCCCCTAGAGTTTCGTCTGATTCCGAGAAAAATATTTTTTTCCGCAAAATTAGGCCATTTTTTAATGGTTTAATTTAAAAACTTCAAAATGTAATAAAAGTTGGGTTCAGAGTCCGTTTTTGGCGTGGGGATGCTCATTTTCTCACTCAGAGCGTCCTCTTTACCCAAGAGGCCACTTTTCCTATGTTTTGGGGAGCTAAAACATCCCAAAAGGCATTATTTAGCTAAAAGAGCATGAAAACGACATTTTAATGCTAAAGTGCACTAAATTGTCACAAAAGGACAAGGTTTAAAAAGTAAAAAAAAATATATTAAAGTATGGGGTGACATGGCATGGGTCGCCCATAATCATGCGACCCTTTTCCATGTGATAAGTTTTAAACTTTGGTTATAAAATATGGTATGTCATGGTTTTAATAAATGGTGACGTCAAGTTCATAAGGAAAGCGCTAGCTCCAAGTGAAGCTTGCGATTGTATGGAGGGTGGACCCCTTTCATGTGTAAGTTTTAAACCTTGGATATATTTTAATGATATATCATATAATTTGGTGATGAGATAGCGCATGAGTTTGGTAGGAGATGCGAATGGGTGGTTGAGAACTCACACTTGGGTGATGAATTGGCGATTGAGGAAAATGGTTGGAGGTTGGTGAGGTGTGTACCTCTCTTGGAGAGGTGGCACTCTCTCATTGAGACTAAATCAATCAAGATCAAAACTCCCTCACGAACTCAAGCTCACTCCCACTCTATCTTCAGTGTAGGTAGCACCCCCCCATCTCTCATTTGGCTATTTAAGTGGGCTCCCGGTGCACTATTTCGAATGGTCAGAGAAGACCAAAAGGCTGTTGAGCTGTGTACTTGTAATATCGTAGTATTTTATGGAATAAAAGAAAGCTTTGGAGATGTTGTCACATATATAGTAGTTGGGCTACTTTTGTCCCTGAGCAATACTGAGCAGTTCTTTGAGCCGGTCCTTTACTATGAGATCGGTAGTTGATGATCTCTCACTTTTAGCAGATCCAGAGTAACCAGATTGACCAGTTCTATGGCGTGACTGAGCCTCATGACCCCAGATTCGATGACTAAGTTAGCCATTCTCATGACCTAGAGCAGAGATTGATATAGTGCATATGTGTAGCAGCAACAATTGTCCCAGGGATTTTTAGACTTGTTTTCAGATCTAGTGCAAATATATGACCCAAGTAATATTATAGTTTGTACTCTTGGATTTTGATGTTGCTCTGTTACCTATTTTGGCAGTGAGACTCGGTGGATATTGATTATATGTCGACAATATTTTATCTTGGTTTACTTGAAATCTAAAGAATAAATGAACAAGTGGTTTTGACCGGGAAATTCCTTTATATACTCATTGACCTTGTCCTACTCCTAGTATGGATTTAGTCTTTTCCCTTCAGGGACACAACTTGCTAGTTTTGGCATCACTTCCATTGTCTCCATCCATCCGTTGCCTTCCCATTTTCATTGACTATCCTTGACTTGAAATTTGACTAGTGACATCTGGGATTTCCCCCACCTTCACCTCTATGTTGGAATAGGTCTCCATGTATAAAACTGTGTCTTGGTGTTAGTTTATGTGATTTTTGTCATAGGGAATGTCTACCTCTAGGTCTTGAACACAAGTAGTCCTACCAAAGAAAGTGTCTTTAGACACTAAGGCATCAGAGCTTAAAGTTATTCTAAATGGATGCCCTCCATCAAAATAAATGTGTCTTTAGACACTACTGGAAATGGAAAAACAAAACTAGCCAGTGGCCAAGAGATGAGCACTCATCCATTATATGGTGTAAGGCTCATGTATCCCAATAGGGTATCAGGGAGGCAATCCCAAGAAGGCTAAGCCTTAGTCATTTTCTGGAAGCCCAAAAGGTTTTCCAAGGCACCTACTCTTGGAGGCTGGCAGGTTATTAATGAAAAAATAAAGTTGATGGCTAGAGGATGAGCACTCATTCCTTGTATAATGTACGACTCATTTTCCCCCACAGGGCAACAAGGAGAGACTGGCCCAAGAAGGTCATGTCTTGGTCATTATCGGGAGGCCCAGAAGGCTACTAGGGCACCTGCCTTTAGAGGTCAACTAGTGAAATAAATGATGAGCAAATTAAGTCTTGAAAAGTTTGCTTGTCTAGAGTCTAGTGGAGCCTTCTCATCATTTCACCCATTTGTGAGACACGGCCATGCCCTATTGTTCACCTAGTCCAACTGATGTGTGATGTGGATTCTCTTGTCCTTCAGCCCAGATGCTTACAATGTTGAGTTATCAAGTCATCCCTTGGCCTTACATATTGTTTATGATCTCTTCACCCTTGACTAGCAAAATGGCTAAATCTATAAATGAGTATACACTGGAGGTTTTTGGTTTTAAAGCAACTAATCATTTTGATTTGGATTATTATATATGTATTGTGCTTATACTTGCCAACAAAATCTAATCATACTTGAGTGTCACTGCTAACAAAAATAATTGAGCATGCATGTCTATTGGTACTTTGCAGCATCAGAGTTTAGCACTTGGGTCATCATTTGATCAATGTTAACTTGGTCAACCCAGTGTTGGCCAGGCCATGAGCAGGATCCGGGATGAGTTATAGATAGATGGCTATTGATGATGATTATTTATGGTCTACAGGTGTCCATTAGACATATTCATGTTTCAGGTGGTGATTTGTTGAGATGGCTTGTACTATTTTTATGATTATCAACATTTTTCAGGCTTTATTATTATTATTGTTCTGACATTGGATAGGGTCTCTGATGGACTTATGCTGTATGAGTACTCATTCCTTGTTGATTTGGACATTCCGAGTCCATTTGTGCGTTGGTTTTCAGTTTCAAGTAGGCACAGGATAGATATGGGTCTTTTGGGCTTTTATAGCAGAGTTGCCCTGGGGAAAATGAAAATAAAACACTTTGTAGTTGCTGAGGAGATCTCTTGGAATGTTGGAGTGGAATTATGGGTGCAGCCAGGCATTTGTACCATATACCTGGGGTGCCAGGCACATCTACGTAGTTACTTTTTTGCGTAGACTCCTCCCGGTTGAGATATTGGCTGTTTTATGTTCCCAAGGCATCATTTTAATAATTAAAAATGGCTAATGAGGAATCGATTTGGGCAATTGAGGAAAAGGGATTGGGTGCAATTGGTCTTAGGCATAGTGTTTGGGTCATACTAATCATCCAACATCAGCTTCACTTCATTCGGGGTCCACACATCCTTGGTTTATGCATTTTCAGGATATTTTGATGTATTTTGAGGGAGATCCCCTAGTGATTTTCATCACTCCTTTATATTATTTTCCACCACATTGTTATTGTGCCATGGGGCCATTCTAGTGAAGTATAACATAACCTCCTAGCCCCACCATGTGCTACTTTGAGGTCATTAGTCATATTTTATGTGGTGCCCCCCTCATTGGCCATTTCTAGTGATGTGCCCCCTTATATTTTTGAGTTGATCCGTGTGAGATGTATCCGACTAATCTTAGCCGTAGATTAGGATGGTTTTATCTTATCATCTTGACCCTTAATCTTTTTGGATCTAGGTATTATGTACTTGAGAGATCTATATATTGAGATGCTCTCTCATTTGTAAAGGGACTTTTGGCTCTCAAACTCTTGGATTAATAAAATATTATTGCAGAAATTCATGGAAGCTTTGTCGAATGTCTTGTATGGAGATTGGAAAGTCTTGTTCTCTCTAGCATTTCTAATATTTTTGTAGGTTTCCATCCATCTGGTGAAGGAAGCATTTGGGTAGGGGCACTATTGTAACTGAGCTCCATATCGTCCTCTCAAATCGCCATTGGTTCAGGGAGTATCTTTGTTGTGTCTTACGACCATCTTGATGTTCTTTGATTCATCTTTCTTCGTCATTTCATCCATTCTTCAGTAAATCAATTCTCATAGCAGATCTCTTTTGTAGGAGGAGGGAGTGCTTGGCATCTGGGAGGAGGTAGCGAGTTCACTTGGAGAGGCATAGAAAACGCTCGTAATTGATCGGAAAGGCAAGATCATTGTCATACAAGGTCAGTAGCAAGTATTTCTAGGAAGTCTGCATATATTTTATTTTTCTAGGATTTGATCTGATTGTCACAACCAAACCCTCTTTTCCTAAAAGCCTAGTTTTGTAGATCTGATAGATACGGTGAGTTTTTTATGACGACCATCAAAACCCACTTGGAGATTAATGAATAAACCCTAGATATCAAGTTTCATAAAAATCAGACTCCACTTGCCTTGGGATCTAACACTAGTCACTCTAGATGAGGGCACCCCTCTTGAGTGGGTGGCCTTTTCTTTAGGTCTATCAGATGGGTATGCTTGGACCCGCCTCAAAATCATAGATCCAACCTTCGAGCACCCCAATCTAGTCATCTCATGCCCTGATCTGCTCTTTTGGGTCCACTTTGTCCACTTATGCAAAAACCCTAGGTGTGTCCCTTTAGGGTTTCATTTCATTTGGCTAGATCTCCCTAGATCTACTTCCTTAACTCATTTGTGGTACAATTTCATCCAAGTTGGGTTATTTCCTATCTTTACTAAGCCTCCCCAACTTGGCCCTAATCTCCATACCACTATAATTTGATAGATCTAGTCTTATCCACTCATTATCTCTCCATTCTTATACATTGTCAAACCCTAGGAGTGTCTTGAGTAGGTTCGCTAGCCTTTTAGGCTAGTAGGGTCTACCCCTTGGTTATTCTCCGGATTGATCTAAAGTGACAAGAGCCCGTCCAGTGTGAAATGGTGCTACTGTCACAAGAGTTTTTCTGAATTCTAGAAATGACTTTTATGTCTGCAAAAATTAGTTTTCTGCCCCACTCAGCTCTGATACCATGTAAGTTTTTCACAAGTTTCAGCCTCCGGTTTATAAGTTAAAATATGTCTCAGTTTATTGCCGAACCCAGAAAAATAAAAGGCTGGAAATAACTTTAAATTTCAGACTTAAAAACACTGTTGTTACTTCATTCTTTTCATGGATAGAAAGTAAATAAATGCACACCATTCAACACACAGTACTCAGAAATTTTTGGCCAATGGCCTTGGAAAAACCCAGAAGGGGAAAGCCAGTAAGAGAGAGAGATTTTTTTTTTTTTTAGTAAAATGAACAACAAGTACAACTTATCTCTACTGCATTAAATGCGCACAGATATTTTCTCGATTTCTGTGCCAATCAGCCTTCTCGAAAATCACGCCAAACAGAACCTCGAAAACCGTGCAAAACAATCCTCGTTTTCCCAACAACCTCGAAATCCATGCAACAAACTGTCTTGTTTTCTATGCAGAAAAGTACAGTTCGTACAGACTGTACAAACCTCGAAAAATGTGTCGTACGCCCTGTGTATGGCCTCAAAAACTGCAATGTTCCCCCAAGTTTCTGGGACAGGGGGACGCGGGAGCGGGGAAACGCACATTCGGGACACGTGGAGACCACCCCCAAATTTAGGGATATTTGGGGGGGACGTGGAGACGTCTCTAAAATTATAAAAATAAAATAAAATATCAAAAATAATAATTCATTTGATGTATATTAATGATTGTGCAATGTAAATACTAAATATATCAGTTTATTTTCTAAGTAGTACCAAGTAGGAATTGTAAAATGTGAAAATAATGGGAAAACATTAAAAAAAATTCACAGGGGCATGGTTGGGGAGGGAAAGTTTCGCCCAAGAGTCCCCGAGACGCAGGAAACGTGGAAACGCGTCCCCGACTCTGCAGGACGCGTCCCCATGGAACATTGGAAAACTGTGCAGAGTACGACTGCAATAAATGTGCCAACCTCCTCGGTAAATGTGCCTTACCCTTCCTCCTTTTTTGTGCCCACAAATCCGTATTGTACGGCTGCCTCGAGATGCGTGTCAAATAAAAACTCCTCGAGAATTGTGCAGCATGTAACTCATCTTTCTCGATATTCGTGCCTCCTCTCTCTTCAACTCACTCTCATCTCAAGAATGAATTCATTTTTTCCTTTTCCCTTTCTTTTGTCTAAAACCCTAGGTAGGTGAGAGAGCATCTAATCCAATGGCTGAGATTAGATTAGATCTAGGGATGAGAATAAATGCTTCTATTTAATTCTCATAAAAATTAATTTTACTCACCTACTTAAATTTATCAAAAGTGACTTTAATCTCTAAAGTCACATTAAATGCTCAACTTAAGTCATTTAATGCAAGAGTCACTTTATTTCCCCTTTTAAGTGACTAAGGCTAAAGTCACCTAGGGGAACACTTTCCTAGGTACAAAAATCAACACCCTTTGCCCCTGCTCCCGAAGGAAGCGTCAAGAAAGCATGCTTCCTAAACAATCCCGTATTAGAGCTGAGTTTGAGGAGCATAATTGTACACAGCGAAAAATTTCAGACTGTCAGTGAATTCTTTTGTCAGTGGGCAACACCTTGTTGAGACTTGAATTTTTCATTAAAATGGCAACAAGACTTAGGTTGGAGGATAGGCTAGATGGGGCTGGAAATTTTGTACCATTGAAAGCTAGATTGGCGCTTATATTGGAGGAAAACGAGTTATGGGATGAAGTGGTTCACAATACTACAACGAATCCTATTGTTGTTCCCACTTCCACCGATGCACAAGCACTTTCTACATTCAACAAGAAGGACATTAAAGCTAGAAGGATCATTCTAGATGTAGTTAAAGATCATGTTATCCCTCACATTTCTAGTAAAACCCGTGCATATCAGATGTGGGATGCTTTGACTAGCTTCTTTCAAAGCTCAAATGAGAATAGGAAAATGGTGTTGAGAGAGAAATTGAAGAGTATCAAGATGGCCAAGGCCGAGGGAGTAACTTCCTACCTTACTAGGATCTCTCAGGTGAGAGATGAGCTTGTAGCAGTGGGGGAGGTTGTTTCTGGTTCTGAGCTAGTGCAGACAACTTTGAATAAGCTTGCAAAGCCTTGGGCTGTTTTTGTAGAGGCCATAGTAGCAAGGAGAACTTGCCCTCTTGGGACAGACCTTGGAATGATTTTGTTCAGGAGCAGACTCGGAAAGGTCTTGTGCAAGGAAACTCTTCTACTAGCAGGGAGGACGAGGAGAATGTGGCTTTGACTACCAAGGGAAAGAAGAAGTTCAAGAAAGGCCCCAAGAAGGGTGGGTCTAAGCAACAGGGTGGACAGAAGAAGGACTTGAGCACTGTAAAGTGCTTTGCTCGTTAGAAGCTTGGGCACTATGTTGAACAGTGCCCACAGAAAAAGAAGAAGAAGCAGCAACAGCAGACAATAGCTTCAATAGAGGTTCAAGAGTTTACAGCTAGATTTAAGAGAGTTTTCTCTCTGTGCTAGGCATATTGATAGAGAGAGCATCCATCATCACCAGTGCAGACATTGAGATTGAGAGGGAGTATTCCTTGTTGACTGCCATTCATTCAGTGCATCCACCACCAGCACATGGTATATTGACAGTGGTGCTTTGAGCCACTTGATAGGTGCTCGAGAGATGTTCTCCGAGATTTCACAGGAAGGGATAGATGTGGAGGTAGTGTTGGGGGTTGACACAGTTGTCAGAGCTGTTCGACGTGGGGCCATTACATTTCAGAGAGAGTCCATGAGTCCCATGACCTTGAGGGACGTGTTGTTTGTACCTAGGCTGAAGAAGAACTTGATATCAGTTTCCATGATTGAGGATAGGGGTCTTTGGGTGTCTTTCCTAGATGGACATTGCTATCACATATACATTCTGCAGCTGAGCTACCATGATGCAGCATATGAACTAACTTGTCTCTTATTCTATTTTGGGCTATTTTTCATATGGGGTATTAGCATGGATCTTTACAACTGCACCTATTCCAGAGCCTTGTTCATCAGATTTTCCTTGCCAGAATCGAGATTCAAGAGTCCATTGATGTAACGTTCCCGACCCTCCAATCGACGAAGAGGACGCTACCATGGCATTAACCATCCGGGCTACCAGCCCCATGAACATGTGCATACATAAATACTGAAATAAAATGCTTTGAAGTAAACATGGAGAGATGCACAATTATTCAACTTACAGCGGAAGCAAAACCATACATTAAGCATTCAACATGTTCATCATAATTCACTAAACAGTAAATATAATTGCAGAGATTGAATAGACAAGAATACTTATCTTGTGAGGAATTCGTCCCGCAACCAGCTACGTCGCTGCAACATTCCACCCAACCATAGGCCAGTGTGCTCCTTAATCTCTCAGCAACACTGGCACCCCCGAGCTGGGCATGATTTCCCAAGGAATAAGGAACAAGCAGGCTTACACATAGCCATGGATACACAAATCAACCAAGCCAAAACAGTTGGGTTTATTAGGCCATCAAGGAGCTGGAAAAAGCTGAATGCTAAGCTGGTGAGCTCATTGAAGAGCTAAGGACACCTACACCAGAACTAGCTTGACTTCTAGGACACCCACACACACCCAACACAAGGAAATCAGTCCCTTCTCTGCTACATAGTCCGTCAGACCCTGACTTCCCTTCCAGTGCTATTCAGGGGTTGTGGAGAAGAAAGCTAGCCCTCTAGCTCTGTCTATGTGGCTCCCAAACACACCAGGTTTATCAAGCAAACCATGCCTTCATTCCAACTCCAACACAGTCCAAGACCAACCACTGCATACATGCAACAAACAAGCAATTCACAGCTCTGACTGGGGAATTCAATTCCTGAGTCGTTCTTGGCCCTATCGTGGCCAAAATGACTCAATAGGAATCCACAGCAACCCACAAACTTAAACGAATCCACAACACACAAAATCGTGGGGAAAACAACAACCCGATCTCAACATTGAAGCAACGGGAATACACAGCACAAACGTGAATGGATCATTCACAGGAACAAAATCGTGGATGACAAAAACGGCTTCCCCAGCTCTCTGCATGAGGAAAACGATGGAGAATCCCAACCTGTGCGTGAGGAAAAACAGAACCACTGTCCCTGCATGAGGATGGAAAACAATGGAAGAATGGAGTCGTTTCCTTCCTGCCCACGTGAAGTGAAAGGGTCTGTTGGTGGAGTGTGCGTGTGGGCAAGGACTGACAGTCCTGCCACACACCACTGCCCAGCAATAACTGCCCAACTAACAACAGAAGTTTAATGTGGTAGTTGACTGATGAGACAAGGATAGGTGAGCAAGTCAAAAGGGTTTAACAGCTGACACATGGCTTTTCCCCATAGGCTCAAAGTTTAATAATTCTCCCTCCTTATCCTTAGGAAAATCATGCCCTTTTCAATATGGTTGCATTGACATAGCTGGTTGGGGTTCATTTTAATTGAAGTGCATATTTACATGATGCCAAAACTGTAATGTGCCGTATATCACGATATACCATCGGCAATGATTCCAATTGCCGAAACATAACACAACCAAATCGATGGTGGGGCTTTTGCCTTTAGCTCCACACCACGGTTAATTACAATATAGACATCATATACATTTAATGCAATGGGGTCAAAACCGGGGTGTTACAATTGAGATGCTTTTGGTGATGATCTAGTTCATTGTAGCAAAGCAGCAGATCAGAGTTGGTACACACAGTTATAAAGGGGCTTATCAGTTGGAGACATGTATATTTGGTGAGATCATGTCTATACTTCCTTGGTTTGATTTTGCTCTATGATGTATGTCAGACACCTATGCTTGTCAGGTTAGGATGATTATGGCGGCCTATGCTTATATCTATTGTTGCTTTAACTTGTATTATGACTAATCAAAGGACTTGATGTGAAGGCTGTTTCTCAAGCCATGCTTGTACAATAGTAAACTTTAGTGCTAGGTTGGTTCCATTTATCACTTGCCCCCATCCATCCAGTTTCATCCATTGTAAACTTATCCTATGACTTAGATTGTTGGAGACTTGTGAGATTTAAGATCTTTTCCCCATTTTGACCTCTATGCATGATGGATCCCATGTTGCTTTGTGTCTTGGCTCTGAGTTGTGCAACAAAACTTGTTGAAGCCTTGATCCTTCCAGGCCAGGAGAACTCGCTGGTGTTGGTTCCCGAGCTTAGGCGAGTTGGGTTTTGAAGCCTTGACCTCTATGGTCGGTTGCCCCTGATGTTTGGTCCTAACTATGGATATTCCCCCTAGTTGCTAGAGAAGTTGCCTGCTAAAACCTGAAGCAATATGTCTACCATCATTACATGCATTATGAGCTATATGTTATATGTTATGAAATGCAAGCCTGCAAATGAAATTGCAAACTGTGTCTTTAGACAAATAAAAAAGGCTATGAAGTGAAAATGTTAAAGGCCCAAATAAAGCAGTGGATAAACAAATGTTAAATCTAAAGACTGCTGGCCATCTTATTGATAATGTAATGATTAATACCTCACGGAGCCTACGGGTTTTGATGTGAGATGGGGCAAGGGACCGCTAATTCACAGTGTTCCCTACGATCTCTTCACTACAGTTTCTTGTGTACTCAACACAATGGTCCTAGAAAAGATCCTCATGGAGCTTGATTCTTAGCTTGGATGTGAGTCATAGACATGTTGTTAAGGTTGAATGGACACTTTTTAGATCAACTCATTCACCTGTGAGACACCATCATTCCCTATTGTTCAATCTATCATGCATATGTCACTTTGGTTGTGTGTACTTGTTATCATTTAGATAAATTACAAAGTCAAAGTCAGTCAAAAGTCATTACCCTTTGCCTCAACCTTGTTGTCCATCCTCACCCAGCAGTAGCACATTGTTTACCATTTGTAAGTATGGCATGGACAAGCAGACTTCCAGAAAAATTCCAAGGTTCTCCAAAAGCACAGGTACATCTTACTATTATTATTATTATTATTTGTCACCATGATTATGAATAACTGATTTAAGCTTGGTTTTGATATACATTATTGGAGCATTTCTTACCCTAGATGCTTACAAGATCATATTGATATAGTTTCCCACCTCTAGTTTCAATACTTTGACTTGGTCAACCCAGTTTGACCAAGTCAAGCACGGTTCCCAAGGCAGTGACTCAAAATGCAACTTGGTCTATATTTGTTCTAGACATGCCTAGGACCAATACTACGGTTTTAGTTTTGAGAATTTGGCCCTGGTTCTCTTGATAAGTGATTATTATCACTTAATTATTGGCCAAATGATCAAATTTTATTCCAGATGGTAGTATGATTGGTTCTCCTAGAGCATAGCACTGTTCCAGGGGGTATGAGTAGTCACTTATACCATTCTTCTATGTCTCCAGATCATCCACAAGCAGCAGTTTTCCCAGTTTTCACCTTGGATAGAGTTATGGTGGATTTATCATTTTCCAGAGATTGTACCAACAAAAATGAACTAAAGAAATCACAGAAAAAATCGATTTGGTCTCCTGGGTCAAGGGAATGGCTTGAAATTTTGGCAAATGATGTGTTTCAGCATCCTGGCCAGTCCTCCAGCAGTTTTCAGTCAGTAGATGTTCAAATTATTTTATATTGGCTCAACCAGTGAAGAAAGCCCCAAAGGGGCACCCCCTCAACTTGGCCATTGATGTATTTCATTGTTATATCATGTATTATGAAGTTGTAAAGGGGCCTAGGGTGAATTAAGCCCCTAGTGACCGCCTCCTATGTATTATCATGTCACATCTTATGTTATATTGTGACTTTCACCTAGGATAGGTGTCCTTGAGTAAAGTGCGCCCCCTCTTTGACTTAGTCATTTGATCCATGTAGTGATCTATGTATTGTTGATCTCCACCGTTGATGATGTTTTAATCTCAACCGTTGGATCTGTTACCAACTAGGTTGCACCTAGTTGGACTTTTAGTGAGCCGCCAATGATGAACAAGATACTTGTTCATATTCAAAGTTTAGAAGTCCATTCAAGCTTTCATGGCCCTTTTATTTTTTGTACTGCATGTTCATACCCCTTCGAGGAAGTTGTAATAAATGTACTAGCACGACCTTCTTTTTTGTAAAGGACTTGGCTTCTTAAGACTTAAATGTCAATTCGATCATTCCAAGGTGTTTTTTCCGTTGTCAATTATGCAATGCTGAATAAGCGATGTATCATTTTCAAGTTTCACCGCTCCTCCAAAGCTGGAATGGTCGTCTTGGTGGCCATGCCTTATGAGGTTATTAAAGTTCACGTGTCAATGTATATGAGCGTGCTAGGCATCAAGATTGAGTCGTATGGACATGTACTAAGTCCCCCTGGAGTTTTGTCGGATTCAGAAACAAAATCTTTTTTTTTTCGTTTTTTAAGCCATTTTTTAATGGTTTAATTAAAAAACTTCAGAATGTAATAATTGGTGAGTCCGGAGTTCATTTTTGGCGTGGATATGCTAGTTTTGACACTCAGAGCAACATATTTAACCAAGGACCACTTTCCATATCAGTCAGGTAACCAAAACATCCCGTGAGACATTATTTCGCTATCAGAGCATCAAAATGACATTTAAATGCCAAAAATGCATCATTTTGGCATAAGGTCACTAAGATTGCAAGCTACCAAGTATTGCTTCACGCAGGAGGGATTGGGTTGAAAGAACCTTGATGGTCTCATACTTAGGTGTGTGGATGAAGAGGAATCTCGGAGACTCCTAGAGGAGTTTCATTTAGGATTTTGTGGTGGCTACTTTGCAACCAAAACCACAGCTCACAAGATCCTTAGAGCCAGATACTATTGGCCCACTTTATTTACTGATGTGCACAAGTGTGTTAGGAATTGCCAGAAATGTCAACTTTTCATAGGAAAAAAGAAACTTGTTGTATTACCTCTAAAGCCGGTAGTAATCCAAGCTCCTTTTCAACAACGGGGGCCTTGATTTCATTGGGAAATTTAAAGAAAATTCAAGTAATGGTTATACTTGGATTTTAACAGCGACAGATTATTTTACCAAGTGGGTAGAAGCCATACTTATTAAAGCAGCGACCGAGAAAGTGGTTATGGACTTCCTGGAAGGCAGAATCATCACTAGATTTGGGGTGCCTACTAAGATAGCCACAGATAATGCCAAAGCCTTTAGTTTAGTAGCAATGTCTTCATTTTGCTTTAAATATGGTATTATCCTATCCAATTCCTCAAATTACTATCTCCAGGGAAATGGTCTGGCTAAGTCAAGCAATAAAAACTTGATGACCATTGTGAAAAAGATTACGGGTGACAACAAGAAGGTGTAGGATAGTAAGATCAAGTTTGCACTTTGGGCAGATAGAATCACTAAGAAAAGTGCAATGGGAAAATCTCCTTTTGAGTTAGATTATGGCATGAATGTGACTTTGCCTATTCATCTCCAGTTACTAGTGTATCAGACTCTGCAAGATTCAGGTTTAGATTAGGGTGACTTTTAGAGTAGAATAAATGAACTGATAGAGTTGGATGAGGTCAAAAGAAGGGCTGTTAATCAGAGTATTAAAAATCAGGATAAGGTTGAAAGAAATTTTGACAAATCATCCAAACCAAGGGTTTTTTAGAAAGGAGACACAGTGTTACATTGGGACAAACAAAAAGAAAAGTGAGCAAGCACGAAAAATTTGATATTTTATGGATGGGTCCTTACATCATTCATGATGTGGCTGGTGACAACTCTTTTTAGCTCAGTGACATGGATGGGGAAAATCAGACTCTGCCTGTCAACAGACAGATTCTGAAACTATTTTTCAGTGAAAATATCTGATGCCCATGGGGGCATCTTTGTCTCATCACTCTCTAAACCTCTCTTCACATTTTATTTCTTAGCTTAGTTCATTTTCTGTATATTACTTTGTACATTATTTTCTGTATATTAGTTGTATAAAAAGTTTTCATTTTTGTATCATATACTGCAACTTATTTTGTTTCATTTGGTTATCTATATACATGTGACGACTTATCCTAGTTTTTGTGCAGGAACCAGAGATTCTAGGTTTCTCGTATGATCGATTTCCACGAGGTTCAGATCAATCACATGTCCCACAGTTTGAGGCAGATGTTACCGATGAGGTTGCACCTAGTTGGACTTTCAGTGAGCCGCCAATCACGAACAAGATACTTGTTCATATTCAGAGTTCAGAAGTCCATTCAGGCTTTCATGGTCCTTTTATTTTTTGTACTGCATGTTCATACCTCTTCGAGGAAGTTGTAACAAATGTACTAGCATGACCTTTTTTGTAAAGGACTTGGCTTCTTAAGAGTTAAATGTCAATCCGATCATTCCAAAGTGTTTTTTCCCTTGTCAATTATGCAATGCTGAATAAGCAATCTATAATTTTCGAGTTTTTCAAGGCTCCTCCAAAGTTGGAATGGTCGTCTTGGCGACTACACCTTAGGAGGTTATTAAAGTTCACGTGTTAATGTATATGAGCGTGCTAGGCATCAAGATTGATTCGTATGGACATGTACTAGGCCCCCCTAGAGTTTCGTGGGATTCTAAAATTTATTTTTTTTTCCCGTTTTTTAATGGTTTAATTAAAAAACTTCAGAATGTAATAATTGGTGGGTCCAGAGTCTGTTTTTGGTGTGGATATGCTCGTTTTCACACTCAGAGCAACATATTTACCTAGTGACCATTTTCCATATCAGTCAAGCTACTAGAACATCTCGTGAGGCATTATTTCGCTATCACAGCATCAAAATGACATTTAAATGCCAAAAATGCATCATTTTGGCATAAGTCAAAATAGTGGAAAAGTCAAAATTATTAAAACATTAGTAGATGGCGTAACATGGCATGGGTCCCGCATAGTCATACAGCCATCCTCCACGTGAATACTTGTTAAGCTTTGGTAATAATTTGTGGTAGCGAATAACTATGAAGAGAAATCGTAAATGGTATGGAGGGTGACGTCAAACCCTTGTGGTGGTAGTGAATAACAAAGGTGGACCCCCCTTTACACGTGAAGCTACGAAATACCTTGGTGATTCATCAAACGAGATATACCATGTGACTCTTTTTGAAGATTAAGCGGATCACTTCATGATTGGGAGAGTGCCCACCATCTCAAAATGCACGAGTTTATGGCATTCAAATTGTGACCAATGGTTTAGGTGGAGTTACACGTTGGAAGGGAAATAAATGTGAGGGCGAGTATTCCCTTATAGTTAGCAACTAGATTAACATTGGTTACGACTCCACCAGACTCGAGAAAGCATCTTTCCCTTCACATTTCACGCTTGGGATATGTGGCATCCACTCGAATGAAGTGTTGGAAGTTAGGTGAGGGTGTATCTCTTTTGAGAAATGTGGCCCCCTCTCCTTAGAAGCTCTCAATCAAATCCCACAAATCACTCTTATCAACTGAACTTCTTTTGCCAGTGTTGGTGGTGCCCCTATGGGCCTGCTTTTGCTATAAATAAAGTTGTGCTCTTCTCTTTCAAACTAGTTGGAATTTTATTGGGAAGAGCTAGCTATTGTAATCATTGTTTATCTGAGAAATAAAAGAGACTTTGGAGGTCTATTTGTGTGGTGCTTTGTTGAGTGCATGCATTATCATTTTGCTTTGTGGAGATAATATGTGTTGGATCCATCTTGCTTCCAAATTCCAAATCTAGCTTGCTTGAAGGACTGGTATCAGTATTGCGAGGTAAATTAAGCTGTTTGTTTATCGCTTCAATTTATTTAGTATGAATGCTTAGAGATGCAAATCGAATATTTCATTTGTTTATGAACATTTTCACGTTGATTTCTAAGTATATATGCTGCTGGATTTGACCATTGGTTGTTGAGTTGTGTGAAGTACAAGTTATCTTAGCTGGAGACCGAGAAGATCTTGTTTGATCTTCTTCATTTCTAACACTTTTGTTTGCAGATAAAGTCTTTTGGTGCCCCACAATCAAACGCCTCAAAGATATTCTTGTTCTATAAACCTCTCTCTCTCTCCTTCTCAAATATTGTTTAAAAATTAACTTGTCCTTTATTTGAAAAAGCATTTACAGATCTGAAGTTAAAAGTTCATCTTCATACATAGATCGCAATTTCTTTTCATTTTTAGATCTAGCTAAAGTTTAAAGGAATCATCATTTCTTAGTTCAGATCTAGGGTTTAAGCTATCTTATTTCAAGCCATTATTAGTAGAAAAACCAAAAGCTTGTTTTAAAGGATAGTAGTTGGTTTAATTCATTATTCGACAAGTTAGTGCCTTGATTTATTTTCTCTCTGTTTCCCGCTGAAAGTGCACACTGTCAGCCGAGAATCTTTCGAACAACTGTCTCCCGACAGAAGGGAGAGGTGCGGCCCTTGGGAGCAAGCAAAGAGTCAGGCGCTGTCACCTAATCCCGACTCTTCTATTTAGGAAAACTCCTAACGAAGCCAAGAAGGGTAGTCCCTAAAAAAGAGTTGCTAAGGCTCTTGTTTTAAATATATTGTAGTGCGTGATGTGGATGGGTGTTTTTTTAGGAGTTTTTAGATATAGACTTACAATAAAAAGTCCCCAGAAAATACTTGCAATATAATTAAAGATTCATCACCACTTGATAATCACAACTTCAAAGTAGAGCATTCATGATGGGAAAACAAAACTTCAGATAGATAATAAACAAATGTATGAACACGATACTCCAGGTCGATAATAAACAATGATAAGACCAGTGCCAGATGAAGTGCTTGGAGAATGTTTTGCAAATGTTTTGCAAGTGCTTCTTGGTAAATTTTATTGTAAGTGTTTATGATGAGTTGGATTATTAAATAGGAGGGGGATCTCCAAGATATACCTTTCGGTACGAGAGATATGTCCAAAACCCTTAATCGATACGGCTACCCACAAGGAATATGTAGGCTAGTCTGGAGTCTCGGAGGCTATGTTGAACAATACACTGCAAGGGTGTAGCCTAACCGGTACCTCGAGGTCAATAACCAGTTGTTCCTACTTCCTTTGGGTAATTTGCCACCGCAACAACTTAAATCCAGTGTTCCACGGGGACGTGTTTCCACGTTTCCTACGTCCCGGGGACTTAGGGACTCCTGGGCGAAACTTTCCCTCCCCAACCATGCCCCTGGGAATTTTTTTTTTAATGTTTTCCCATTATTTTCACATTTTACAATTCCTACTTGGTACTACTGAGAAAATAAACTGATATATTTAGTATTTACATTGCACAATCATTAATATACATCAAATGAATTATTATTTTTGATATTTTATTTTATTTTAATAATTTTAGAGACGTCCCCATGTCCCCCCCAAATATCCCTAAATTTGGGGGTGGTCTCCACGCGTCCCGAATGTGCATTTCCCCGCTCTCGCGTCCCCCCGTCTTGGAAACTTGGGGGAACATTGCTTAAATCTAGGCGTTGGATTTTCGCCTGGGGGAAGTTGGTAAATTTTATTTCTGTGACTTTGATTAGGAGGTGAGGATTTAAATAATCTACACTGCTTCTGGGTATCCCAACCAGGTAGAGCATACACAACGTAGTAAATTGGTTTATTCCGATTTTATTACTAGTGAAATAGAGCCATTGTAACAACCCTCCGACAGAGAGCACTCTTGATCTGCCTTATGGCGAGATTCAAGAGATTTATGAAACAAAGAAACAAAGATGCCTTAAAAGGAAGTAAAATATCTAAACAATTAAAACTCTCCGATAGAGAGCACTCTTGATCATCCTACATATTCCTTGCGGGTAGCTGTATCAGTTAAGGGTTTTGGACATATCTCCTGTACCGAAAGGTATATCTTGGCGATCCCCCTCCCATTTAATAATCCAACTCATCATAAAAACTGACAATAAAATTTACCAAGAAGCACTTGCAAAACATTCTCCAAGCACTCCATCTGGCACTGGTCTTATCATTGTTTATTATCTACCTGGAGTATCGTGTTCATACATTTGTTTATTATCTATCTGAAGTTTTGTTTTCACATCATGAATGCTCTACTTTGAAGTTGTGATTATCAAGTGGTGATGAATCTTTAATTATATTGCAAGTATTTTCTGGGGACTTTTTATTGTAAGTCTTTATCTAAAAAATCCTAAAAAAACACCCATCCGCATCATGCACTACAATATATTTAAAATAACAGCTTTAGAAACTCTTTTTTAGGGACTACCCCCCTTGGCTTCGTTAGGAGTTTGCCTAAACGAAGGAGTTGGGATCAGGTGACAGCACCTGAATCTTTGCTTGCCCCCAAGGGCTGCAACTCTCCCTTCTGCCGGGAGACAATCGTTGGAAAGATTCTCGGCTGACAGTGTGCACATTCGGCGGGAAATATTTTTGGCGTCGTTGCCGAGGACAACTCTTTTGTTCTTGAATGACTTCTACCTTTGGTTTTACCTTGTCTTTTGATAGATTTAGTTTAAACAATTCTGATTTTAGACTTGAATCCATCTGGCGACTCCACTGTCAATAATCACACCAAGGTATTCAACAAGAAGAAACTCTGTAGGCCTACTTAATTTCATCCCTGAACCTGAACAGGTTTATAGGAGGAGACTAAATAGGTTAACTTCTCATAGAATCCTTGAGAATCTTGGATCTGAGTCTATTTCGGACATCCATAGTCATTTTTGAAAATAATGATTGTTTGTCTGATATAATGGGTAAATGTTTCAATCCCCTTGACATCTCTCAGATAACAGGTCAACCTCACAATCTACCAGACAAAGCTGTAGACAAACTACCCATGTTCACTGGCACTGATGCCATTAATGCAAGTCTTCATCTAAAGAACTTCTCCAGATGTATTAGCGCTTATATCAGTGATCCTGTTCATAAACATGAAGATGTCTATATGAAACTCTTTGCTTTTTTCTTGGATGAAGATCTTGGTGACTGGTTCAACAACTTGCCAGATAACTCCTTTGTAACCCTTGCAACCTTCAAAACTGCTTTCACCAACAAGTTTGGACAAAAGAATCAGTTAGCAACTTTAACTACCATCAAAAGAGGTGAGAATGAAACCATGGATGAATTCAACAAAAAGTTCACGGATCTGACAAATGCCATCCATATTGACTACAAGCCTACTGCTCAGTCCATCTTACTCTACTATATTGAAGTTCTTAGTGGAGAAATGCAATATCAACTCAGAGATAAAGATCCTACCACTCTTTTGATAGCCCAGGAAATGGCCGTTAAAATTGACCGGAATATGCAATCTTTTGGTAAATCAAACATTCCTGGATACACAAGGCCCCTTATCCCTCTTAAGCAATAGGAGATTAGAGCTAAGGATTCTACCAGCCACATGCAGGAGACTTATGACAAGAAAATAAAGGAAATGAATGATAGGATGGAGGCTTTACAAGCTGATTATGCGAAGATGCAAAATCAGGTGATAAACGTGGAAAGGGCTCGAACTAGTCAGAACAATTTTCCTCCCAAGGGAAATTGGGTCCAGAAAAAGGTCCCACAAGATAGAAGGCCCCTTAATCAACTAGATCCTATCAACATGGTTGAGGAAGTCATTCCTTACTGCAGACCCTGTGAAGCCTTTCATGAAGAATCCGCCTGTTACATAGCCCGTCAAATCTTAGAGCATGGTCTTCTAGAATCAAGTGACTGTGAAGAATATTCAAGAGAGCCTGAGTACATCAACACAGTAGGACAACTCCATCTTGTCACCACAGAAACCTGGAGCCAAGTGAGAGAGTACAGTCAAGAGCATGATACAAGTGATGAAGAGTCCCTTACACTTGACATGGATGATGACTACGAGACTTTAATTGAAAATCCAATCTTAGAAGTTTTGTGTGATGAGAATCCTCCGTGCTCTCCACCTGATGACAAATATTTGGAAAGTTGGGTCCCGTGTGATATCTTTGAAACCCAACTTTTTGAAGAAGATTGTTTTGAGCAGAATGCAGAGTGTAGCCAGGGACTTGATACCAGTGATGAGGCATCTCTTGTATCTGACATAGATGGCGGTGATGACTATTGGACTTTTATTGAAAATCCAACCTATGAGACTTTTGAAAATATTTTTGAGAATCCCATCTATGATGTGTCCAGCGAGGGGAGTGTTTATTCTGAGACTTATGAAAGTTGTCAAGAAGAACAGTTAGAGTTGTATTTGAGTATCTATAATGAGGACTTGAAGAAACAATGCAGTGAAGAATCAGATGGGGTGCAACTAGTTGAAGTTTTTTCTTAGCCATCATCTTCACATATAGAGGTTCCTTATGATTTGGAGCAGCTGAGGGCTTATACAATGAGTTATCATTCGGTAAGCCTTGATGATCAGTATGATGGTGTAGTCGACCTGGCCTCATCATGTCGATTAGTATATTAGTCCTATCCAGTCATGGATAGAAGTAGCCTGCGCGAGCACCTACCAATTTGGGAAGAAGTTTGACGACATTATTCATGCCTATGATTTCCCATCCAGCCCGCTCATTCTGGATCATAACGCAGGTTTGCATTTTCTGAATAAATTATTCTTGTTTTGGCTGATAACCAAAGACAAGAAAAAACCTTTTTACATTAATAAAATGCTTAGGTGCTTACATTGGCTTTTTATTACGCCTAACCTTTTTATATCATGCTTAGAGTAGGAAAATAGGCTCCTTAAAGTGAGCATTTACTTTTCGCATTTTCCTTCCGTACTTGGGAATAAATAAATTTTTAGTTCTGTCATTATTTTAAATAAAACAACTTTTGGTTCATTGGCTCTTTTTCATAAAACTTGTGATACTGAGTTTTCTTGTCAAGTTGAGATGTTTTTATAGGATATAGAAACTGGAGATTCTGGTGTTTTCGTTTGCTCTCCTTGCCTAAGAGATTAGATCGAGCACACGTCCCGCAGTTGGAGCCAGATGTTGTCCACTAATTTTGCACTTAGTGGATTTTCGGTGAGCTGCCAGAGTATTGAACAAGTACACTTGTTCATGATCAGAGTTCAGAAGTCTGCCAGCCTTTTTCTGGGAGTCTGTTTGAAAAAAAATTGTAACACATGTTCATATCCCCTTGGGGAAATTGTAAAAAATGTCCTAGCATTTAATTTTTTATAAAAGGCTCGGCTTCCCGGACTTAAGCATCAAGCCGACTAGCCTGGAGTGTTTTTTCCCTTGGTTATTATTGGTTGTTGAACAAACGACTAATAATTTATGAGTTTTGCACTCACACCTCCAAAGCTGGGGTAGTCATCTTGGTGTTTCAGCCTTGGGAGGTTATTAGAGCCTTTGTGTTAGTGATTTTCAGCATGCTAGGCATTTGAATTGAGTCATATGAATATGTACTAGGTCCCCCTAGAGTTTCGTTTGATTCCGAGAAAAAATAAAATTTTCCGTTTTTTAAGCCATTTTTTAATGGTTTAAATGGGAAAATTCAAAATGTAAAAAAATGTGATCCAAAGTCCCTTTTTGGCGTGATTGGGCTCATTTTCAAGCCCGGAGCAACATCTTTACCCTATGGGCCACTTTTGCTATGTTTCGGGTAGCTTAAACATCTCGAAGGGCATCATTTGGCTAACAAAGCATCAGAATGGCATTTAAATGCTAATTTTGGAGAAAATGCACAAAAGTCAAAGTTTTGAAAAGTAAAAAATTAATTAAAAAATGGTGAAAAGGTGACATGGCATGGGTCCCCCATGGATTTACTACCCTTTTAAAATTTATGACTTAAACATTGGGTTACAAATTTTTGAAGTGGTGAATTATTTCAAAGGAGGGTGACGTGAGGGTGAAGAAAGTTACGTATGGTGGAGATGGGTGGTGATGTCAACGTTGGACTCACGCTAAAACAATGTGAGGGATGGACCCCTCCCATGTATAATTTTAAGACATGTGATTAAAGGTTTTAAGAGCTCGTGATTGTGATGAGGTAGTGGTTGACGTGCTAGCGTGAAGGTGGGTGCCAATGGGGTGAGGGTGGACCCCTCTCCTTTTCATTATTAAAATTTTGTTTACTCCATGCGAATCCATTATTCCTTCTCCATTACTTCCATACAATCGCATGAGGAGATGGAGCTCACGCAGGTGGAATTTGGTGAGGAGGTTGAGTGTGTTGGCAGGTTGGTAGAGGTTGTTGGAGTTGGGTGAGAGAGGTGTCAATCACCTCCTCTGTTTAACTCAGTCTTCAGTTCACTTCAACTCAGATAACTCCGGGTTGACCTTCAGTTCATTAATTCCTCCCCGAGGCTTGGTTTTGTATAAATAGAGGCTCTTCTTCCTCATTGTGGATGGGATGGAAAGAACCTCTGCTCATGTAATTTGTAATTGCTTATCTTTTTATGAATAAAGTTGAGACTTTGGAAGTCAGACTGATGGTGCAAGAACTCTCATTGTTGTGAATGTTTGATTAAATAACCGGGGTGATATCTGCTTCGCTCTTTTTCCTTTTATGCAAGTATTGATTATCTAGCTAAGAAGATTATATGCTAATCCATAGAATAGACATTTGAAGGTTCAATTTGTTTATTTATGAATAGTTATCTAAGATCTAAGAGTTGCATGTTGTAATTGGTTATACGTCTGCACTTTTGATTTTATTTAACCTACCATACTAGATCTAATCACTTGTTTGAAGGGTTCTTTAGCTGTGCAGATCACCAAGCGTGGAGTAAGATTGGAGCTTGGCTGCATCTTGTCTTCTTCATCATATATTTTGGATCTAACGTTTCTTGTTTTTTCAGGCATCCTCCTCCTCGATCTTGTTCAAGCTTGGGCTAAGTTTCTTCTCTTTCCTTCTTCAAAACTACAAATCTTTTTATTTTTTTGGTTACTTTATTGTTACAAGTAAAAGCAAATCTAAAATGTTTATCATTCTTTTTCACTTGCAATAGGATTAGATCTAAAATATTTCAAGTTTTCATCTCTAGATATTGGATCTAAATCATTAGTTACTTTCGCACTTAAAAGTGCAAATTTTTCCCATTTTTACAAGTACTAAAGTAGTGTATTTTTTATGTATTTTTAAAGTATTAACCCACTAATTTTCCATTGTAAGCTTGCTGGATTTTAGAAGGTATCTGAAAAAAGAGAAGAATATGCTGTCAAATTTTTGAGTCTTTGGCCACCCGGAGCACCCGTACTCAATTCTACCTCCCCCTCCTTCATTCCCCTGCTTTCCCAAGCGGTTTTAGGGCCTTTTTGACCTCTTTTTCAAGGCTAAAAGGGCACTATTTCTTTCAAAGCATTGTAAAAGGTTTAATAAAAAGCAAGTGGGACAAAGGCCCCCACACCCCCCTTCCGCCAGTTGGGGAAAGCTTGTAACGCCCCTTTTTCTTTCTTTTTTTTGTTTTAGTTTTGCATGCATAATAATTGTTTATAATAGTCTATTTTGTTTTTGCTTTTATAAAAAGAAAAGAAAAACTTTGTTCAGTTAAGTTTTACTTCTGCATTCTTTACTTTATATAATTTGTTGAAAGTAAAAAGAATCCAAAATCTCTTGAATCTCACCAACAGGCGGATAAAGAGTGCTCTCTATCGGAGAGTATTAATTGTTTAAATCTTTTACTTCCTTTTAAGGCATCTTTGTTTCATAAATCTCTTGAATCTCGCCATAAGGCGGATCAAGAGTGCTCTTTGTCGGAGGGTTGTTACAATGGCTCTATTTCACTAGTAATAAAATCGGAATAAACCAATTTACTACGTCGTGTATGCTTTACCCAGTTGGGATACCCAAAAGTAGTGTAGATTATTTAAATCCTCACCTCCTAATCAAAGTCACAGAAATAAAATTTACCAACTTCCCCCAAGCAAAAATCCAACGCATAGATTTAAGCCATTGCGGTGGAAAATTACCCAAAGGAGGCAGGAGCAACTGGTCAGTGACCTTGAGGTACTAGTTAGGCTACACCCTTGCGGTGTAGTGTTGAACATAGCCTCCGAGACTCCAGACCAACCTACATATTCCTTGCGGGTAGCCGTATTGGTTAAGGATTTTGGACATATCTCTCGTACTGAAAGGTATATCTTGGAGGCCCCCCTCCCATTTAATAATCCAACTCATCATAAAAACTGACAATAAAATTTACCAAGAAGCACATGCAAAACATTCTCCAAGCAGTCCATCTGGCACTGGTCTTATCATTGTTTATTATCTACCTGGAGTATCGTGTTCATACATTTGTTTATTATTTATCTGAATTTTTGTTTTCGCATGATGAACGCTCTACTTTGAAGTTGTGATTATCAAGTGGTGATGAATCTTTAATTATATTGCAAGTATTTTCTGGGGACTTTTTATTGTAAGTCTTTATCTAAAAACTCCTAAAAAAACATCCATCCGCATCACGCACTACAATATATTTAAAACAAGAGCCTTAGCAACTCTTTTTTAGGGACTACCCCCCTTGGCTTCGTTAGGAGTTTGCCTAAACGGAGGAGTCGGGATTAGGTGATAGCACCTGACTCTTTGCTTGCCACCAAGGGCCGCACCTCTCCCTTCTGCCGGGAGACAACCGTTTGAAAGATTCTCGGCTGACAATGTGCACATTTGGCGGGTAACACTCTCCTTAAGAAGCAAATAAAGACCCTGAGAAAGTAGCTTTCTAGCTCACTTTCTCAGTCATTTTTACCTAGTTTTTTCATTCTGTTGTTACTTAGAAACTTTTTGGCAAACTTTGGAAGTTTTCCCAAAGAACTCTTAAAGTGCTTTTGGGCAAAATCCACTAATATTTGTTGGCTGTTTTTTTGCAGGTTTGCGATAAAAGAGAGGGAAGCTTTGGCAAATTTTCACAAAATAGACAAAAAAGAAGACAAACGAAGCTTCCCTTCGCATGATTTTTTTTTATAAGTTGTAAGCCTTTGGATCCCAATTTGAGGACCAAAGTGCACTTTCTCTTGCACCATTGTAAAAGAAAAATAAAGTTTGAGTGGCCTCATAAGAGCCCGGTCCCCATCCCCCTTGGGGGGATTTGTGTTGGTGTCCTTTTTTGGTTTTCTTTATATGCTGTTAGTGTAGTTGTTTTCCTTTATCATTTCATGCTTTATTTAAGTGTTGTTTAAGTAATTTGAATATTTACCCACTACGCTATACCAAAGTACCGTAAGGGAAAAGATTTGAGCAATGTAGTAATTAGAGAACTTCAGGTTTCATGCATTTTTTGAATTTAAAATAAACCCCCTTGCTTTCCCGATTACAAGTTCATGGACAAGGGCTTGCCCGAGTACTGAATCTGGAAAGAGACTCTTGAGATTTACCTTTGTAATCAGAAAAAAACTTGTTCTAAAACATTTAAAATTTACAAGGCCTTCATCCCCGTATGCTCTACTTCCACTGCAGCTTTGTCTGATCAGTTGGTAGTATCAGAAAGGGATTTAGGTGACTAGCTTAGTTAGTTTTCCAATTCAAAATAAATCTCCCTAGGTGAAAATCCAACGCTTCGGGTTAAGCCGTTGCGGTGGCAAAATCCACAAAGGAAGTGGGAACAACTGGGCAGTGACCTCGAGACACTGTTAGGCTACACCCTTGTTGGTGTAGTGTTGAACAAGTATCAAATACTCCAACAAGCCCACATATTCCTTACAGGGAGCCGCAACGATTAATTGTTTTGGACATACTCCTCGTATGTCCGGGTATATTGGGAGTTCCCATCCCCTAAGTTAATCAAGATCATTACCACATAAATAAAATCAACCAACAATTTACTCACTCCTTAATCCACTCAACTAATAAATCTTAAAACTTATCAACGAGGCACTGCAATACTTATCTGAGACTACAACAACAACCCTCATACTCAAGCACTCTATTTTCAATGGCATTGGTCTTCCTCATTTTATATTGGCTAAATCAATTTCCGCATATGGTCATAAATGGTGTTTGAATGACAAATGTTGTTGTTGTTATAATTCAATTCATTTGCAGTAACTCATTGTTAAGGTTTTAATTCATTTCACATGAAATCCTAGAATCAATTATTTCTTTCGTAGAGTAAAAACCTTAGATTTTACTTTTCATTAGGCTCCAACCCCCTTGGCTTCGCTAGGAGTTGGCCTAGATGGAGGAGTTGAGTATCAGGTGACAACACTTGGCTCGAGCTTTCCCCTAAAGTCGCACCCAGTGGCTTGAAGATTTCTGCAACATTATCCGAGGTGCGAATTAGGCGGCAACATGATCTAAAAGTGAGTTAGGGTTTACGTCTCTCTCAAACTATTTAAGATAGGTGACCCCCCTATTGTATTCATGAGCTTTGGCACTGAAATTTGAATAAAGAGAATTTTGTTTGGGATTATTCTTCTGTGTATCTTGTGCATGATTTGATGATGTGATGATTGGCATTGCTACTCTTCTATACTGAGTCGTATTCGGGATACATCTTGCATTTTTTCCTTTACCCACTTCGTCTGCAGGAGAGAAGGCACGCTAGGAGAGAGAGAGGGCATTTTTTGTGAGGAAACTCACCATCGTCCCGAGTCTTACGTGTTTGGTTCAGGGAGTATCTCTTTCTATATGATTTTTTACTTCCTATATTTTTTGTATTCTACAGATCTCATTTGTTTTCCTTATCATTTGATTTTCTCTGATATGGCAAGTTGAAGGAGGCGCTAGGGTGACTAGCTGGGGCTCAACTACAACACGATCTTCTCCAAAAAGGTTCATTTTGATGGGAAAGTGGCATTATTCATTATTTCTAAAGTCATCTACAAGATCCAAGTATGTCTCGCAGGTAATTTCTCCTTTTATTTTCTGCATTGCCCATCACTTCCATAATAGTAAAACCCTCGTTTCCTAGATATGCAAGTTCTGGTTTGCAGTGAGCTTTAAAACTTAAAACCCACCTTAGAATATATATAAAAACCCTAAGCTTCAAATTTCATCATCATCGGACTCCATTTGCCCATCCTAAGCATTGGCTTCCTTCTTAGGGGAAAACGCCCTCCTTGGGCGGAGTGGGTATTTCAAAAACCGTAAACTGGGTGTTGTTGGTTTTTCCTTCATTTACCTAATCTTACATCCAACAATCAGTTTGAGTATCCAATTTCATTTCATTTCACCATTTTTCCCTAGATCCCAATTTTCTACTTAAAACCCTAGGAAAAATTGGGGCTTTTCACCTGGATGCTCGAAATCTCTTAGTAATTGCTCTAAACTCTAATTAACTATCCTGCTAAGAGATTCCACCAAGTTTCCCTTGGTCATCTATTCATTTTCCTTATTTTAGGGTTTTCTTGGTCATAGGGACGCCCCTTGGGCTTTATATTTTCACTGGGTCTAAAGTGTCGATATCCTTGACTAGTGTGACATCTGAGGTCTTTCGGAAGTCTTGGATATCGTAGATCGCGACTTTAGTTTCCTTTCCTCTGTTGTCCTAAATAGGATCACCTAACGGGGAAACTACAAGATTCGTGATAACAGACATGTGCGAGTTTTTCCCAAGTCTGCAGTACCATCTACCTCTTACACCATTGGAGTGAGATGTGGGAAACTGTACAAGCTCTTGTTTCAGCCCCAACATGCTTTGACACATAGCAATAGTAGTGAGCTCTGTGAGCTATGGCATAGGAGGATGGATCATCTGCGTCATCTAGCGTTGAGGATGTTGAAAGACATGGTTACAGGTGTTAGACACACCACCACACTGACAGGGAGGGGGGGGTGAATCAGTGTGCTAGGAATTTTTGCTAATTTTACTTCTTCAAAACTTAAATAGAGATCATTAATAGCTTATTGCCTAAATAAAAAAACATTAATCAATCATGTCATTAACACATATCATAAAAACACATATGAGATAAGATTTGAGAACTTTATTATATCTAATTGTTTACATTGATGGCGACAACCATGGGGTCTACATCAACTTCAACTGACTCAAGAGCATTGTTATAACATATACATTTTCAGCCAGGCTTCCATGATGCAGCATGCAGACTTGTCTCTTTTTCTATTCCGGGCTACTTTTACTTGGGGTATCAACATGGATCTCTACAACTTCATTCCACTTCAGAGCCTTGTTCTTGATATTTTCCTTGCCAGGACTGATATTCAGGAGTCCATTGAGATGATTTTGGTGATGATCTAGTTCATTAAAGCAGAGTAGCAGATCAGGAGTTGGTACACACAGTCACAGAGGGGCTTATCAATTGGAGACAGGTATACATGGTGAGATCAGGTATATTTCCTGGGTTTAGTTTTTTCTCTGTGATGTATCTCAGACACCTGTGCTTGTCATGTTAGGATGATTATGGTGACCTATGTTTATATGTTTTATATTGCTCTAACCTGTGTTATGATTGATCAAGGAATCCAATGTGAAGACTGTTGCCCGTGCCATGCTCAAACAAAATGTGACCCTTAGTGCTAGGTTGGTTCCATAACATTTGTACCCATCCATCTAGTTCATCCACTTTTGTTTCTACCCCATGACTAAGACTGATAGAAATTGGTGAGATTGAAGACCCTTTCCCCATTCTGACCACTATGTATGCTAGACTCCATGTTGCTATGTGTCTCGGGCTATGAAGTATGTGTCCTGGCCAGTTTGGCTGGGGTCACAGGGTTGTTCTCCTTAAGTACTCAAAACAAGTGCTCCACCATAATAGTGTTGCTAAAGACTAAAACATCGGAACGCATAAAAGCTATATCTAAAGGATGCAAAATTATAAAATATTGAAAAAAGGTGGTCAGTGGAGAAGAGGTTGAGCACTCATTCCTTGTATAGTGTAAGGCTCAATTTGCCCTCCACAGGGGCTCCAGGGAGAGGCAAACTCCTCAGGGCTATGGACTACTCGCTGGCAGCGGGTCTAGGCCTTAGTCATTTACTGGAAGCCCAAAAGGATTTCCAGGGCACCTGCTCTTGTAGGCTGGCTACCATCTTATGAATTGTGAAAAGTATTGAAATAGTCAATGGTCAAAGGATGAGCACTCACTCTTTGTATAGTGTTCGACTCAATGGTCCCCATAGGGCCACAGGGTAAGACTAGTCCAAAAAGACTTGGTCTTTGTTAGTACTGGAGCCCAGAAGGCTTCTAGGGCACCTACCTTTGAAGGTTGACCTATATTGCAATAAAGTGGAAAGTAAAACTTGCTAGAGTCCGAGGGAAGCATACACAAGTACTTCACCCATCTGTGAGGCGCCTCCATCCCCTATTGCTATCTGTCATGCATATGTCACCTTGGTAGAGTATATTGGTTATCAGTCGGATAAATCACTGAGTCAAATTTAGTCAAAGTCATTTCCCCTTTGCCTTAGCCTGGTTCTTCCATCATCACCCATCTATAGCACATTGATTACACTTTGTAAGTATGGCATGAGCAAGCAGATTTCCAGAAGACTCTAAGATCTTTCAGAAGCAAAGGTATATTTTATTTTTATTATTGTTAGTCACCATGATTATGAATAACTGACTCAAGTTGGGTGTTGATATACATCATTGGAGCATGTCTTACCTTGGAATGTGGCAGGATCATATTAGTACAGTATCTCACTTTGATTTTGGGTACTTTGACCTGGTCAAACCAGTTGACCAAGCCAATCACGTTTCCCAAGGCAGTGAATAAAAACTACAACATGGTCCATATTTGTTCGAAACATGCCCAGGACTAATACTGCAGTTTCAGTTTTGAGAGTTTGGCCCCAGTTCTCCAGAAAAGTGATTATTATCACTTAATTATTAGCCAAATGATCTGTTTTTATTCCAGATGGCAGTTTGTTTGGTTCTCCTAGAGTAGAGCAGCGTTCCAAGGGGTATGAGTAGTCACTTATACCATTATTCTATGTCTCCACATCATCCAGAGCAGTCAGTTTTCCCTAGTTTGCATCCTGGAGTGAGTTATGATGGATTTATCAGTTTTCAGAGATTGTACCAGCAGAAAATGAACTAGAAAATCACTGAGAAAATCGATTTGGACTCCTGGGTCAAAGAAATGGCATGGAATTTTGGCAGATGATGTTTCTCAGCATCTTGGACAGTCCTCCAATAGTTTTTTAGTCAACAGATGTCCGGATTATTTATTTATCTGTGGCTCAGCGAGTGAGGAAAGCCCCCCAAGGGGCACCCCCTCTAATTGGCTATTGATGTATTTCGTTGCNGTTGTAAAGGGGCCTAGGGTGAATTAAGCCCCTAGTGACCCCCTCCTATGATGTATCATGTCATATCTTATGTTATGTTGTGACATTTCACTTTAGAGGGGTGTCCTTGAGCAAAGTGCGCCCCCTCTTTGACTTAGTCACTTGATCCATGTATTGATTGATATATTTTGATCTCCACAATTGATGATGTTATAATCTCAACCATTGGATGATAAAGTGAGGTAGGGTTTATGTCTCTCTCAAACTATTTAAGAGAGGTGACCCCCCCATTGTAATTCATGAGCTTTGGCACCAGAATATTAATAAAGAGAATTTTTTTTGGGATTATTCTTTTGGTATCTTGTGGGTGTTTTGAGGATCTGATGACTGCCATTGCTACTCTTTCATGTTGAGCTTCATTCGGGATATATCTTGCATTTTTCTTTGCCCATTTTACCTATAGGAAAAGGAAGCGCACTAGGAGAGAGAGGGCGTTGTTGTGGGACAACTCACCTTCGTCTCGGCTTCGAGGTGTTTGGTTCAGGGAGTATTTTCTTCTTAATGATTTTTTATTCCCTTTTCATTTCTGTATTTCGCAAAGCTCGTTCGTTTGTCTGATCGGTTGATTTTCTATGATCTGGCAGGTTGAAGGGGGCGCTAGGGTGACTAACTGTGGCATAACAACAACAAGATCTTACTCGAGAAAATTCGTTTTCACAGGGAAGTGGCATTCTTCATCCTTTCTCAATCCATCTACAAGTTCCAGGTACGTCTCGCAGGTAAGTTTCTCTTCTCTTATTTTCTGTACATGCATTGCTCATCATTCTATAACATTAAAACCCTCATTTCGTAGATCCATAAGTTCTATCTTGCAACGAGTTATAGAATTAAGAACACACTTTTGATTTAACATAAAACCCCTAGATTTAAATTTTTGGCTTAATTAGACTCCATTTGCCCATTCAAAGCACTGGTCGGCTACTAAGGGAAAACGGCCCCTTTGGGGAAAGTGGTCATTTTCACAAACCGCAAACTAGTTATTGTTGGTACATTTCCCTTCGCCTAATCTTGCACCCAACAACCAATCCGAGTGTCCAATTTTACTTAATTTCACCATTTTGCTCTAGATCCCAATTTTCTTGCATTAACCGTAGAGAAAAATTGGGGCTTTTGACCTGGATGCTATGAATCTCTCGGTTTTCATTTTTAACTCTAATTATCCATATAACTAAGAGATTCAACGCAATTTCCCTCGCCCATTTGTTCAATATCCTTAATTTTAGGGTTTCTTAGTCATAGGGATGCCACCTGGGCTTAGTGTTTCACTGGGTCCAAAGCGTCAGTATCCTCGACTGGTGTGACATCTGAGTTCTTTCAGAAGTCCTGGATATCATAGGTCACGACTTTAGTTGCCTTTCCTCTGCTGTCCTGAGTAGGATCATCTCACGAGGCATCTACAAGATTCGTGACAACAAGCACCAACTCTCTTTCAAAGACCCAACTTGGTTATCTCTCAGGTCCAACTGAGAAATGGGGTTGCAAGACCCAACTTGGAGTTACATACAAATTCTTGTCTTTAACTTGTCTTCAATCATGTCCTTGTCAAACTGCTCATCACTGTCACAACCATGTCATCGACACGTCTTCAACTTGTCATTGCCTTGTCACACTGTCCATCAACTCTGAAATTGTTCTTTGCTCATTCAAGTCTGATCTTGTCTTTTGTTGATGTCTTTTGCTCATGTCATCAACTTCTGCTCATCAGCATGTCATATCCAACTAAAGCCATCCAATTGTCCCTGTTAAATTGATATACCTTGCCTTATCAACATCTCAATCTGCTGAAGGTTGTCATCATAGACTCGTCCTTGTGTTTAAGGATATATCAGTCATAAAAAACTTTAATACTGGCTGAGAGATGTATGCATTTTAGGGTTTGTACCCTTCACTCAATTTACTGATTGTGGTTGCCTCAATTTACTTGTCACCTCGAAGATTAAAATTAAAGATAGGAAATAACTGTAGCTGCTGCTCATTCAACGTATATGCTCATATACTTCTGCTCATCAACCCATCACTCAGCTCATTAGCCTCTGTGCAAGCCTCTGCTGCTCATCAACCTGCTCATGTAATCTCACTCATGAATCCACATATCACCATGGATGAGAAAGAGCTTTTGATTTTTGATGTTGCCCTTTGCATTCCGTGTTCTTGTCAATACAAGTCAAAAAGTAAATAAAGCCATTTCCATGCAGTTTCTCATCCCTCAATCAAACTGAGTGAGAGGACTTGCACTTTTCAAAGCATAACCTGATCCAATCACATTAATGCTGCTAGACTCGTGTTTCCACAATTCTCCACACTTGGCGTGACCTATATTTCATCCACCGCAACCCACAGTTTAAAACTCAGCGCACGATTTGATGGTGACCTGTAGATATTGGTGATGAGACAACTCTCTAAATGTTACGTAGACCCACCATTCTGGATCCCCCAAATGATAATCTACAACCACGGTCCAACAAAACCTTCTCTGAAAACTCACCTTTCTTACAGACATTATAATAGCAGTGACAGGCAGCAAGTATCACAGTAGATCGATCTCTTTGATGGCCCAATGTATTTGCTTTCTAGGACCTCAATTCAACTACACGTCTTCAGTTTGCACACCCCACGATTAGCCTTCTCATCTCTCTCGTGTCAACACAGTCTGCTCATCTCTGTTTATCAAAGTCTGCTCATGAAGAACTTGTCTTCTGCTTTGGCTGCCTTAGTTCTGTCCTTAACCCGAAAAACCTTATGCACCGAAAGTTTCTTGTACTGTCTTTAAATTGGAGCCCTCAATCAATTGCATCTTCACTGTTGCTGCCACAGTTATACCAAAAAATATCAGAGCTACATCTCTCCAAAAAATTCCACACAAAAATAAGCACGTTGGCTCTTATTTATACTCGTTTCCGATCATATTTTGAGGAGCCGACCTGATAAAATATAAATGTATTTTAATCTTTTTAGAGCCGACCTGCTGGATGTATACATTAATTTTAAATTAAATTTTATCTCTTATTTTGGGCCGACCTATCTTTTAGATCACCATGTCTTCTACTGGACCGACTTCATTTCCTTCTTATATATCTATATATCATTTTGACTTTCTTTATTACATCATCATTGTGGACTTCTTACATGTGTCCAAGTGCCATCAAACCACCTTAAATTGTTTAACCATCTGCAAGGGTTTCATGACCCCATTATCTCACAAATGACCACAGAATGGGTAATTTGCCCATTCATGCCAACGTTCATGGATTCCAATGCCCAAGCTACCATTTGTCATTCATGTCATCAACCGTTGCCTTAACTTTGTCATTAATGGTTTGGCATCCATGACAACTTTGCTCATCAACAGGATTGCCTGAGTTCAGCACTGAGCATAGTGATGTATGCAGAGGGTGTGCTTTGGGAAAGTACACCAAGACTGCTTTTCCGAGCAGTGATAGCAGGTCCGCAGGAGTACTTGATTTGATACATTCCGACTTGTGTGGTCCTATGTCATCTGTTTCTCTGAGAGGATTCAAGTATTATGTGACATTCATCAATGATCATTCCAAGAAGACCTGGATCTACTTCTTGAGGAGCAAGAAATTTGAGGAGGTATTGCGGAAGTTCCAAGAGTTCAAAGCTCTTATGGAGAACCAGACTGGGAGGAGGATTCAGGCACTCAGATCAGATAACGGGGGTGAGTATACCTCCAAGGAGTTCGATGCGTATTGCAGACAAGAGGGAATTCACAGACAATTGATAGTACCATACACTCTTGAGTAGAATGGAGTGGAAGAAAGGAATAACCGATCTATTGTTGGAGCAGCGAGAGCCATGTTACATGATCAGTCACTTCCTTTCTTTCTTTAGCCAGAGGCATGTAGTACAGTTGGATACCTTTAGAACAAGAATCCCCATCGTGCCTTGGGGAACAAGAATCCTGGGGAGATGTTCACAGGCAAGAATCTTGAGGTGAGTCATTTTCATATATTTTGTTGTCTGACTTTTTCACATGTCCCTTTTGAGAAGAGGACAAAGCTTGATCCCACAGCAGAGATAGGGTGTGATTTGAGGTTTGGCAGGAGCCTAGTCATATTTTCCTGGGGCTAGGAAAGTATGCAGTGGATATTTTGAGGAGATTTTGGATCGAGGATTGCAGGCCAATGTCTACACCTATGATCACCAACTGGAAGAAGCTTCATGCTTCTGAGCGAGGTTGGTGAATCCTACCTTATATCGTCAACTCATAGGTTTATTGATGTATCTGGTCAACTCTCGACCAGATTTGTGTTTTGTGGTGAACACTCCCAGTCAGTTCATGGTGGAGCCTAGGAGAGTGCATTGGGTTGCCGCAAAACACGTGTTGAGATACCTTGCAGGTACAGTGGATTATGGTCTGGATTATAGGAGATCGAATGGGGTTAGTTTGATTGGCTTCACAAATTCAGATTGTGCAAGAAGTGTGGCGGACCAGAAGAGTACTTCCAGATGTTGTTTCAGTTTAGGCTCGACAGCAGTGTTGTGGTTCAATCAGAAGCAAAAGTATGTTGCTTCGAGTTCTGCAGAGGCCGAGTACATGGCAAGCAGGCAGGCTAGTTGCGAGGCACTATGGCTTCACAAGTTATTGGTGGATTTATTTGATCAGGAGTTGAAGCCTACGGTGATTTATTGTGATAATCAGAGTTGCATCCAGCTCTCTGAGAATCCTATATTTCATGACAAGTCAAATCATATTGAGATCAGGTACCATTTCATCCGTGATTATGTTCAGAGAGGAGCTGTGGAGTTGCAGTACATTTCCACTGATGAGCAGGCTGCATATATCATACTCACCAGACTCGGAATTGGCAATAAATCGGTGAGGCAAAAGAGCGAAGAGTTTGAATCGGATCGGCAAAAAATCGGGAAAAAATCGACAAATACAAAAAATTAGATATATACCTCTATTTTGAATTAAAAAAAAAAATTATAGATATTCAAAACAACCATGTCCATACACTGCAAGATATCAATAGATGCCTAAAAGATATCAATAGAATCATAGATGTCCAAAATATATCTATTATGATTTATCAACTCTCATGCATAAGATGAGTCCATAAATGATAATCCGGAAAGATGTCCAAAATATATCAACTCTCATCCATAAGATGAGTCCAAAAATACATAAAGTGAGGATCCAAAATCTAGAATCTAGATACTAAATACGAAACAATAAGAAAAAGTTAAAACTAAGAAGTAGATGCTCTCGCATCTCTTGCTGCTTGACCCTCA
>LPNX010555480.1:0-33035 GCA_001517045.1 Pseudotsuga menziesii | reverse complement strand
GCCTTTTCCACAACTTCTTGTATCCATTGAAGTTTCCCAATGTCCTCGAGCATCAGGTCTATGCAGTGTGCAGCGCAAGAGCTCCAAAATATAGTGGGGTGCTTAGCCTCAAACAATCTACCAGCAGACATATAATTAGCTGCATTGTCAGTGATAATTTGCACAATGTTTTCTTCTCCCACTTCTTGAACAATTTCTTCCATCATTTCACAAATAAGTTGAGCACTCTTAACTTTGTCTGAGGCATCAACTGATTTGAGAAACATTGTCCCCTTTGGACAAGAAACGAGGAAATTAATCAAAGTTCTGTTCCTCCTATCTGTCCATCCATCACTCATGATGGTGCACCTTGTTTCTGCCCATGATGTACGAAACTCAACAAGCATAAGGTTGAGGTCATCAACACTCTCTAGCAACATATCTGTCCTAAGGCTCTCAAATGTAGGGGCTTTGAACCCCAGGCCTGCAACAGCAACTGCATCAATCATAGATTGCCAATAAGGGCTTCTGGCACAGTTGAAAGGGATGTCAGAATAATACCAAAAGTTAGCAATGGCCTTTCTTGCTTGCTTATGGACATTCTTTTTCCAACCAGTGCCATCTAAGCTAGGCTGGGCACCTGTTTGTGTACGGGGTGCAAAATAAGTGTGGATATTTCCTCCTCCAGTGCTCAAATTTGTAGGAATAGGAGGAGGTTGTGGAACTTGTGGCATGCTTGGAATATGAAAACTTGGGTTAGGTAGAGGCATCGTGGATTCGACAGAAGGAGGTGAGATGAGGGTATTAGAGGATTGTCCACCAACACCTGCAGCATTTCCCATCTCCATGTTTACCCTTGCTTTCTTCATTTTGGATTCATTCATGCAATCAATGGCCAAGCTGGCCTGGTGTCTAACATCCTCAGGTACAGCTTTGCAAGGACTTATGTCATGCCCAGGAAGCTTAGCAATATGGAATTTGAATCTATAAATTCCACCACTACAATGCTCTCTGCAAAATTTACACAGCAACTTGGTGGACCCTGGAATCTTCTCACAATAGACCCAAGCAAAGTCTTTTTCTCTTGGCATTTTCAAAATTCACACTGTCCACAAACCTGCAAAATGCAAATCTGCAAGTTATAAAACATTAAAAAATCAAAATCAAATATTAAATAAAAATAAAATCAAAATAATATCTCTGTTATTTTAAATTGTTTGCATATGCCAACAAATAATAAATATTAAATAAAAATAAAATCAATTTAAATTTTAAAATCAAGTCCATCTTGGTCACAAAAAAACATAAAACACTTTTTATGCTCTGTTAAGCTTTGTTACAGATAATTAATATTTAAGCATTCTTGATTTTATCCAAGATAAAATATTCTAAACAAAATTACTGTATAAACTGCAAAAATCTTGTGAATTAAATCAACTATAAGTTAAGAAACCACTTACTGGAAGCAAGAGAGCAAACCGTCGATTCAAATTAGCATATTATTTTCAAACAGCAAGATCAAGCAAATTAGAATGTCCTAAAGCAAAACTCTGAAGCCAGAAAGAAATGAGTACAAGCATTTTGATTTCTAATCCAGTTCAACTCTGGTTCATTGAACAATCAAACTAAAAATGAAGAACCTGCAGGTGGCTTTACTTGGAATGTAATCAACACAATTCACAGAAGGCTAAAAATAAATCAGTGGACCATGTTTATTGGGCATGTATCATTCTTTACAATATTTTGAAAAAAGTAGTCCTAAAATAGTAGGCAGAGATTTAATAATGGATAGTTATAAACAATACATTACAAAATTTAAGATTTAAAATTTAAAATAGCTTAACTCTAAAAATTACATTACAAACAATACATTAAAAAATAAGTTATAAACAATAAATTACAAACAATACATTAAAAAAACACATAGTAACATACATTAAAATAAATATACACATACATTAATAAATATACACATAAATAATTTTAAAAACAATAAATTACAAACAATACATTAAAAAATAAATACATTACAAAATTTAAAAAATTACATTACAAATTTTAAAAAATTACCATACATTAAAATAAATATTAAAATGATAAAATTAAAAAAAAAAAAACAAAAAAAAACCACATACCTGAGTCGCGACCACTCCCGAGTCCCGGCTGTGAAGGCAACGGCGCGCGCAGAGTAAGCAACAGCGCTGTTAAGAAAGGAAACAGCGCGGAGAAGAGACAGTCCGCCAGCAGAGAAGACACAGGCCGCGGGCACTCCAGTCCGGGGGCAAAGAAGACACAGTCCGCGGGCAGAGAAGACACAGGCCGCGGGCGCGGGCTGGAGAAGACAACGACGCGGGCGCGGGCTGGAGAAGAAAAACCTGCAAAGCAAAGCAAAGTCGTGCAGAACGATAATGCTAGTCGAAAATAAGTAAAGATGCCGCGGAGGGTGGGAGAAAACGCGCTAAAAAAAACGCGGGTTCTCTGTTTTCGAGGCATGAGTCAGCTGACAGATAAAAAAATCGTTTCACTCGCTGAGCCGTGCCGATCCGAGCCGATTTTCGGCGATTTCTCGAGTTAAATCGCCCCGACCCGATTTTAACTCGCCGCGAGCTGAAACGGCTCGTTTCTCCTCCGATCCGAGTCAAACTCGGAAAAATCGCGATTTGAATCGCGATTCCTGTGACTATGGCATATATCCTAAAACAGTATCTTGGAAAAGGCAAGTTCATTCATTTCAGAGACATGTTGGGTGTGTTGCAGAACATTTTCCTCGATAAGAGGGAGTGTTGACTTTTGTACCTAGGAAAGTGTTCCCCTAGTGACTTTCCCCCAAGTCATAAAAATGGGAAAATTAAAGTGACCCTTGCAATTAATAACTTGAGATGAGTTTTAATTTTTAGTTTAGAGAATAAAGTGACTTTTTGATAAATTTAAGTGAGGTGAGTGAAATTAATTTTGGAGAGAATTAAAAGTGCATTTAATCTCATCCATCCATATAATTCATTTTGTGCCTTTGGATTAGATGACCATTCAACTTCCTCACTTAGACACCAAAAAGGCAAGGGAAGGCATTAGAGTTTCATTATGATTTTTTTCCATGAGAGTTGGAGAGCAGAGAAGGAGAAAAATTGCAGGCAGAGAGAGAAGAGCAGAGGGCATGATTCTGGAGCAACCGAATCCGGTTGTCCGTTAGTCGAATCCGACTATCATTTTAATAATGAATATGAGTAATAATAATATATTGGATAATGCTGATAATTACAAGGGAAGCTCGCCTTTATAGGCTTTGAGCGTGTAAACTGAAGGGTTACACGCTTTCATAAGATAATTAACTAATCTAAATAATATTTTATTTTATATTTGTTACATTGCCACTCCCTTTAAGGAAGCTTTGTCCTCAAAGCTTAAGTATTTTCCTAGTGTCGGTCTTCATTCTGACTCGATGTCGGTATTAGAATCGAACAAGGTCTCTTGTGCAGAGACTTGCACTTCCTTTCCATTGATGATTTTGCACTGTATTGTCTCATTGTTCCTACGTTTATGACCAGGGGTCCAATCTTCACCGCATCGAGGACATATGTTTTTCTTCTTTATTCTATTATCAGCGTAACTGTTAGCTGACTTCGACCTATTTTCCATTTCATAGGCATATGATTGAGGTTTGTGGCATTGATGACCAAGTGACCACGTATTTGCACAGTACCTACATTGTGTCTCTTTTTCTTGCTGATAATGGTTATCGCCTCTTGTTTTAATTCCTTCCAATTTGCGTTCTGCGGCTTTTGCTTTATGTCTTTGCTACTTCTACGTTAGGTATGTCATGCAACTTCAACTCTTTTTGGAGGTATGGTTTAAGACCTCCTAAATAGGTTTCGAGTCTTTGCTTGTCAGACAACCCAAATACTCGTGTCGATAAGGATTCCCACTGATGTGTGAATTCCTCAACGTTTCCGACTTGTTGTAGTCTGGTAAGTTTACTGAAAAATTCATCTTCTTTGATCTCTTGAAACCTATTAAAAAAATCATTTTTGAACAAGTTCCAGGTGTAAGTAAAATTATCTCTCTTCCACCATAAGTACCAATTATAGGCGTACCCTTCCATATGCATTGACCCATATTTCACCTTCTCCTCGTCAGATTGAATGTTGTAAATGTCAAAGTATTCTTCTGCTTTGTTTAGCCAAGCAACACATTGGTCTTCACTCCCATTGTATTTCGACAACTCTATTTTTGCTTTAGGTGGGTGCACTTTGTAAGGACGACGTTGATTTCCTTTTGCCTTATGGTTTCATGGTGGCTCGGAACTACTAGATGATGAAAGTGACATATCTGAATTGCTTCGTTGTTGGCAGTGCTTTTTAGCTTTTTTATTCTCTACTATTTTACTTATAGCGTCTATTTTGCTGTTTAATTGTGCCTCCATATCTGGCAGTACTTGTGTTTCTATCTCTTGCTTAAGCGTCGCATTGTTAATCTTTATTTCTTTTTGCAATTCTTCTTGATTCTTTGCGAGTGTTTCCTAGGTGGCAACATGAAATGAGGCATCTAGCATGTGTGGACCGCTGACTTGGCCCGGATTGGGTATGAGCCTTTGTAACATCTCGATTAATGTATTATGGTTCTGCGTCATGGTGCTCATGTTTTGTGTTAAGGTGTTTATGTTTTGCGTCATGGTACTCATTTTGTCATCCAAGGCTTTTTGTTTTTCGTTCAGGATGTCAAGTTTGTCATCGAGCCTTCTTTCTAGTACCAACACAAGTTCGTCTTTGAGTAATGTATTGTTATTTTGCATCTTTTCCTTCAAGCATTTTAGGTCAACGACAAGGGACCTGATGTCCTTCTCCATTTTTTCGATTTGCTCTTTTAGCTCCGCCATGGTCTTGGACCTTGTATGCGGAGGTGTGTATTTCAACGCTATTTTGGCTAATAATATATTAATTAATTAATTAATTATTATTATTATTATTATATTTGTCATAAAGTATATATATATATTTTATTTTTATTTTTATTTTTTTACAAATATTATAATATTATTTATATTATAATAAATATATAATATTTGATTGTTTTTTTAAATATAATATATATTAGAAATATTATATTATGTTTTAATATATTGTTTGCAGGTCGTGGTTTTTGAAGGTTGAGGCGAGCGACGGTGTGGAGTGGCAGCAGCGCGAAGATGGAGCACGGAAGGGATGATGGCTGGGTGATGGAGGCGAGGTAAGCAGAGGGAAGAGCAAGAAGGAGGGTTGTCAAGAGGTGGAGAGATGGCGGGGGCGCGGAATGGGGTGGCGTGTAGAGGGAGAATAGGATGGCGCAGAGGATGGACGCGGATAGGAATCGAGGAGCAACGGAGTAGGGCGACGCAAAGGTTGAACGCGAGAGGTTTCTAGGGTGAGCGCAGGAGTGAGGGAATGTTGTGTATGGCGAATGGGGGATGGGATGGCACGAGCGAGTGGATCAATGAGTGGCATGCAGTAGAGAAATACAGTGTGTGCTGGGGAAGGGGAAAACAACACGGAGGTAGAAGCCAGTGATGCGTAGTCCGTAGGAGCGCACAGTGAGAAGATGGTGGAGGACAGCGTTGGGGAGAGAGGGGAGTGGAGTGTAGCAGCGATGGGGAGTGGAGCAGTGGTGGGAAGCGGAGTGGAAAATTGATGAGCCGAGTTCGGGCTGAGTGTTGGAGGAGCCGAATCCGAGCTCAAGTCGAAGGAGCCAAATCCGAGCTCTGATACCAAATGGAGCAACCGAATCCGGTTGTCCGTTAGTCGAATTCGACTATCATTTTAATAATGAATATGAGCAATAATAATATATTGGATGATGCTGATAATTACAAGGGAAGCTTGCCTTTATAGGCTTTGAGCGTGTAAACTGAAGGGTTTTCATAAGATAATTAACTAATCTAAATTAAAAGTGCATTTAATCTCATCCATCCATCTAATTCATTTTGTGCCTTTGGATTAGATGACCATTCAACTTCCTCACTTAGACACCAAAAAGGCAAGGGAAGGCATGAGAGTTTCATTATGATTTTTTTCCATGAGAGTTGGAAAGCAGAGAAGGAGAAAAATTGCAAGCAGAGAGAGAAGAGCAGAGGGCACGATTCCCAAGACCATACAACACTAAATATTTTTACGTACAACATGCATCCCGAGGAAAATTTTGGGCACAACTTTCGAGGTCTATACAACAACATTAATTGTTGTTCCGCACAACATTGGCATGAATTTTGAGGCAGTCTGTACAATTTTTCTGGGCACGGAATTCGAGGCAAACAGTAAAGTTCTGTACAGTAAGTACAATACAACAGGCGGGCACTGAAATCAAGGTCCATACAGTCCGTACAGTACAGCAGTGGGCACAAAAATCGAGGCAGTTCGTACAGTCAGTTTGGCACGGTTTTCGAGGCAGCTAGTTGGCAGAAATTTTGACTGTAAAATTTCTAAATTCAGTCAATTTGCTGAGCACTGTGGTTGATATAAGTTTATCTATGTTTTTGCTGTAGTTTAATTTTATTGCAGAAAATAAAATTCTCTTTCAAGAACAGGTTTTTCCTGGAGGTTGGGGTTTTTCTTGGGTCATTTGACCAAAAATTCTGAGTCTGAATTTTCATGTGTGAATGTGTTTTATTACTGCTCATTTAAAGTTGTAAAATTCTTAATGTGTTTCAATCAAATTGTTTATGAGAAAATTATCTAATTTGCAGCAAAAAGTAAATTGGGTTGGGCATTAAACAATAATGAAAATGATGGCTTCAAACTGGGTTGGGGAATGAGATAAAAATTTACAGGAAAATGAAGACCCGGTAATGCAAGTGGAGGAGAGTACGAGGAGAGTACTAAAGTCTGCTCTGGGCATTTCAATTTCTACTTTTTATTGTCTACCCCACAGCATGTTTTGTCATTTTGTTTTGTTATTAGGTCAATACATGAACCAGTACACCTTTGGATCTCCCTTCACGTGGTAATGGACAAACAATTTTAGTATTTTTTTATGGTTTGTGTATTGGAAAACTCTTGGGTCGGGCTTCTCAAACCTATTGACCATTTTGTAAACCCTTGCTGTACAGTTGACCTGCACCTTTTTCAATATAAAAATCTATACCTTTAAAAAAAAACTGATCCTATATTAAAATAGCTTTTATGGATTTCCAGATTTTCTTGTATGAGGAAAAATAATTTAATTATCAAACATAGAAATGTACTCAAAATATATTCAGTAGATATTTGCTTGAGAAAACATTGTGGAACGGCTTGTGTTCGAGTATAATTTGGGGCTATATCTTGTAAACCAGCTGTAATGGCTCATATCAGAATTCTTAGATTCTATTATATGCTGTCCTACTTTCCTCATCAATTGCTTTCCTCTTTTTTTAAGCATTTAGGCTATCATATACAACAAGGGTGCACAAAGCTAATTATGGTGTTACATAAATCCTCTTTGTTCAGGAGCATAACAAATGGAATGTATTCACTTTCAGTCAGTGGTACTAAATCTATGCAAGTATAATGAGTTATCTATTACAAGGAGCAAATTTAAATACTCTTTTTTACTTAGAAAAATACTTCTTATATTCACATAAACGTATTTACAAACAAGGAGCTCTTTGCTTGTTCACTGTTTTGTGGAAGTTAGCTCTGTTTTAGGATTTAAATAGACTCTTAAACTAGTAAAGACTTTCTTCACATAAGAGATTGCAATGGTAAGTACAAATCCAAAGTATCTATAAATCAGTGTTTGTGCTACACATGATCTGCAATCTAAAACCTTGTAAATGCATACCGTAAAAATTGCAAGAAAAAAATAATCTAATTGGAGGGAGAAACAAAGCGAAAACCTTAGAACTGTACTCCTTGCATCATCCCGCAAGATATCAGCTACAACAATTGCACCTATTATGCCTTCTCCTTCTCGCCCGACATAAACCACTGACTTTGACTGCTCCAAAGATGAAGACCCTATATTCTTTAACAACATTTTTCTTATCTGAGATTTAAGATCATCAAGTTCCAAAGTTCCACTTTGTTTTTTAAAACATTCATGTACCCATTCCATTAATCCAACTGCCACTATAGTTCCATCTACTTCTGCCAGGGCACCAAAACCTGGCTCTGTGATTTGTCCTCGTGTAAAAGGTATGTCCAAATTTAAAGATTCTGCCTTGTCTATAATTGCTTTAGCAATGGGATGAGTAGTTGTTTTCTCCACTGCAGCAGCAAGTCTTAGAATTGTTTCATCATCGTAATGCAATGCAGCTACATCAGCTACAGAAGGTTTCCCTTCTGTAAGAGTTCCTGTCTATTCTTCATAAATGCACATAGATCAGCTTACATAAAACATATAAAAGGGACATCAAGCACAAATGAAAAGGATAAATAAGAGCATTGCTAAACAATGTTCTCATTTAATTATATTTTCTGTAACATAATATTTAAATTAAATAGTTGGCACTGAATTGGAATGAATACTTTATCAAGTGCAACTATGTCAACTCCAGCCAAGCGTTCAAGTACATCCCCTCCACGGACAAGAAGTCCACGTTTTGCTCCTGCAACAGAGTACTGAATTATCCAACAGGGATCACTAAAAGAAACTTTTCCTGTACAATTTTGAAGATACCAATCCATCTATTGATTTCTTGACTATTTTTTCACTTGCAGGTTACCATGGAGTTCAACAAAGAGAATAAGAAAATTTTGAAACGACATTGTTTAGAATAAGGTGGAACAGTTTTTAAAAGCATGGGTGAATTAAAAGGAAAATATAGATCAGAGAAATCAAGTTATGCAAAATAGCTATCAATATTAATATTGATTAGCCTTACCAAGGGAGGTTCCCACAAGGACAGCAGTTGGAGTTGCAAGACCAAGTGCACATGGACAGGCAACTACCTGAACAAAAAAAATTGAGAGACAAAAGCATCGTAAATTTGAGTCAATACATCATAATGCTCCCAAAATATAGAATGGAGCAAGAGGAAGGTGAATTTCTATGCAAGCACTACAATATCCTTTTGAAAGATGATTTTACAGTAGGGTAGATGAATTTCTAGAAATACCAGTACTACTATTAGCAAGACGAAGACCAAATCATTTATAAGAGACTCGTCTAATACCTTAGAATTTAGATATATAATAAAGATTCTCTTCAGAATTTTAACTGCCAATTAGAAGCAAAAGGGCTGGATTATGGTGGTTGATGTACTTAGTCTAACTATCAATAGGGTCAAGATAGTTTTTGGGCACAGTTGGATTGCATATGTTACCAACTAGGTTGCACTAAGTTGGGATTTTAAGTGAGCCGTCAAAGATGAACAATTACTTGTTCAAGTTTCGAGTTCAGAGGTCCATTCAGGCCTTCCTAGGCCCTGTTGCTGCCTTACACACACCTAGGGGGCAACGTAGCAGAAATCTTCAAGCTGCTTGGTGTGTCCTTGGGGGCAAGTCTCAAGTCAAGTAATGTCACTTGCTCCTAACTCCTCCGTTTAGGTCACTCCTAACGAAGCCAAGGGGGGTAGTCCCGACTCCCTACGAAAGAGTTTCTAAGGCTCTTGAAGTTTATTACTTATGGATGAAATGGTTGTTAGGACTCAGGAGTTGTTATAGAATTAAATAATATTTAAATCAAGTACTGCAAAAATTGAAATAATATAACTCAACAGCATAAATTGGCATTCATAATAGATTGGAATGAAGCAGAATAAAAGATTGATACAATATAAACCAATGCCAAAATTGAGTCAAAGTAAATAAGTGCTGCTGAAAATGAGAAATATTTTGCAGTGTACTTGGTCAATTTTAATCTTATTCAATGATGAGTGAGTTAAGGGGAAATCAGATTCCCGATATACCGTGAGGTATTGAGAATATGTCTGGATTCCGAGAAAAGTGGCTCCACACAGGAAAATGTGGGCTAGATGGAGTCCTCGGGGGGTGTTCAACACTATACCAACAAGGATGTAGCCTAATGGGACCTCACGGTCACTTTCTAGTTGTTCCCGCTTTCCTTGAAGAATTTGCCCACTTTCTTTAGGTTCATTACGCCGGATTTTCATAATGTTTGAGGGTTGTAGTTTATTAATATGAATTGATTAATTAGATGTGAGGGATTAATGAATGCACGATACCTCTTTTGGTATCCCCTAGTGTCAGACTAAGCCGCGAGGGGTAGAGCATACACAGTAAAGGAAAATGTTTGTTCCAATTTTAGTGAGTAGTGAATGTACTAATCTATACATCCCTTCAAGGACGGATTGTGTGCTTGTGATGCAATAAAGTAAACATGCAAAAATATGAGTTTTTCTAATTATTGCAACCAAGAATCTCTTTCCGGCTTGGATGTCGTATTCGGAAAAGCAAGGCTGGGTAAGTATTTGGTTACTTTAAAATAAATTATACACTTGAAAGAAATGAGTATTGATCTAGAATGACTAAAGCTAACCTACCGAAAAAAATCACACCACTTCAAGTACAGATACGGGCTTCCCCCAAATGGGGAAAGAAGGGTGTGGGAGCCGTAATCCCACTTGCTTTTAATTAACTTGTAGTATAATCTTTTCTTTTGGGAAAGCTTTTTGTCCTATGAAAATAGGAGCAAAAAAGTTTACAAGTTTTTGAAAGGAGGGGAATGAAGAGAGGGGAAAAATGATGGGGGTTTGGAAGAGTCTTTCAAATGGTTCAAGCCTTCAAAGGGCCTTCTAATCGTCCTCTTTCCTGCCAAATAAACATAAAAACCAACAAACTAAAAATGGAAGATTAGTGGATTAGTCCAATATTTACACTAAAATTTTACACTACTTTAGTACTTGCGCATAATGGAAATGATTGAAGCTTCTAAGTACTAAAGCAATTTATTTTTAGATCTAAGCCAAAAGATGAAACTCGAAGATTTAAGATCTAAACTAATGCAAGAAAAATTGAAAGATAAACTTGTTAGATCTTATTTAACTTGCAATAAAAAGCAACCGAGAGGAAAATTTCGTAATTTTTGTAGAAAGAAGGGAAACAGTTGCTCAAGCCTTGAATCTTTTTAGAAAGCTTGGAGATTCGACCATAGATAACAAAGAATGCTATGCTTGCATTCAACCAACAATCCAAAGAAAAGGACGATGCAACTTAGCTCAACCTTTAGCTCGGGAAAGGAAACCAAACACTGATTAAGCTTGCACAAAACATATTAGATCTGGTACACCTCACAAATAGAAAACCAAAAGATCATGAAATATAGCTGAATAAAGCATGAACTTGTAGATCTCTAATAACAAGGAAGTAAATAGGCAAATTGAAAGCCTCAAATGCCTACCCTATGTGCTACAAAGAGCCCTCTAAGCCAGATTATTGATCTATGCAAAGCAAAATAAATGAACAATATTACCTCATACAGAAAATATCACATGCACAACTTGCCACAAGATCTTGAGCCTCCAAATCCTTCGATTTTATTAATATATAACAATGGACAATACAACATGAGCAGAGGTTCCTTGCTTCTGTCCAGAATGAGGAAGAAGGCCTTGCATTTATAGATAAACCCAGCTCCAAGGGAAAACAATCAATACTGACAAAAGAGCCTGAGTTCACTTGAGTTCAAGAGTTGATTGAGGGATTGATTGGATTTAATACAAGGGGGAGGCGCCACATCTCCATGCACACCTACCAAACTCCCCACCAACCCAATCACTTGCTTGATGGAGTCAACACCTTCCACACGTGCAATTTGATGGTGCCATCTCCACATATGCGATCTCCTCTTGTGCGATCCCCTTTTCAATTGAGACATATGATACAATACCAAGCATAACCAAGGTTTTTTCTATACCCATTATATGAAGAGGGGTCCACCTCTATACTCTAGCGCATCCTCATCATGTAGTTGGCGTGAATCCTTAGTGGTTGACATCACCTTATTTTTAACATTTCAAAACATTAACATAAACCCAAAGTTTGCCTACCACTATTTTTGGAGGAGTGCTAACCAATATGGCCCACATGCCAAGTCACTTCACCCATTAAAAAATAATTTTTGACTTTTTTCAAAGTTTTGACTTTGTGCAATTTGTCATAATTTAGCATTTTTTTACCATTTTATAGCACCGGTGGAGAAATAATGCCATACGGGCCAATTTAGTATCCCAAAGCATGAGAAAAGTGAGTCTCGGGATAAAAGAGGTGCTCTGACTTGAAAATGAGCCCATACACGCCAAAAACGGACTTTGGATCATACTTTTTTTTACATTTTTAAATTTTCCATTTAAACCATTAAAAAATGGCCTAAAAAAAAATGTTTTCTCGGAATCAGACAAAACTCTAGGGGGATCTAGTATATGTCCATACAATTCAATATCGATGCCTAACACGCTTATATACATTGACACATGAACTTTAATAACCTCCTCAAGCCTAACCACCAAGACGAAAATTCCAGCTTTGGAGGAGCGGTGAAAAACTCGAAAATTATACATCACTTATTCAACATTGCATAATTGACAAGGAAAAAAATACCTTGGAATAATTGGATTGATAGGCAAGTCCTAGGAAGCCAAGTCCTTTACAAAAAGTTTGTCGTGTTAGAGCATTTATTACAACGCCCCCAAGGGATACGAACATGCATTTTATTAAAAAAACGGACCACAATTGGTCCCGATGTAACCACGGAACTTTTGAGCACTAATAATGAACAATTGGCTTCTTCAATAATTTGGCGGCTCACTAGAAATCCCCTAAGTGCAACTTAGTGATAGCAGGCCCCTTTTTATTTTTTTTAACAAGTTCATACCTATGCTGCGTGGGAGCGCCCCCCACCCCCTCGCTCCCGCTCCCGAAGCTCGCTTCCTTCGGAAGCTTGCTCCCAAAACGCTTCTAGTTTTGGGAGCACGTTCCCTTCCTTTTCTATAATAAAAGCTTCTATACTAGGTTGATCATTTGATGACAATGTTATGGTACCTCCCTTCTTTACCAAGCTCCTACAAAAGTGTTTATGGTTGATCATTTGATGATAATGTTATAAGTTATAACTACTAGATGATTGATGTTATATGGTTTAATCCTTGTATTCAATAGCTAATTCAACATCCTACATTTCTTTTAGATATAAATCGATCAAAATATATTAAAATGTATACTATACAAAAAACGCTCCCGAAATGCTCCCAAAAAAGGAGCTTTTGAAAATTTCGCTTTTTGCTCTACTCCCGCTCCCTGCTCCCAACAACATAGGTTCATACCCCATGGGGAATTGTAATAAAATGACTTAGTATGATGAATTTATGTAAAAGGTTTGGATTTCCTAGGGCTTAGTCATTAATATATTATTCCAGGGTATTTTTTTCTTGTTAATTATTTAATCGTTTTTTAACAATTTATAATTTTTGAGTTTTTCACTCAAGTCTCCAAAGTTGGAATAATTGTCTTAGTGGTTAGGGCTTAGGAGGTTATTAAAACCTAAGTGACGATCTATATTACCATGCTAATCATTATTTTGAGTCATTATGAAAATGTACTAAGTCCCCATAGTTTTTTTTAATTTCTGGAAAAAATAAAATTTTCCATCTTTCCAAGCTTATTTTTAATAAGTTAAAATTGTAAAATTTCTCTAAGTCACAAAAGTGGGACTATGAGGTTGTTTTTTTCATGGGGGTGCTCATTTTTTAACCCAACGCACCCACTTAACCCCTAAACCCACTTTCCTAAGTTTTCAAGTAATTATTTATATCCAAAATTAATTATTACTCGAAAACACACAAAAAAGACCAAAAAATTGGATAAAATGAAAAATTCAGCAACTCATAAAGTAAAAGAAACTTGCCGAAATCAATTTCCGTGAGTTAGCAAAGTAAAGCGGCAAGAATCCTAAAGATTTTGGAATGTCAAAGCTTACTATTTCTGAGCAAATCAAGCGTCGAAAGTTTCCTCGTGAGAGGGGGGCACATCATGAAGTAAAGCTGCAGTTTTTAGGAAGAGGTTCGAGTTTTGGAAGGTGGCGCTTTCACCACGTGTTGTTTCCATTATGTTTTTGCCTAATTCGCAACTCGGGAAACGTGGCAGAAATATTCAAGTCACTGGGTGCGACCTTAGGGGCAAGCTCGAGCCAAATGTTGTCACCTAATACTCAGCTCCTCCGTCTAGGCCAACTCCTAGCGAAACCAAGGGAGGTGGACCCTATCAAAAGTAAAATCTAAGGATTTTACGTTATGAAAGAAATGATTGAATCTCGAAATTAATTGTGAAAAGAGTTAAGACCTTAACAATGATTTACTGCATGTTACCCACTAATTCTACACTTAGTGGATTCCCATTGAGCCGCCAGTTATTGAGCATGATGAATGCTCATCTCCAGAGTTCAGAGGTTCAGTGTGTTTCAGTTAGCCAATTTTTGCTAGCCATTTTTAATTTTTTGTTCAAATGACCATGCCCCTTGGGGTTGTAATAAAGCGTGCTAGTAGGGGGGTCTTGAGTGGCTCAGTTCCCCTAGACTTAACAATCAAATAGGGTATTCCAAGGAGTTTTTTTCTTTGTCGATTATTTCTTTGCCTTTAGCCGAGTTATAATCGATGAGTTTTTCTCCTACTACCTCCAAAGCTGGAATGCCCAAATTTGGCGGTTAGGCCTTTGGGGGTTATTAGAGTCCAACATTAAAATATGAACCTACTAGACACTATTTGTATGTTCTATGGTCATTTCTTGGGTCCCGGGATGCATTAAAACATTGTCCAATTTTTTTTTCTCGGACGTCTTTGGATTTTTTAATTTTTTATTTTTGACTATACATAAATAATTAAATTTTTCAATTAATTAAACCATTTTTCTTATGGTTTAATTGAAAATTTTCAAATTGTAATAATTAAGTGGTCTGGAGGTGGATTTTGACAAATAAAGACTTGTTTTCTAAGCCAAAACACTCATTTAACCCCTAAACACACTTATCCTAAGTTTTGGATGATTATTTTTCTCTTAATTAAATATTTCCTCAAAATTAATAGATGAGGAATATTTAATGAAAATAATCATTATTTCATTAAATGAAGAAAATCAAAATATCTCCAAAAAAGACCAAATTGAATAAAATAAAGGGAAATTTGCTCGACAGAGACTATCAGAGGAGATTTCAATCATCACCAATCAGTTTTGAGTCAGTATCGGGGTGCTTCAGTAAAGCTCCCTGTTCAGATTTGCGCCTCCTTCCTCATATGGGTGAATTCCTATTTGTGGATGCTTGTGGTTGGCTGGGTGATAAAATCAAGGAGGGATGAGGCCACCTCACCCCCTCTCATTACTCCAGCACTCAGTTGGGCCTCAGTTACAACTCAGTTCAACTCCAAATCAGTTGCCAGAGCTTCAGTCTCTCTGGGGTTGCGCCCTCCTGCCTCGTGTTCACACTAGGGTTGGGCTGCTACTCCCTCTTTTGTATAAATAGAGGTCCTTCTTCCTCATTCAGGATAGAAGCAAGGAACCTCTACTCATGTACTCTGTTGTTACTATTTGAATAAAGTTGAAGGCTTTGGAGGCTTATGAATGTGATTCTGTGCGTGCATACTTTTGGTGGATGACGTGATATGGTTGCATTTCTGTCATGCTTTGTTCTTTCATAATTAAGTTGGCTTAGAAGGTTATCTCAAAGCACGTAGAGTAAATATTTGCAGTTGTCAATTTATCTAATTACACTTTACTCTTAGCGATTTAAAAATGCATGTTTTATTAAGTTATAGTTCATGCTTTTTTGGTTTCTAATCGTGAATAGTACCAGATCTAATATTTTTGTTGCAAGTGTGATAGCTTTGTTTGTAGATCAGAATTCCGTGTGTTGTCCGCTGAATGCACACCCGTCAGCAGAAATCTTTTGGACTGTTGTTTCCCAAGTGGGAAAGGTGTGGCCTTGGGGGCAAGCAAAGAGCCAGGTGCTGTCACCTGATCCCAGCACCTCCGTTTAGGCTAACTCCTAACAAAGCCAAGGGGGGTAGTCCCTAACAAAGAGTTGTCTAAGGCTCTTGTTTTTAGATGTTTTAGGATGAAAGATGTGAATTAGTGTTGTTTAGGAGTTTTTATGAGATACACAATAATAAATTAAGCAATCCAAGTTGTTGTTTGCAAAACAGAAGATAAGCTGCATAAGACGATTGAATTCAAAGCATCCACAACATAAATTACTTAGAATAAGGAGGACAAATGGTTCAAATCAGATAATACAAAAGAATTTAAAAACTAGTGCCAAAATGGAGTCAAATAGTGTTGGAGATGATGAAATACAAGTCTTGAAGATGTGTTCGTGAGATCGTTTTGCAATGCTCTTGGTAAATTTTATTGTGTATTTTATGATGATCTTGATTATTAAGGTGAGGGAAATTTCCAATCGATACGTGAGGTACTGGAAATCTAACCGAAAATACTCTAAGTGACTCTGTTCAAGGACATGTTGGAGCAGCCAAGTTTATAGTGAGGCGTCCAATAACTAACCAGCAACTGTAAACGAGGAGGGCTACCCAGCGCCCCCACTAAGAATTTTCCCACTTGAGTATTGCGTTCAACGTCGGTTCGTTGGTTATGGGGTGGTAAATTTTATTAGCTATGAAATAGAAATTAAATGTGTGAATTTACAAGTTACAGTGCTTCTGGGTATCCCGACCGGGTAGAGCATACACACTGTAAAAATAGTAAATTTCAATTTTTTGGGAGATGGTGAGTTGTGAAAATTTTATTAGAAAACAAAGCTCTCCGACAGAGAGTGCTCTTGATCCACCTTATGGTGAGATTCAAGAGTCTTATCTAATCTAATATGACAGTACAATGCAACAATGCTCTCTAATAGAGAGTGTTGTTCTTGACTCGTCTTATGACAAGTTCAAGAAACTTTATGTTCCTTTTATGATTTATTAATCAAAGAGCAAGATACACAACCAATAGATAATATGCAAAAAATTAAGTCTACTCTAGCGATTAGTAAAAATGAAAGCTAAGTCTAACAAGCAATCTAGACTGAGTAAAGATGAAAAAAAGAGACAAAACACACTTCCCCCAAATAGGGGAAGTAGAAAAGTGGGAGGCTTGATCCCACTAGCCTTCTTTATTAATGAATTACAATGCTTGGAATTTTAACCCTTTTGAAAAGAACTTTGAAAAATAAAGGAGTGAATAAGCCTTAATGGCTTTTACAAAAGGATGTGGTTTGTGTTTGTCTTCTTAGTTTTGGAACTTTTTCTTCAATCCCTACAAGTCTTTGGTTCACCTCCTCTTCCGTACCTACACAAAAGGGAAAACCACTCATGCACCCTTTATTTGTAAATAAAACAAAGTAAATCTAGATGCGAAATGAAGCTAGTCTATATGTAAAACAACCTTTTCAAATGCAAATTTTTAAAGTCTTTTTAGAAATAAACTAGATGAAAAATTCACATGCAAAAGAGGATACAGGAAGAGGGTAAAGTGGAGCAAAAAGGGGGAAAAAGAAGGCTGTGAAAAAAGAGAAAGAAAAGGCAACCAACAATCCGAAAGAAGGCATCCAACAAAGGAGTAAAGTGTCTACAAAAAATGAAGAAACGGGGCAGCCAACAGTAAAATAGTGGCTGCAAACAAAAGGAAAAAGTGGGCAGCGAACAAGGGAGAAAAGGGGATTAAAAGCAAGAGAGAAGAGGGCAGAAAAAGAGGTGACAAAATGAGGAAAAGGAGAGCGACACAAGCAGGATAAAATAGTGAGGAATAGGAGCAATAAAAGAGCAAGAAGAAGAGGCAAAAGTAGATCTCGTAACCAATGAAAAAGTTTTAATTTTGATTTATGAAGGATGAGAAAAGAGCCTCTTTTGGCTGTGTTTCTCGACTTGGATGTAAACGCCTTGTAGGTCTTGCACGATGAAAGTGTTAGATAAAAAACTCTTCTTCAACCCTTTCTCAACCTTCAGTGATCCCTGAAACACAACTCTCAAACAATAATAAACAAGATCAAATGCTAGAATGCTCAATCAAGTAAATATCCGAAAAACATTGGTATAACTAACTACTTCTTGTTCGATTCAAATATTCAATAGATCTTGCATAGATAAGAAAATTAAAACGATAAATGGCTAATCTATTGTGCTAGATTGATAGCCTTCCTAAGCTAGCAATGATCATACAATTTACCAAAGAAAGACAGTAAGGGTAAAAGGGATATCACCTCACACGGGATGAAATCAAGAAGGCCAAGAACCCATGCATGGACCTCCAAAGTCGCTTTTATTCCATTAAATAAATAAGAGTTACAATTTGGGCAGAGTTCTCTTGCAAATTCTCCATATGCAAATGCGAACAAGAGACCCGCTTTTATACAAAAATAGAGAAGCTAAAGACCTAAATTAGACTCGACATCAAAGGAGCCACATTGGGGCGAATTTCCTTGAATGGATGAGCTCGGAGTAAAGATTTGAGTTAAACTCAAGCTAAAGGTAGGAGAGAGTGGGGAGGTGGCCTCCACCTAGGCAAGGCGCCCCCACTCTGCCTCCTAGGAACCTTCACCATCCAATAATCATCCTCCAACTGTGAAAGCGTGAGCATATAGATGAGGGTGCAATCCCCTAATTGAGATCAATCCTAGAGCTGATTGATAGCCTACCACTGAGTTCATGAAGGTGAGAGTGGGGAGGTGGCCTCCACCTAAGCAAGGCGCCCCCACTCCACCTCAATCATATCACCAAACCAATAGAAACACACCAGCACAACCAATTTGTAATATCCCAAATCCCGATATTTTCTATTTCTAAACAATTATGCGGATACAACTGGGCTTACAAACTGCCAGGCAAAAATCCCTATTTTATAGGAAAAATTAGGGTTAGGGTTTGTGAGATAGAATACACACTTACCACTGATAACGAGCTGGATTGCTTCAGATAAAGTCTGCAAGCACTGAGAATTGGATCGGAGAGGAACTGATCTCTCATGCTTCCGGTGAATGCCCCAGAAGCAATACGCCCAACCAGAGAAAAAGGTGACGCCCGCAAGGAAGGAGTTGTCCGATGGATCCACCGATTTGCAGGGCTGATAGCCTTGCTGTGCCGGAGAGATTGGCTGGAATATACTGCAATTCTGAACCCTCTAAGTAGGATAGCGTCTTGGTTCTCTGAGGCAGCTGCTCACGCCCCTGGTGGTCCGGAAATGCTAATAACTCCTTCGGATGAGCTCAGATGGAGCTGATAATCGCGGAGTGCCGGAGTATGTAGCTGGTGATAAGACTGGTGCTTGAGTTTCTGAAGGAAACTGAAAGCTGGAGGCCCTACAGCTGATTAGGGCTTTCTGGCAGAAAACCCCCTCTTACGGCTGCACCGTGCCACTGCAACAATCTATACCCTATGCTATATAACTGATGAATGAACTGAAGAACAAGTGGTGAACCAGTATGGCTTACTCGTAATAAGACTAGGACAGATGTTTCACTGCCGAAATCCTGTTAGCTGAAGACTCTGTCTCCAACCCCAACTGCTGTGCTGCACGCTATGCTGCTATCCAAGTGCTCCCAAAATAATAATAATCATAAGTGAGGTCTCCTCTTGCTTTACCATCTATTTATAAAGTTCAACTGCGCAAAACCTAATCTTTGACCTAATTAGGTCACTTTATCTTCTAATTTGCTGTTGACTTGCATGCATGCGGATGGGGACCTAAAAGAGCATGGTTATGCATGGAGCATGGTCATGCATGAAGGTGGCCTTTGGCCCAGGTGGTCCTTCTTGACCCAGTGAGGATGCCCTAGATCTTCTATGGATGGCATCAGTCCTGATCTGATTCCCTAGCTATCAGTAACCGCTCGAACCCACAGGAATCACATAGGTTAGCGTTATGGGCCTCAAGGCCTAAAAGGAAAAGGACATTACAGTCCTCCCCACTCGAGATTGCTTGTCCTCAAGCAACTTCAAATTGGGATGCTGCAATACCTGTTCACCTTCCCACGTGGCATCCTCTGGCGGTAGTTCTATCCATTGAACCAAATATTCCTTGATCACTCTGTTCCTGAGCTTCCTCTCTTTGGTCTTTATGATCCGTTTAGGAATCAGTATCAGCAGTCCTTCATCATCTAAAGGGGGGAAATTCGGTAGATGGAGCAATGTGTTGCCCAAGGGTCTTCTTCAGGCTGGACACATGGAACACATTGTGGATTTTGCTTTCTCTGGGCAGCTCTAGCTCATATGCCACCTCTCCCACCTTTCGAATTATTTTGTATGGTCCATAGAAGCGGGGTTTTAATTTCTCTGCTCCTTTCTTTTTAAGTGACGACTGTCTGTAAGGCTGGAGCCTTAAGTAGACTAAATCCCCTACCTCAAAGCTCTGCTGAATCCTGTGTTTGTCGGCATACATCTTCTGTTGATTCTGGGTTGTCCGTAAATTCTCTTTCAATACTTTCAGGATGTCCTGACTGTCTTGTATCCAATCCTTAGCCTTAGGAGCCCTGCTGTCTCCAAATGCGAAATCTGCATAGTCCAAGGCCTCATAACCATATAATGCCTTAAAAGGAGTCATCCTAATAGACATGTGATAAGTAGTGTTGTAGCAATACTCTCCCAGGTGTAGCCATTTGATCCATGTTCGCTGCTGCCCTGCTACGTAGTTCCTGAGATAACCTTCGATCCACTTGTTGACTATTTCTGTTTGCTCGTCACTCTGGGGGTGATAACTCGTACTAGTAGCCAGTTCGGTCCCCACCAATCTGAATAGTTCCTGCCAAAAGGCACGTATGAACCTGCTATCCCGATCACTGACAATGGTCTTAGGCAACCCGTGTAACCTGAAAACCTCCCTGAAAAATAACTCCGCCACCTGAGCTGCCGAGTAGTCTGATGGTATCGAGAAGAAATGTGCAAACTTGGTCAGTCTGTCAACTACTACATATAAACAATCTCGCCCTTGGACCTTGGGCAAGCCTGTAATGAAGTCCATGGAGATGCTCTCCCACTTCTGTTCTGGAATCGGTAGTGGCTGGAGTAGCCCTGCTGGATGTGTGTTCTCAACCTTGTTCTGCTGACAGATGCTACATTCCTGGACATGCTGCATAATCTCCCCCTTGAGGCCCTTCCATGAAAACCTCTCTCTGATCTGCCTGTAGGTTTTTAAGAACCCCTGATGCCCTGATAAAGGAGAATCGTGGGCTGTCTGGATGATCTTCTTCCTCAATGTGGATTCTGGGACGAGGTATATTCTGTCCTTGTAGTAGATGATGTCATCCACAATCCTGTACCTGTCATCCTGAATTTGCCCATCCAATAATTTGCAGGCGAATTTATTTTTGGAGTACTCCACCAAGAGAAGTGCCCTCCAATCCGTGGATATACTACTGAGAGATAATGGGGATGGTCGCCTGGATAATGCATCAGCCACTACATTATTCTTACTTTTCACATACTCAATCTCGAAATCATAGGCTTGTACCTTGCTGACCCATTTCTGTTGTCGCTCATTCAGTTCCTTCTGTTCCAAGAAATGCTTGAGGCTGTTATGATCTGTTTTGATTTTGAACTTACTGCCCACCAAGTACTGTCTGAATTTTGTGAGAGCATGCAAGATAGCTAGCATCTCTTTGTCATATATGGAGTAATGGCGCTCGTAGTTCTTCAGCTTACAGCTCTCAAATGCAATAGGGTGATGATTCTGCATCAGTACTGCTCCTAACCCTTCTTCTGAGGCATCACATTCTACTGTAAAGGGTTGTGAGAAGTTTGGCAATGCTAAAACTGGGCAAGAACTCATGATAACCTTCATCTCCTCGAAAGTTTTCTGCGCTGAGTCTGTCCAAGTGAATGCCCCCTTCTTGGTGAGATCTGTGAGGGGTGCTGCAAACTGGGAGAATCCCTTAACGTACCGTTGGTAATAAGTGCACAGACCTAGGAACCCTCGCAACTCTGTCACAGTTTTTGGCGCGGGCCAATCTCTGATAGCTCGGATTTTCTCCATGTCCACCTGTACTCCTTCTGCATTGATCACATGTCCTAAGTACAACATTTCCTTCATGCCAAACTCACACTTGGACATTTTCGCGTAAAGCGACTGTTCTTCTAAAATACTCGACGTCTCGTCCAGGTGTTTCAAGTGCTCTTCCCATGTTTTGCTGTAAACCAAGATGTCATCAAAGAATAGCAGCAAAAACTTACGTAGTTGTGCCCTGAAGGTGTGGTTCATGCATGACTGGAAAGTAGCTGGAGCATTGGTAAGCCCAAATGGCATGACCAAAAACTCATAGTGACCATAATGACAACGAAAAGCTGTTTTAGGAATGTCCTGGTCCCTTACCCTGATCTGATGGTATCCCGAGCGAAGATCGATTTTGGGGAAGTATTGAGCTCCCCGAAGTTCATCCATGAGTTCGTCAATCCTGGGAATGGGATACCTGTTCTTGATGGTCTTTTTGTTAAGCGCTCGGTAATCGATGCACATACGCAGAGTGCCATCCTTCTTCTTAACCAGAACTACTGAAGATGCAAAGGGGCTAGAACTGGGTCGTACATAACCAAGCTTCAGTAATTCTTTAATGGTTTTCTCAATCTCATCTTTGTACCTCTTAGGATGCCTGTAAGGAGTGGCGATGACGGCTTGTGTTCCCTCCTCTAGCTCGATGATGTGTTCAAAGCCCCGGTCTGGTGGTCTGCCTGATGGAAGGTCCCGAAAAACCTTTTTGTGTTTCTGTAGCAAGGCCTGAATGTCACTGGGGTGTTGTGAGCTGGTCTCTGGGGGTTTCCTGAAGGTGACAAAACATTCTGCAGCCCATTCTATATCATCCTGTCGAAGCACTGCCTCCATTCTCTGTGACGAGACCGGTTTCGGGGGATAAGTGTTCATGCCCCTCAAAACTACCCGTTTGCCATCTGGCCCCTAAAACTCCATTTCCATTGCCCTGTAATCTGTAGTGTATTTTCCTATAGAGTAAAGCCACTGAACACCCAATACCACATGAGTATCCGCTACATCCACTACATAGAAAGAGTCTGTCATCTGATAGTTACCCAAGGCAACATTCAGTTTTGGGATCCAGTAGTTGCACTCCATGCTGGAGTTCCTGGAGTGGAGCTTGCATTCTTTAAGTATTTAGATCTGATTTTCCTTTAAAGAACTCCATCATTTGATTAGATCTAAGATTGGAAAAATCGTGCTTTTACTTCAAAATTTTGAAAATTTTTCTAAGTATAAAATTTTTCAAATTTTTTTATTTTTTTCATTGTCTTTCCCATTGTTTTCTAACATTTCTTTTTCGCTGGTTTTTAACAGGTCTGCACGTGAAAGTGGAGTTTTGGAGTGACCAAGACCATCCAAGAGGCCCCAGAACCATCCGGTGGACACCCACTTTGATATAGTTTCTTGATGCACCATTGTAAGCTCTTAGATCCAAGTTTATTGGACTAAGAAGCATTCCATCTTTATCATAAAAATTGTAAAAGAATTAAACGAGAGCAGTGGGGTAACCAGCACCCACATCCCATCCCCCGTGGGGAGATTTGCGTCTTTTTTCATTTTTCATGAGATTGCTTTTTCTAACCCCACCACTTCACACACTCACTTTTTAAGTGCAGGGTGTATACTTCTTTGACATTTCACTGTTTAATTCATTGTTTATTTTTGTAAAAGTAATTAGAGATAAAACCATTCTTCGTCGCCATGAATTTTGCTCTCACCTCCACCCAAAGGCTTTGCCGATTAGTGGAGGTTGATCAGAAAAGCGACGCATAAGTTTGGCCAGCATATATCTTGCGTTAGTAGTATTTTATGTCTCTCGTTTTCTAACTTGTTTGATAAAATGAACCCAAAGTCTCTTAAACTTCGCTGAAAAGCAAGTCAAGAGCACTCTTTGTCGGAGAGTTTTCATTTCTGGTTTTAGCTTAGCTGCTTTTCTATTATCTTTCATAAATCTCTTGAATCTCGCCATAAGGCAAATCAAGAGTGCTCTCTGTCGGAGGGCATTTACAATCTTCACATCTAATTAAAATAAGAATAAATATTTGTGTTACATTGTGTATGCTCTACCCAGTTGGGATACCCAGAAGCAGTCGTAGACTTATCCAATTTTCATATTTTAATCCAAGTCACCCTAATAAAAGTAACCACCCAACAAAGATAAGAGAAAACTTGACACTTCGGTTAGATTTTGTGTGGGAAAATTCTGCCTGGGGACGCTGGAACCGTTGTACTTAGATCTTGGGGGCACCGTTAGGCTACATCCTTGGTTGGTGTAGTGTTGAACACGCCCTTGGGACTTCGGCAGCCAACATGTCCTTGGACGGAGCCACCAAAGCTTAAATTCCAGACATATCTCTAGTACCGCAAGGTATATCTTGGACATCTCCTTCCCTATAATAATCAACTCACCTTTATAAACTTACATTAAAACTTACCAAGAAGCACTCACAAAACAATCTCTTGCACCCTATTTGTCACTGGTCTTCAATTTAATTTGCTTATTATCTGTCTAAAGCATTGCACTGTTTAATTTATTTATTGATTCATATCATGAATGCTTTCTGATAGCTGTGTAATTATCAAGAGATTATTCATTTCCATTTTACTCGCAAGTATTCACTTGGTTCTGTTTTTTGCAAGTATTTATCAAAAAACTCCTAAACAACACCCATCTGCATCATACACTTAAAAGAAAAACATCTTTAAAAAACTTGAGCCTTAGAAACTCTCAAGGGACTACCCCCCTTGGCTTCGTTAGGAGTTTGCCTAAATGAAGGAGCTGGGGTCAGGTGACAACACCTGACTCTTTGCTTGCCCCTAAGGGCCGCACCTCTCCCTTTTGTTGGGAGACAGTCATTCGAAGGATTCTCGGCTGACGATGTCCAGATCGGTGGGCAACATTTTTGGCGTCATTACCGAGGACAAATCTTTTGTTCCTGAACGACCTTTTCCCTTAGTTTTTTCTTAGTTTTTACCTTTGATAGATTTTAGTTTGAACACCTATGATTTTAGATTAAATCCATCTGGCGACTCCATTGTCAATAATCACACCAAGGTATTCAACAAGAAGAAACTCTGTAGGCCTACTTAATTTCATCCCTGAACCTGAACAAGTTTATAGGAGTAGACTAAATAGGTTAGCTTCTCGTAGAATCCTTGAGAATCTTGGATCTGAGACTATTTCAGACATCCATAACCTTTTCATTGAAAATAATAATTGTTTGTCTGATATAATGGTGAGTATTTCAGTCCCCTTAACATCACTTAGATAGCAGGTCAACCTCATAATCTACCAGACAAAGCTATAGAGAAACTGCCCATGTTCACTAGCACTGATGCCATCAATGCAAGTCTTCATCTTAAGAACTTCTCCAGATGTATTAGCGCTTATATCATTGATCCTGCTCATAAACACGAAGATGTGTATATGAAGCTCTTTGCTCTTTCCTTGGACGGAGATGCTGACGTCTGGTTCAACAATTTGCTAGATAGCTCCTTTGCAACCCTTGCAACCTTCAAAACTACTTTCACCAACAAGTTTGGAGAAAAGAAAGAGCCTCACCATTAGTTAGCTACTTTAACTACCATCAAAAGAGGCGAGAATGAAACAATGGACGAATTCAACAAGAAATTCACAGATCTGACGAATGCCATCTGTTACGAACTATTTTGTACAACAGTTGAACTTCCTATTGAGCCGCCAGTTATCGAGCATGATGAATACTCATCTCTAGAGTTCAGAAGTTCAGTGTGCTCCAGAGTGAGCCAGTTTTTGGCTAAATTTTTTATTTTTTGTAAATACATGTTCATACCCCCTTAGGGAAATTGTAAAAAATGTCCTAGCAAATTTTTTTGTTTATAAAAGGCTCGACTTCCCGGACTTGAGGATCAAGTAGACTAGCCCAGATTGTTTTTTTCCCTTGGTTATTTTTGGTTGTTGAATAAACGACTAATAATTTCCAACTTTTTCACTCACACCTCCAAAGCTGGGGTAGTTGTCTTGGTGTTTCGGCCTTAAGAGGTTATTAGAGTCTTCGTGTCAGTGTTTTTCAACAGGTTAGGCATTCCGATTGAGTCGTATGAACATGTACTAGGTAGGTCCCCCTAGGTTTCGATTGATTCCGAGAAAACATAATTTTTCCATTTTTTAAGCCATTTTTTAATGGTTTAATCTAAAAAATTCAAAATGTAAAAAAAGTATGATCTAGAGTTCGTTTTTTGCGTGATTGGGCTCATTTTCAAGCCCGAAGCAGCATCTTTACTCGAGGGGCCACTATCACTATGTTTCGGCCAGCTGAAGCATCCCCAAAAGCATCATTTGGCTAAAAGAGCTTCAAAATAGCATTTAGATGCTAAATTTGTACAAAATGCACTAAGGTCCAAATTTAGAAAAGTCAAAATTCAAAGTCAAATTTAATATTTTATTGGTGGGGATGACTTGGCATGTGGGCCATATGGAGTTACGACCCTCTTCTACTTAATGGCAAGCTCAAACTTTGGTTTAAGGCATGGTTTCGAATTAATTCATGAAAGAATGACGTGAGGATATGAGGACTCACAAGTGTGATGGTTTAAATGGGAGTGGGGTGGACCCCCCTCCAATTAAATTAAAAATTATAAACCATGATCTAGTACACCACACCATGCGAATTGTTTGAAACTAGAATTATTTCATGAGGGGTGACGTGAAGGATGAGTATGACATCAAAACTCACGACTAGCTAGATCAACCCTTGTGTGCATGTGTAATGGATTGAGTGGATGGTGGAGATGCATTTATGATTGAGGAGGCGCCTTCCTTGTTTTAGGGCCACCTCATGGCTTGGCTCCCTTCAAATCATGAGTTATCATTTAATTCAACTTAGACTTGATCTCCCACAAAGGACTCACTCATATCTCTCTTGGTTCACGTGTATGCACTTGGCATCTTCGTATTTGATGGGTGGTGTCTCCAAAGAAGGGATGGGGGGTGCCTTGCCAAGGTGGAGGCCACCTCCCCATACACACTAATGCAGACTCGAGTCTATTGAAGGGATTCGCACTCCAACTTGGTTGTAACATGGATTTGATTGGGTTGTGACAGAGAGTTCGAATTTGTCTATTGTGCCATTGGCTCTCTTCAAAGCCAATTCGAATTAGGGGTTTAGCTCTCTTAGTTTTGTATAAAGAGAGGCTCTTGGAGCTCTCTTAGGGGGAATCCTTTGTTGTAAACTTACTCTGTAGAATTTTGTAATTGCTTTATGCTCATTATTTGGAATACGATCAAGACTTTGGAGGTCCATGCGACTTGGTGCTAGTGGTGAATGAACTTTGTGAGGTGAATGCTTTCCATATTTTCTCAATTCAAATGCTTATGTGTGATCAAATCAATTGGTTTTAGAATTCTATTTCATAAAACATAAAATCTCCCATTTACGGTTGATACTTTGGTTGATTATGCTATTGTATCAAGATTTCATGAGCAAGAAATATTCAGTTGTATTAATGTTGATGAATCTTTATATACTTAGCATGCTAGTTGATTGATCTCACTGGGTTGTTTGAGTGGTTTGATTTTGGACACGATTTGCCATCTTGGAGAAGGGTGTGAGCTCAGTTGCATCTAGCTTGTCTTCAGGATCACAAGCTTGTTCGCTTAACATTGGTTATCTTTTCAGGATCTACACAGCTTGGATTATTTCAAGAAGGAGGCACTAAGGGTTTGGTTTGCTTCAAGTTCCATCCTACAAACTACATTAAAACTTGGTCACTTAGTTACCTTGGAAGCCCTAAAGCACCTTTCTTGCTTTCATTTTTTGGTTTCCTCCCCTTCGTTTTTTGCCTTCTCCTTAGCCCTTCTTCTTTCCTAGCTTCATTTTCCCTTTAGTCTTCTAGCCCTCTCCTCCTTTCTAAGCTCTCGTTTTCTCTTTCTAAGCTCATTTTCTCCCTTCGTCTTAGTCTCCTTCCTACCTAAGATCCCCTTCTCCCCTTTGCTCTCGTCTCCTCCTCTATCTCAAGCCTTCTTTTCGTCCTACCTTGCTTCGTTTTCTCCTTAGCTCTCTTCCATCCCCTAGCTCTCATCCTACCCTAGATATTCTACCTCCTTGCTTTCGTTTTAAGCCTTCTACCTCTTCCTCGCCCTTTGGTTTCTTCCCCTCACCTCTTTTCGTTTGCCTCCCTTTCTTACCCCTTTTTTTTCCTTAGAACTTTTAAAAAATCATAAAAGAATTTGTCTTTACTTAGCTAGATCTCAATCACCTTCTAGTTTATGTTTCAGCTTGTTAGCTTGCATTCTAGTTGGTCAGTTTGCATATAGTAGATCTCACTTTAGGCTTTGCATCTAGATCTCATTGTAAAAGTTGCATCTCATTTTGATACTTAGATCTTAGTTGCATCTAGTTTCCTTTTCATTTGATTTGACTAATGCTAAAGGGTGCTTGTAGTGTGATTTGCATTGTGTTGTAGGTTTGATCAAAAGCAAACTCAAGAAGGGGATTTGATGAAGAAGAAGAAGAGATCATCAAAGAGAAGAAGAGATTGCAAAACCAAGAGGAGATTTGAAACCAAGATCAAAACCATGAAGACTTCAACACTCTCCTTTTTTGTAAAGCTCTTAACAGCCCATTTAAAAGTCACTTCTACTATCTTCATTTCTCATTCCAAGGTTGAAAATCCTCAAAAGTTGTATTTGATTAATAAAATAAGGCTAAGTGGGATAAAGCCTCCCATAGTTTGTGTTTCTTCCCCATTTGGGGAAGAGTGTCTTATGTGTTCTTAGCTTAGATTTGCTTCAAGTACCTAGATTGGTTTCATTTTTGCTTAGAACACTAATTGCTAGATTAGTTTCTACTTTATTTGAGCTATCATTTGGTTTCTTTGCTTACAATCTGTTTGTCTTTAAAAAAGAACCAAGACTCTTTAACTTGTCATAAGACAAGTCAAGAGCACTCTCGCATAAGTTTTGCATTTTTACTACATCTTAGCATATAGATTAGTTAAAAATCTCTTGAATCTCTGTTAGAAGACAAGTCAAGAGCACTCTTTGTCAGAGAAGTTCACCTGTGTGCTCTAATTAAAATTCGCAACTCATCACTCCCTTTTAATAAAAGTCGAATTTATCTCGTTGTTTCCTTGCCAGAGTATGCTCTCACTGACCTAAAAATCAGAGTACTCAGAAATGACATTGGATTGTTAATCTTACAAGATTCAACATAATAAAACTTTCAACCCCATAACCAATGCACTGCCATTATCTCGATAAATACTAAGGTAGCGGGAAAATTCCAAGTGTGGGCGCCGGGAAACCCAATCTGGACGCTCACTAGTTAAATTCTTTGAACACCTAGCTTGTGATTCCAGACCGATCCGTCATGTCTTCAAACGGAGCCACTGAAAGTATTTCCGGTTAGGTTTCCTAGACACCTAAAACAAGATTACATAAAATTTACAACAAAATAAACCAAGAACAATTGCAAAACGATCTCACAAACGTTACCATTTTGAACTCTTGTATCAAGCAACCCAACCACTTAAGATTATCTTTGACTCCATAAGGCACTGGTCCTCGTCATCAACTTTCATTTGCTTTATATCTATCTGGAGCATTTATATTATCGTGGTTGTCTTGCTTTAAATTATCAAGTGGTTGTTTCCTCAATCTTGTGATCTTGCATTTATCTTGAGATTATTTTATTTCATCATTATAAAGTTGTAATCATTCAAAAATTCCTAAAAAACACCCATCCACATCACTCAACACCAAAAACACTTAAAAATTTAAGAGCCATAGAAAACTCTTTGTTAGGGACAACCCCCCTTGGCTTCGTTAGGAGCTTTCCTAAACGAAGGATCTGGGATTCAAGTGACAGTACCTGGCTCATTGCTTGCCCCCAAGGCCGCACCTTCCCCACTTCTAGTGAGGGAACAACTTTCAAAATATTTTTGTTGCTGGTGTGCATCTCGACGGACAACACCATCCATACTGATTACAAGCCTACTGCTCAATCCATCTTACTCTACTACATTGAAGCTCTTAGTGGGGAAATGCAGTATCAACTCATGTTTCGGATTGGTTATTTACAGGTATATGATTCTGTTGAAATATTGTAACTTCGAAGAATATTCTATATGTATCTTTTGTAGTCCCCGATGGTCCTACCGGGAGAACCACTTGTATTATCTTGTACCCCGATGCTTCTAATCGGAAGAACTAATAAGGGTCATGAGGTTGTCCCCTCTAATTGTAAAGGTGGGTCATTAGCACCCCAGTGTGGTTACTTGAGCCTACATGTGTAACTCGAGCCTACATGATTAACTCGAGCCTACATGTCGGATGAGTTAATTGAAGTGAACGGATGAATATAAATAGAGGTGTAACTCTCCTCATTTGAGCACACACTCTCACTTGTGTAGTGCATTAATGGAGAAGAGAAGTAGTTGGAGAAGGAGGAGGATCAGGCTTTGATCTCCTTGCTGGTTTTATCTTTTATCTTTTTGGGGCATCCATATTGAGGAAGCTTTTGCTGGGTTTTTCCCTTTCGGGTTTTCCCAGGATAAATCTTTGTGTTCCTTTTGTTTGGTTGTGCTTGTCTATCTTTCAGTGATCCTGTTTATATGCTTTTGTTATGAAAATGAAATGAAATACTGATGTCTTAGTTAAGCATATGAAAATTTAACATGGTATCAGAGCCACCCTGAAAGAAGACATTGTGCAGCTACAGAAGCTAGGGCTTCTTACTTTTTGGTTCTCTCTCCACAATCGATCAGCGAAAGAAGGCTAGGCTGACTCTCCATTGAAGGGCGCATCTTTCTGTCGAAGCGGTATTCGATTCCGAGCATTTTCAGTTTTCGGTGCGGGAAATTAGGGCTTCTTGCAGAAGAGGAATTTTTGAGTGAGCCCAGCATAGGATTTCTCTCCTCATCAAAATCGAAGTTTAGAGACTTGGATCAAGATTTTTGGTTGGGTGAAACTCCGGGAAAGTCAAACCCTAGTTTGACCCTGAGCTAGAAAAACCCTAAATACTAAAACTGCTAAGTTTTGGTACTTTCGCTATATTCCGATATTGGCGAAGGCTCAGGAGCTGAAAATTGCAGAGGCTGAAGATAAAATCCTGATGTACACTGTGTCAAAAATTCAGCCTCATATTCACTATATTCTTGGAGGTATGATCCCTCAAAGTTAGGGTTCCAGACTCTTCCAGAATTCATCCATAAACAGGACATCTGGGGAGAATTGCTATAGCTTGGGCTACAGAGGTCCAAATGGAATTCCTGAAGATGTTCCAGAAATAGAACGGACTGTACTTTCTGTGGTCCGAATATCATAACCCGAAGATGAACCAGTGACACGTGGCATGCCGTACAACTTCACTTTTCTGAACAGTCCTGTAACAGGTCACCTTGGAAAAATGATCATAAATCCAAATTGGTGAAACCAACTCTGATGAAGCCTATGGTGTTGGATCAGGGACATGCGAGGTTACCTCAGTGCGGAATTTTAGACATAGAGGACCAGTAATTTCAGAGATATCACAGAAACAGTAACAGGTATTTCTGCAGAAGAAATTGGAAAACTAGGGCTTCCTGTTCCAGGAGCTTCCCTCCACTGTTTTCAGAAAAGGAGTACATTGGAAAGCTCCATTTGAAAAGATCTATCTTTCTATCCAATCAGATCTGAAAGATTCCAAGTTTTGAAAATTAGGGTTTCTCTAGCGAACCCTAGATCAGCGAACTCCGGAAGCAGGACAGACACCTCAAATCGGTAAGATCTAATCTTTTGCTATTTGCATTTGAGGTTCTCATTTCAAACTGATCTATCACATCAGCTTGATGATAAGCTAGGTGAAGTTGAAAACTTCCAAGCATGAAAGTATTTGATCTCTCTGAAGAAAATGAATTAGACACCTACATGAGTAGAGAGGTTCCAGTTCTAGAGGGAGATGAGCCTCAAAGCCTTACACAAGAAGAACTTGATCAAGGCCAAGAAGATCACTGTTGATTCAATCACGGATCAACTTATACCACAAGTGTCTTCCCTAAAGACACCGATGATGTTTGATTTCTTGATCAAGCTATTTGAAGATAAGAACATAATTCAGAAGATGGATTTGAGAAAACAGTTGAAGAATGTGAAGATCCAGAATGCATAACATCTTGAAGCAGTAGAAGCAGAGAATGAAGAAGTGGTGATAGCCACCTTGAATAGCCTCCCATGATCATGGGATTCATTCATGCGAGGAATGTGTGCCAGAAGAAAGTGATTACTTTCAGTTGACTTTGGGAAGAAGAAGAAGCTCGTCTCATAAGAAGAGAAGAAGAAAGATGGGAGAAAATTGAAGATCAAGCTATCACCATTCAAAGAAGATCCCTCAAAGCGATGAGGAATATGAAGAAGTCAATTCTTGACGAACCTCTTATCCATCTTATCATTTGGATAAGAAATGATGATATAGCAGAATGATCAAGATGGATTCTACCCACAAAACAAATAAAAGATAAGTATTCAATTGTCATTTCATGATATTGTTTTACATTTGATTATATTCAGTTGATGTGTTATGCATGATAGATTGTTTGCATTAATGACTGTATACTACTAATATGCATGTGATGGGTAAGTAGCTCATGGTGCTATACAACTCTCCATTGCTACTTATCAAACCTCTTTGCTGACATATTGGATTAGTCTAGAGAGTTTCTGTGAGATATGGATGAATGTTGTATTGGCTAAACAGTTGCATGATGCATAAGAATTTGTCGTTATGCATATGATTTATGAAATATTTCTAACCATGTAACTAGTGCATTTGAATTGTAGGAAAGGTCCTGTACAACCTCCTACAAGAAAAGAAGGATGAGACTTGTTCCAAAGAACAAGTGATGACAATTCAATAAACATGAATCTGAAGCTCCTAGGGTCAGAGACACCATGACAGAAGAAAGAGCTTCAAAGAGCGGTAGATCCACCTCGAAGGATGAAGACTACCATGGGTATGAGAGATAACTCAAGATGAAGAAAAGAATGCTATGATCAAAGAATAACAGTTGATCATGGGGAATGATGTATACAATACAATTTTGAGACATAAAGGAAAGTATGTAGTATCCTCCATATGGATATACAAGAACAAGTGTACAAAGCAAGGTTCGTGATTTGCCTCAGAAAGAATAGAC
>LPNX010555432.1:0-23546 GCA_001517045.1 Pseudotsuga menziesii | reverse complement strand
CCGATGCACAATTATTTGCTATACAGATAGTTGATGACTATTTCCAGGATATTGCTCAGTATTTGTCTACAGGTATCCCCCCCGAAGAGATGACCACACAACAGAAGAAGCAGCTGGTGGTTCGAGCCGCGGACTTCACTTTAATAGCAGGCCATCTGTATAAGCTGGGACCAGATGAGATATTACACAGATGTGTCTTGGAACACGAAAAACCTCTAATATTGGTAGAAGCACACTCTGGCGCAGGAGGCGGTCACTATGCAGGAAAAGCAACAGCGCAGAAGATATTGACAGCTGGCTTATGGTGGCCCACACTTCACAAAGATGCAAGAGAATACTGCCACAGCTGCGACATCTGTCAGAGGACAGGTAAACCATCTAGGCGGGATGAAATGCCCCTAGCTCCGTAAATCACATTACAGGCCTTCGACAAATGGGCCATTGACTTTGTTGGTCCCATCAACCCTCCTGTGAAAAAGTCTGGAGCCCGATACATCATTACAGCAACTGATTATCTTACCCGTTGGGCTGAAGCTCAACCCGTCAAGAACTGTAGTGCTGCTACCGCTGCGAAGTTTATCTTCGATAACATCTTATCCAGATTTGGGTGTCCCAAAGTTATTATGAGTGATCAAGGGTCACATTTCCTAAATAAGACTATTGAAGTATTGACCGAAGAATTTCAAGTTTATCATCAAAAGAGTACCGCATACCACCCACAAGCAAATGGGACTGTCGAAGCTTTTAACAAAATCCTTGAGCATGCCTTGACAAAGGTTTGTAATGCTAACAGGAATGATTGGGATCTTCGAATTCCAGTGGTACTATGGGCTTACAGAACTACTTGCAAGAAGTTGACAGGCCATACACCCTTTCGACTAGTTTATGGACAAGAAGCCATCATGCCCATGGAATATATTGTACCCAGCCTCCGGATCTCTCCTTTCACCGAGATGGATGATATTTCCATAATCACAGAAAGAATGAAGCAGATATTAGAACTTGAGGAGGATAGACTTGTCACAGGCTTCCAGCAACAGGTGCAGAAAGCTCGAGAAAAAGCGTGGCACGACAGGCACATCAAGATGAAACATTTTCAGCAGGGTGATCTTGTGCTTCTTTATGACAACAGATTCATGAAGTTCCCCGGAAAGTTTAAAAAACATTGGAAGGGACCGTATGTAGTACAGAAAGTTACTGATGGGGGCGCAGTTCAGCTAGCCAAGTTAAATGGTGAGCTTTTCCCCTCTATGATAAATGGGAGCCGTTTAAAAAAATATATAGATAGGGCAGGTACTCAGCCAGGTACTCAGAACAGGAGATAGCTCCAACTAAATAAGTAACATGCTCATTCCACTATGTAATCCGGGTTGTCCACAGAATGCGAAGTAACAAGCGGGTCGTAGGTCGCAGGGTCAGGTTGTGTCGAAGTCAGAAATTGTCAAGGTGTGTCGCAACCCAAAATGTGACGGATGGGACATACTGCATTCGGCGGCGCTAGCACGAGCGTTGCTCTCATTACTGGTCATAATGAGATGTTGGGAAAAATCTGGCGCTGTGTGGAGCAGATTCATGGAACGTCATCAGATTTGGTATCATGTCTACACCATGATGCCAGATTCAGCATTGAGATTTTATAAGGAGCTATCCCGACTCGTAATCTCTACCTGAAGCACATCCGTGACATATTCAGCCCGAACTATGTCGAACGACTGTAATGTTCAGACGTTAGTACGGGAAGTAAGGGACAGAGGTCTGCAGCACCTTCTAACTACACCGTTAACACAGTTCTGCTTGGCTAAGTACATTGACAGGTAGGAGTTTGCTCTAATTTTGCAAAGATGGCCAGGAGTTTGCTCTAACGTAGAGCAACCAAGGGTGTCAGGTCTCGCAGAAAGACTCTGGGAAATCCCCCCAAGCTGTCTTTTGGTATAACAGAACCACGCCAGCTAGGCTCCTCCTGTGCCGGGACATGCAATTCCAGGGGACCCCAAAGTCGTGGATGGTCAAGTATCGGCCATCACAGAGCAGGATGATGTTGCAGGTGGTCGCGACGGCTTTTATCAGTAAAAATACTGCAAAGGACAGAAGTATGTAGCCGGCAGTAGCATGGAGAGCTTCACCAAGCAGTACATTATGTATCATCAGCAAAATTTTGCCACCGGAGAAGTTGAAGAGTGTCCCGGGACGGGCCACTAGTGAGTCTTAGGGGCCTGTTGGGGCGCATACTCCATGTTGGGTAACTCCGCGGTTAATTAGGGAATTTGTAAGCGGAGCTATGAGACAAAATAGTCTTAGGGGTGTCAGGGTAAGTCAAAACCCTCTGCTTTGTAATAAACCTGTGGTTTAAATCCAGGGTTTAGGGTTTTTTTGGGTGCCCATGGTTTAAGACCATGGTTTTGGTAAAACTGCGCAGTATAAATAAGCGCTTGTGTAAAAAGGATAGGTGAGGCTTTTTGATGTAAAGAAAGATAAGGCGAAGTAAGGTTGGTTTTTGTAAGGAAAGGATAAGTCCCAGCTGTGTGCGTGGACGACCTCTGCAGCTGTGTGCGCAGAGGGTTTTTGTAAGAAAGAAAGAAATATCTGCAGCTGTGTGCGCAGAAGCCTGCTGCTGTGTGCGCGGCTGTTAAGGACTGAAGGGATCTGCAGCTGAGTGTGCAGATCAACTATGGTTTTGAGGAAAGAGGAATAAAACGCAGTTTGTGGACGTAGCCCCTACACTGGGGGTGAACCACGTTATATTTGGTGTTGTGGTTTTATTGTGTTGTTTCTGCTTCTGTTATTTTCATGCATTAAATTGAATACATCTGATAATATAAGATCACTGCTAGTAATAAGCTTCGTTGTGAATTCCCCATAGTGGGTTATGCAAGTTTAGTTTGTTTATTATGCTGCGAAGTCATATGTGAATGAATGATAGTTTTACAAGAGTTGATTAATAATTGCTTTGAAAGGCTAAGGTACAGTAATACCCCTCTCTGCATGCAGAAACCTGATTCTGCGGCACCCCATTGCTGTTTTGGGTGAGACTGCAACCTACGCGCAGGTTGTTGCCGAAAGGGCCAACACGGTGGGTCTTTTGTTGGTGCGACGTATAAGAGTTAACTCGGGTCTGCCCTATTGCCCAACAGGTTTTGGTTTGATGGTTTTTTATTTTTAGGCTGCATGTGATAGTCATATACCCCCTAGATCCAGCATTATCCCTTCCTCCCCTCAGTCATTGAGTCTTGGTTGCATTTTGGTTGTTTTGGAGCAAGTCTTGATTGTTTTGGAGTTGTTTGGGTGCTTGTCGTGTTCCTTCTGATTTCTAAATGAATGGAGAGTTGTAGATATCCTGTATTTTTTTGTTTGTAGATCTGAAAATAATATACATATCAAGTTTCAATTTGATACATGCATTTGAAAAATAAAAGTGTTTCTTTACTTTGTTTTGTGCATTGTTAAGATGTGTAATATATTTGATTTCATTTTCCCTTTTTAGACTATTATTGTAGAAAGATAGAGTTAGTGCACTCTAAGAAAGAATTTCTCTTTTCTTTATTGTTCAGATTCATGTTTTTTGAAGAGAAAACTCAATCAAAATAAAAGCCAAAAAAAAAAAACAAGCCATGACCCCCTCAGACCCCCCTTGCTCGTGTATGAATTCACAAGTCTTTTCAAGAATTGTATTTGATGTTGATCTTTAAAAGATTCATAGTTTCCTTTGAATAGAAATTGGTTTTCTTAGATCTCTGATTTCTATCTTCTTTTAATAGAAAACTATTTCCCTACCTTAGGTATTTTTCATCGAAAGAGAAATGTGCATTGTCATGTAGCTAGTATTTTCATTATTTTTACATTTCCTGTCTGCACATCATGCATCCACTTAATCACTCAAGATAAAATTAATGCTAGCTTAGGTTTAAAATCATTTAGTAACTGTGTATAAGTTATAGACGTGTTTGGGCGTCGTAAAACGTAGCAGTTGTCGTTAATTTGTCTACACTACAAACTGGGACTCGCGCGGTTCTTCCATGTACCGTCGGTATATCAAATGGCCTTTCACGTACCCTTGAGGTATATAGAAAGGTAAATCATGTACTTGATTGTATATCGAAAGGCCCCTTGTGAATGGTTGTGCATTAGACAACACTACTACCAATTTGAGCTCCACCAGTAAAAAGAACCCTTTTCAAGGTATGTCTTTTGTTTCTCCCCCCTTGTGGAGATGTTGGTCCTCCCTTCATGGCCACTTTGAAACTTCCCAGATTGAATATAGGATTACCTATATGGTTATTCTCCAATCCTATCATAACAATTGCACCCTTTGTTTCAAATCCTGGTCCTCTACCACATGAGCATCAACCTCATGTTAACCCTTCCCCTCTTCCTCGGATGTTGAATCGACTTCCTTTTCTTCCTCTTCACCTGTTGAAAACTCTAATGTTAGTAAACAGGTGGGTAAGAAGAAGACGAAAAGGAAGGCTAAGAAGAAGAACACTAAGCAGAAGGTCATCGCTCCAACCTCTATTATTCATGTTGAAATCCCACCATTCACTAGTCATCGTGCTAGGAGTATTGATATACCTATTTTCGACACCCGTAAATCTAAGTTCCCTTGTAGAATTTGCAAGGGTGATCACCTTCTCAAGGACTGTCTCGATCTTTCCCTTGTGATAGAAGTGTGGTCTAAACATCCTGTGTCATCAGTCTCTGATCATCATGCTGATGATTCCCCATAAACCAGTGACTCTTTGGTTAAGAGTCAAAAAATAAAGGTTAGGTATCCTTGATTCCTATGTAAGGATATGCACTACAATTACCTTTGTCCTTGCATGGATGAAGCTTCAAAGTTGTTGGAAGATATTACTGTTCCTCGGCAACAAATTCCAACTAGTTATCGTAAGTTGTCTCTTGACATTCCATTGGTTGATCATGTGGTCGATCCAAGTCCATCCTTGGTCGATCCCACTCTTTCATTGAATAGTGAATTTGAAGTGGTTGTCGATCCAAGTCCATCCTTAGTTGATCCCATTCTTTCTTTGGAGAGTTAAGTTAAAGTGGTCAAGTTGATGTCATCTCCACCCGATTCCACTCTTTTTTTAGAGAGTGTTGAGACTGAAGTAGTCCCTTCGACATAGTCTTCTTCTTGTCCCTCTCTTCTAATCGAGAGTGAAAACCATCCTGCTGAAGTTTTCGTAGTTAGTTCCGATTATTCTATGCAAAAGGAAATTTTGTATTTTTCGACAGAACCCTCTCCAAGTAGTGAGGTTATTTCCTTTGACTAGAGTAACCTAATAGAATCTCATCTTCATTCAAGTGTTCCTTTCTAGATAGTTGTGCAAGTTACTTATAAGAGTATACTCTGCACTATCGTTGATGAAGAGGATTCTGTTAGCATTCTATCCTCTACTGCTTGGCAAGCCATAGGTTCTCCTCCACTTGTACAAGCCACTTATTAGATACTGGCTTTTAATCGAAGACCCACAGTGCCTTTAGGGATCCTTCCTCAGTTTCCTATTTCTTTTGAAAGAAAAATTGTCTGTATCGATGTTATGGTAGTCCAAGGTCCCTTACATTTTAATCTGCTCCTTGGACATGATTACATTTATGCCATGAAAGCTATAGTGTCCACACTCTTCTGTGTGATGTATTTTCCCCATGATGGGAATATTGTGACCATTGATCATCTTTCCTTTGTTAAAAATGATTATCATGTGACTCCTACTCATCATACTTCTCTGAATGTCCCACATGTTCTTATGGCTCTTTCCCCTTCTAGTTATATTTTTCCCATCATAGGTAAAAATGGGGGCATGGCTCCAGCCTCTGAACTTCATACTGGAGTTAAGTTGCTAGCTTCTTATGTAAGGGTGCAACCCAACAACCTCTAGACATCATGTTGGCTTAGAACATATACATTATGAGCATAGTTCCCATTATGTGTTAAGCTCGTTAAAAAATGAAACAGACATTGTGAGCATAGTTCCCTTTCTGTTTCAATCTCGTTAAAAAATGAAACAAGTTAGTGAGCATGGTTCTTATTATGTGTCAAGCTTGTTAGAAAATGAAACGGCTGTCCCCAAGCATAGTTACTTTCTATTTCAAGCTTGTGTAAAAATGAAATAGGTTTCCTCAAGCATAGTTACTTTCTGTTTCAAGCTTGTGTAAAAATGAAACAGGTTCCCTCAAGCATAGTTTCTTTATGTTTCAAGCTTGTGTAAAAATGAAACAGGACACCTTGAGAAGTGTTTATTCTTGGTTTCAAGCTCATTAAAAAATAGAATTGATCTTGAGCACAGTTCCTTTTTTGTGTCAATCTCGTTAAAAAATGAAACAGATTCTTCCATTGTGTCAAGACTCAACGAAGCTTGGGGGGCATGTACCCTATCTCTTTATTGGTGTTAAGATACTTAACAGTTTTACTGGGGGAAAGTACCAGCCACTGGACATCATGTTGGGAAATCACCCATCAATGGAATCCATTTTGAGCATACTTTGTTTTAGTTTCAAGCTCATTAAACCATGAAACCACCTTTTGAGCATAGTTCATTTTCTATTTCAAGCTCGTTAAAAAATGAAGTAGGTTTCCTTAAGCATAGTTTACCTTTTGGTTTCAAGCTTGAATAAAAATGAAACCATGTTTTGAGCATAGTTCTTATTTTGTTTCAAGCTTGTTAAAAAATGAAGTAGATACCCTGAGCATTCTTTCAACTGATATTTGAGCTCATTAAAAATAGTAAGATGGTGTTGATCTTACTTTTCATTTTTTGTGCTCTGGTTCAAACATGAAAAAGGTTCCGAGTGCCTTTTATACCTTTAGCGTGCTCATTAAAAACTCAGTGAAGAGGTATCGAGTATAGTTTTACTATTTTTCGGACTCGTTAAAATTGGATTATGAAAAAAATAACTCGTTCTAGAGTTATATTTAAGCTCTTTTCAGTCTCTTTAAAACACAAAAAAGATTGCCAAGTGAGCTTGTTACATTCATGCTTGTAAACGAATTAGAATGATCGACTAGTTGGGGTAATTTATCTCTTTTTTGGACCAACTAGCCTTATTTACAGAAAAGGACCCTTTTTGGAGTCTTCTTAGCCATTTCAGACTCTCTAAACATGAAACGACAAATGAGTTTTATTTCATCGGACTCGTAAAATTAAACAACGAAGGACCCTATTTTGGGAATGAACTCATCCTTTATTAGGTTCGTAAAGAATATGAGATTGGACTCTTCTGAAGGATGAGCTATATCGAGCATTTGTTACCCTTTTCGAGCTCATTAAAAAGCAAAGAGGTACTCATCAATCATGATGGGTAAATTAAGGAAAGAGTTTGTATTTTGTTATGGTAGTAAATAGTCACTCTTGAACATGGCACTCTTGAACTTGGGTAATCCCTTTGTCATCGAGTCCTACTAATTCCTAGAGTCTTCTTACTCCTTTGAGTTGTCCCGGAATAATCTCACTGTTAGTTTCATTGGGGGATTGGTATCATTCTTGTTTCAATACTGCCAAGTCATGCCATGCCCATGTTCAAGAGAATTTTGGTCATTTGTTCACTGTCTACATTTAGTTTAACTTCTATCATGTTGGTCATCTCTGATTCAGTCTCGTAAATCACTCTATTTTCTGGTTTACTCCAAAACATCTTTGATCGTGTTTCATGTCGATGATGGGGGATTCATCATGGCCCTCCTTCGATGTGTCTATTCCTGTCGACTTCAACTCCTTATCCAGGAATTAGAATTAGAAACCAAGTCAAGTACCTTGGGCCTGCATGCCTTAATGGCAAGTTACCTTGCTTTCAACAAGAGTTTACTTCATTGGCTCTTGATTGAAATATCTCATCCAGTGTTTGACTCCAAGTCCTTTATTCACATTCGATAGTATGTTCTAAGATACCTTGGGAATCATTGACATCAATGGTGATTTCCCTCGCACTTGTTAACAGTTTACATCATTGGCTGGTAATCAAGTGGTTTCTACCATGTTCGATGTCAAGACATTGTAATCACATGGTTAGATTCGTATCGTTGCGAGTTTGGCTTGAAGACCCTGGGTTGTCATATATATTTGCCCAGGTTATGATGGAGTTTTGTTTTGAGTCATATTATACAGATCCACTTTGTATTGGTCATGGCTATGTTATCATCTCATCATGGATCTATGCTTGTATCTAGTAGCCATGATTGTGTTCATTCGGTCTCTAATTCCATGGATTTGCATTATATTGGTCAGCAGCCATGTTATGAGTTATATGAGATTTGAGTCAGTGGTACTGCAGTAGCTTCCGGCCAACATCCTTGCCTTATATTTCTTCACTTTGCAAATCATTCACTTATTGTATTCCTCTAATTTCATGCTTTGGGGGGCATTCTATTACACCGAAATATTGCACTTATGATACATGTGTCAACCCTTTTCCTAACCCCCAAGTTTCTCTATGCTAAAGTTGATTGAGATTGAGGTTTTTCCTATTTTTTCCCCTCTCTAGGAAGGTCAATGCTCTTATCCTTCATGCTAGGAGTTCCAAAGGCACTTTTTCCCTTCATTCTAGGTGTGTCGATGCCGGCGCTCTGTCTCCCACTGCTAGGAGCGTCGACGGTGCTTTTTCCATTTTTGGAAAGTGCGTTGGTCATGTTTAGAGGAAAAAAACAAAGATTTGAGATCCTTCTCAAAGGTGGATGAGGTGGTTGTTTATCCCTATTATCTACGTGAGGTAGCATTTGGTTCCTAACCTATAGGGAAGATCCCTTAGATCCCTCCTCCTAATCCTCAACCTATTCTATCCCTTTAGCCTGATAAATTGAACCCTCTCTCCATTTGTAAGGGAGGAAGGACTATGGTACTCTTATTCTGCTAGAATTTCTAGGTGATCCATATCATACTTTGGAGGCTTTGGTTTGGAATGGAAGATTCCAGCGTTAAGGCTGGGTTGTGATGTTCCTTCTCATTGTAATTCTATGTATATCCTTGATTACATTAATACAAATATCTTTCCATAAACGTTGTTGTGTTGATGATATTTATAGATTTATTCCTTAACTCTTAGCTTAGATCAATTATAAGTTTGGATACGCATATTTTGTTTTCTTGTTTCCACATGCTTTACAAGGTTTTGCAGGTGTAGATCTGAATATTCTGGAGCTTGGATCAACAAAGAGAGAAGAGGGTCTGCATATTTCAGGTAAGTGATCTATCTATGTCTTTGCATTTCTGATTGATCTAAGAAAATAGATTGTATTATGTATTTGATTTGTTCTAGATCCACTTAGACTAGGGAGATATAGCTTGATTCTAATTGAGTAGATTTATTCGATAACATATATATTGCTTATATTGCTTATATTTATTTTTGTACATGCGAGTATCTTTTTTCTTGTTTCCCCCATTGATATTATGACATTGACATATATATTATTTTATGTAGCTTGATAGTGAGCGAGTGGTTCTTTAAGAGCACCCAATTGGGGTCATCGCTCACCCACCTCTCTCCCCCCACAGGGTACATGTATGTCTCACTTTCTTTGAAAAAATAATTGTCCCTCCATGTAGCATAGTTTTATTTGTACATGCAAGTATGCTTTTCGTGCACCCATTGATTTGCTAGCATTAACATATATATTATTTTATGTATCTTGACAGTGAGAAAGTGGTGCTTGAAGAGCACCCAATTGGGGTCATTTCTAGTGAGGCACCATCACTTACACCACGACCCACCATAACTTACTTACATGCAATAAGTAAAATTTTTATATTGGTTTAGAATTTGAACAAATGTACATAGAATTTTTATAGGTTGGTAAACTAACTTACAAATTTTGGTGTGTCTGAAGTCCCCGCAAATGAGATATGTCCCTCTTGTTCAGTGTTGGGGATCACCACTGAGCAACTGAAAAAGAAAAATAGACTTCTCACAAGACACTGACAGTGGCAGTGAATGGGGGGGTAAACAAAATTAATGTATAGGGGGGATACATACATGTAACATTTTGTTTGTATACACAGAGATGTACAGTTTGATCCCATATTTTGTATTATGGCCATGGCATGCTAATTTTTAAAACATTATATGTACATATAATATAAATCAAGGTTCAAATTTATATATATGGTTGACTTGATTTTGGAACATGATATTTATTATATTCCTTTTAGATAATGTTTACCTATGTCTTTCATTAAGTATGTGTTTAATTAAAATGATAATGTGTGGTTCACCTATGTGATATTATGATATTATAGACCTTATCATGACATACCCTATTAACTATTTGAATATATCCAATACTTCAAGGAAGAATTTATGACTCATCCAACTAGGATCAAGTAAGCATTAAGTAATCCATGGGAGATAATCACTAGATCAACACCATGGGAGATAATCACTAGACATTGTTATAGTAGATTTCACCACTCCAGGTGAATCACACTTTGTATGGCCTTCCCCTATCCCACTGCAGACTCCTTAGACCCCATGGACCACTTTTTGTCCTTTGATGTTTCCTTGATCATCCCTAAAAACATATGAAAAATGATACATGCGACTTTTTAACCTATAAGCGTGTATATACATGGGTTTGACCACTAAAATTGCGTACATTGGGATGTGTGCATAATCCAAATCCTTTTGGAATTTTCCTTGACATGGATCCGACTCATTTGACTCCTGGCCTTCCATATGCCTTGAGATCACTCGGATTCGACCTTTCATTACCCCTTTGAAAAGCTATATAAGGAACCCCTTGGTACATTGAAGGAATAAGAAAGAATTGAGAGCAAAGAAACTATAGTCCATTGTTGCTGGAACTTATGCTTGAGTCTGCATCCCTTTGTCCCTTGGAGCACTTTTGTGTTCTTCCCAAGATTTCCTTTTGCTTGTGAGCTTGCTATCGAGAGATGGAGGATTGAAGTGGTGGAGGCCCAAGTGGGGGATTCAGTTTCTCCGGTTCGCAGATGTGCCGTCAGAGGTTGTATCTTGTAATCTATGATTTATATTAATAGAAATATATTTTCCTATCCAATAATGTGTATTTGAATGAATATTTTATCCATGGGATTATGTCAAATGCTTATACATTATTGATTATATATGCTAGAATAGATCTAACACCATGATATATAGAATGCTTGTATTGTTTACTTGTTGTTGAGGAAGTAATCTATCAATTCAAGCTGAAGTTGGAAAGCTCAATAGGGATCTACTTCAACCATCTGGAATAAGGTACGAAGTCTGATCCTTTAGTGTTAGACATTTAATTTCTATTACACATTGGAAAGGATTGATTTTTGGATTCAAGCTATCTGTTGTGGTACCCCAAGCCATAGGAATTTCTCTCCGTAATAGAATTGGTGACTCCGCTGGGGAGTTCCTAGTAGTTGTCCTTTGGGGGTTGTTTTCTTGGCATTCAATGTATTTGAATTTCTCTTTGTCTCTTGTTTCTGTGTCAGGTATGGGGGCATGTATTCCTGGTAGAGTCTGATTGGAGTGAAGTTTGTCTTAGCCTATCTGTTTTCCTTGATTTTATGCACCTTTCTTCTTGTACGTGAGTTTTTGACTTACAGTCACGTATACACATGGGTTTATCTTTGATTTACACGTATACACATGGGTTTACTGCGAATAGTCATGTATGCCCTCGATTTTTCCTTTTTGTGGAAGATAATTGGTTGCTGGGTGAATTCTGATATTTGCTGAGTCTCCTTTGGCACTGCCTGAGTCTGTTTAGACCTCTGTTTCTGACTAGAAACGTTTTTTTTGGGATAATTTTTTTTTAATAAGGTTCTTGTCATGGCATTTTCATTTTTTTGTTTGAGATTAGTGCATTAGAGTTCTTTTACCTTAGTGCTTCGCTTGAGTGTTGTTGGGGTGTGCTTGCAGAGTATAGGGGTCGTAGAATCATTATTTTTCTTTTTGCATCTCTTTTATTTTCAAAAAATACAAAAACATTTGCTTATCATCATGCATTGCATTTTGCACTTTACATTGTACTTGCACTAGATTTGCTTTGAAGTACTAGTTAGGACTTCATATAGGAAAATTTGCATTCCTCATTTGAAGAAAAATTGCGCATTTCACATAGTAGCATACCCTGTTTTCATGGACACAATGCATTTACATTGATTGTTAGGTGTGCATTTTACTTCATGTTGCATCATAACACCATTAGTTGCACGATCATATCCCATTTTTGAGTAATAAATCCAACTAAAATCAACACTAAATTAAAATGAACTACACTCTTTTCTTTTCTAGGGAGCACCAACAAGCTTAGGTTTTAGGATCTTGGAATAGTTCATTGTAAGTCAATTCTCCAAGATCACTAAACAACAACATGTATGTGTCTGTCCAGGTGAGTGTGTGAAATCCTTGATACAACTAGTGTTTCTCAGGATCCTCTTCTCAAAAGGGAGTTAAGCACAAGGCAGTGTGAGCATTTATTGATTGGGATGACCCCTAGTCATAACTGAGTAGCACCAAAGATATTTCCAGGATTGTATTCGTATCTGGGGGCTCTTTCGAGAGTTTCGGGCTTTGCTACCCTACCCATACGGTTAATCCCTCTTGTGACTTTACGCCTAAGCATTGATTATGTTGAGGTGACCTTAGTGGCCTTACCTAGGATATCGAGGGGGTACTTTGCAGGGGTTATTCTGTGAGTGTCCCGGCCAGGTTGGGGTCGTACAGCATAGTCGCTTTATGTGTTGAAGCTGAGGGCCACAATAATTGGTTACATACCTCCGCTTGTTCTGTATGGGAGTCTCAAGCCTCTCCTAGGTGAGACATACCTACTTCATTCAGGAGCTCACTTATCGATCCCTTGTTTGCTTGCATTTGGCTTTAGATTTTATTAGTGATTTCTCTGTGCATGATAGTTGGCCTAGGGTTTACATAAATAGAGAGTCTTTTCTATTTTTTGAGTCATTATGGATTCGAGTGCGGTTCCTCATTGTTCTCGTTGTTTAGCAGGACTTCTGCCTTCTACTTCTCCTCCTCCTTTGGGAGAGAGACCTATACAGTCCAAGTGGACTATGTCACACATTGATTCACACACCATGGGAGACCGTTTAGAGGATATTCCTAAACCACCTCCTACCATTCGTGTAGACGATGGGGAATTTACTCCTACTTATGAGTTAGGTCCTGTGATTTCTGAGATAGGAGCCATGCATGATAGACCTACTCACTCTAGGGTTGATTCCCCATTGACGCATTACAGGTATGGAATGTGGGAGGATGCTGAGACTCATTTTGAACCTGCCAGCACTAGCTACGGTAGTTATGCTATGTCTGGTTTCCCTACACACGATTTGGCATTTCATGTCGAATCCAACTTCGAGCCTAACACTATGCTTGGGGGCACTCTCATTCCTTACCATGTGGAGAGGTTTAGGAGCACTAGTCACATTGCACCTTCCGTCCCAGTGGTGGAAGTTACATCTTATATCCCTCCTAGTTCTAGAGTTAGCGATCCGATTAGGATACCAAACTCGAGACGAGTGATGATCGGAGGTAGTACATACTTGATTACTCAGATCCCTTCGTCCTCTATCCCTAGTTCTTCAAATGTCCACCTCCACCTTATTCACGTGGTCCTTCGAGTCGGCACATGGCTACGAGTCAGGTCCGTACTGCGGTTACTATACCAATTGTGTCTCAAGTTTACATATCGCTTGTTTCTTCAGGAGGCTATGTTCATGCTTCTAGAGTTCATATTACTACTTCCGCAGCATATATCCCTACTTCCGGTATGTATATCCCTACTTTCAGAGTGTATATTCCTACCTACGGAGTGTCTCATGGGGCATCACATGCGATGACCTATGGACCCTATTATGGGATGCAGTATGGACAGGGTTCTTCACCTTATGGAGGTGGGTATCAACAACCTACTTACTCTCCTAATTACGACTTTGTAGCTCCTACTAGTCAAGGTCCACCATACTATGGTGCTTCCACGCCACCCTATATAGGTCATACGGAAGGAGGACACTATGGCCAAGGCCATGGTGGTAGTCAACCCTATATGAATCAGGGAGTGGTCCATCGACCTCATCATACTAGGCTCCCTTTCCTCATGATGCTTAATCTTCCTAACTTATCAAGACTGACGAACGATCCTGTGGCTCATGACCCAGCTTGGTCGAATATCCCTACCAAGCTTCCTTTGGACATACCTAAGTTTGAGGGAAAATCGGGAGAGGATTTGAGTGAACACGTTACTACGTTTCACCTATGGTGCTCTTCGAATTCATTACATCAGGACTCAGTCTGTTTGATACTATTTAAACACACCCTCATAGGGCTTGTTGCGAAATGGTATATAGAGTTACCTAGGGGTGCTTTCACATTGTTCGATAACCTTGCGATGAATTTTCTTAATCACTTCCAACTACCAGTGCATTATGACGTTAGTACTAAACTCTTGTCGACATTTCGGCAAGATAAAGCCACACATATTTCTGATCATATTCAAGAGTGGCGTAGATGGAATAATTTAATTAAATCTTTTATACCGCTGGAATTCCTCCTCGAGTGGTTCCTCAAGTCGTTATTACCATATATAGCGAAGGATGTTTCTACATCCGGAGTGCAGAATGAGGAACAAGTGATTTTTAGGGTGCAGGAACTGGACTTGATATATGCTCAGTCTAGTTTGTTGTATGAGATTATTCCCAATATTCCTTGTTCTAGTTTCGATCCCAAAGTCAAACCTAGACCACATGCCGATGGAATTGTGGGTTGTGTAAGTGTGAAACCTGTAGATTCGGTTGCAAAAAAAGTTGGTCAGTTGTTAATCAACCAATATACTTTGGCACAAGCTATGGCTTCATCTCAACCCACCCAAACGGTGAATGTACTTTTGGTGGAATCGTCGGACCAGAAGGGTAACCAGCAGCCCGGACGGAATAGAAAAAAGGGTAAAAATAATAATCGAAAGGGCAGGAATAAGAATGAGAATGCTAACAATAATGACAAGAATGGTAGAAATGTTAGGGGAGACAAACAAGCTAAATGTAAGGTTAATTTCCCTTGCAAGTTATGTAAGGATGATCACCTCACTTACTTGTGCCCTCGGATTGAAGAAGCTTCGAGATTCTTAGCACAAGGCCTAGCTGTGCTAACTAACCCTTTACCGCATAACCAGAATATGAAATCGAAGTCCCATAACCAGTCTAGTGATGATGATCCACCGGAGGGTAGTGGTCGTGGGTGCATTTACATGGTCCATGCTGTGAAAGTTGTGACTCGTGCGAAAGATTATAGTTAATCACAACCCAGCCCAGGAAAATATCCTGATCCACCAGGGTCCCCTTTGCACATTGAGAAACCTACAGATAAACTTGAGGCTGTACCTCGCATTCCTAAGGGAGTCCTTAAGCATTCAAGGCATAATCCAAATGCCCGATCCACCCAGAATTATTCAGTTGTCAAGGATTTGGGCCACACTCCTTGTGCGATGTCTGCATTGGAAGTGCTTCAGAGTTGTCCTTCACAAAGGAAGGCATTGCTTTTTTCCCTTGGTGTGAACGGTGATGATTCTTCCTCGGTGATCAAATTTGAAACCACAGGAATTCAGCCTCACTTGCCCTACTATGTGTCTCTTTTAGTGCATGTAGAATGTCTTAATATGACAGTCAAACACACTGCGATTAATGAGGGAGCTGCTGCTTCTGTGATGTCTTTGTCCTATTGGAAGGGTCTGGGTTCTCCTGAGTTGTCAAAATCAGTGACCATGTTAACTGCGTTCGATGGGAGATATTTTAGGCTGCATGGAATCCTTTCTTCCCTTAAAGTACATTTGGGGGGGAAGACCATTGTGATAGAGTTTGAGGTGGTTGATGCGCCCCTTAACTACAATCTCTTGCTGGGTAGGAACTGGATGTACAGTATGCAAGCCGTTGCTTCTTCCTTGTTCTGTGTTGTATGCTTTCCACATAATAGGAATATTGTAACGATTGATCAAATGGAATTCAAGAATCTATCTATTACTGTATCTTCAGGAGCTTCGATCCTGATCGTTGAACATTCTCAGTCGGCAACTGGGAGTGTGGGTGTAGGCTTGTATCCGTCCCTCATGGGAAGCTTTAGTTGTCCTGCACCAATCCTCATGATAGGATCTAGTTTCAATGAGGCTTCAACATCTATGACATCGGTGTCTTTTCACATGACCCATATGGAAGATCCTTGGATTCTTCCTACACTGAGTACTTCGAGTGAGCCTATCGAGACGAGCGTGCCGTTGCCTGCAGGTATGATAGCTTGTCAAGCTAATATCAAGAGTGTTGTCGAACCTAGTTCTTCCTCTTCGTAGATAGAGGAGGAGGACCCTTATGTGCTGCTGGCATGGGAAGTATAGTATTCTCATGCCCATGACTACCTTGATATGGTTTTCCCTTCAGATGAAGCGATTGTTGAGGCTATGTTGGGAGTTGAGCCACCATGGGAGGAACTTCATCATAGATCGTAATTTCTTCTAGAGATTGACCATTTGGAGCGTGAGGATTTTAGGGCGATTCTTAGTCAGAGAGTTGGTAGTCTTGTGGTTCCATTAAGCTCTCCTAGTTCGATGGCTGATGGAAACATGTTGAACATATCTTCAACGATTCCTACCAACATCTCTCGCAATCCTGGCATGATAGAGAATGTATATATTAAGGCAGAATATTCCCATGCTGAGGTTCTGGAATATACCGATCTATTTAAGGAATTCCATGATATTTTTTCTTGGTGTTACGATGATATGCCAGGTATTGACCCTCGAATTGTCGAACACGAGATTAAGACTTACCCCAATGCTAAGCCTGTTCGACAACGTTTACGTGCGGTGAATCCTAGGAAAGCACCCACCATTAAGGTAGAGATAGAAAAGCTGTTGAAAGTCGGTTTCATCTATCTCGTTCCCTTGACGGAGTGGGTTTCAAACCCCGTTTTGGTAGATAAGAAGTAGGGAGGGATCCATATATGTGCTGATTTTCATGATTTGAATCATGCCTGTCCTAAGGACAACTTCCCCACAACATTTATTGATCAGATTTTGGATGAGTGTGTGGGTAGCGAGGTGTTCTCCTTCATGGACGGATTTTTTGGGTATAATCAGATACAGATTAAACTTGAGGACCAACATAAGACTGCATTTATTTGTCCTTGGGGAACGTTTGCATATCAGAAAATGCCTTTCAGCCTTAAAAATGCCGGAGCTACGTTTCAGTGGGCAGTGACCTTGATCTTCCATGATCTCAAGTCTATTATTGAAGTATTTTTGGATGACCTCATTGCTCATTCTCGCATGAGAATGCATCATCCCTATCACTAGAGATTGGTATTCGAAAGATGCTGACACTATTCAATTAGATTAAATCCTCATAAGTGCATCTTTTGCATGAAGTCAGGTCGTTTGTTAGGATTCATCATTTCGAAGGAGGGTATAACAGTCGACCCTTTGAAGGTTGAGGCAATACTTCAGTTGTCTCCCCTGAAGAATATTCGTCATATTCAGTGTTTGCAAGGCATGGAAAACTTCTTATGAAGATTTGTTGTCAATTTTGCCAATTTGACTAGAGGCTTCATGCGTCTCTTGAAGAAGGATACTCCCTTTAATTGGGATGAACGAGCCCAGGAGTCCTTCGATGCACTCAAGAGATCCCTAGCATCATCCCCGGTGATTAGTCCTCTGGATTATAGCTGTGATTTTCTATTATATGTGGCCGCGTCCTTAGAGACGATTGGTATGGTTTTAGTTCAAGAGGATGAGGAGCTCCAAGAGCCTGTCATATATTATCTAAGCCAAAACCTTATTGATGCAGAGATTCATTATTCTCATGTCGAGAAGCTTGCTTTAGCTATCGTACATGCGGTTCAGCGGTTGAGACATTATATTATCCTTCACCATACCTTGGTTGTGGCCCATGTCAATCCGTTTCAATTCGTCCTCACCCGAAGGATGATTGGGCGAAAGTATAATAAATGGATTGTCATTCTGCAAGAATTCAATCTCGAGTTTGTTTCGGCAAAATTGAAGAAGTATTTAATTTTGCAGATCTTATTATGGATTTCCCGAGTGAGGCTAAGGAGTTGGTTTGTGAAGATACGTTTGTCGTTGAACACATCTTCTTAATCTCAACATTAGACCCATGGTATGGGGATATCATAGTATATTTACAAACACAAAAGACCCCTACTCACCTCTCGCGAGATGAACAAGGACGATTACGTCACGTCTCTAAGAACTACCTCATTGTGAACAATACTTTGTACTGCCATGGGGTAGATTCCATTTTACGATGTTGTTTAACTCATGAAGAGGTTGAGGTAGTGCTGAATGATTGCCATAGAGGGGCATGTGGTGGTCATTTATCTAGGCTTTATACAGCTCAAAATATTTTGAGAGCAGGTTATTTCCAACCGTCGATATTTAAGGATTGTGTTGATGCGGTCAAGAGGTGCCACCCTTGCTAGGTGTTTGCACATAATATGCACTCAAAACCTACCCCGTTACATCCCATTATCACCGCCAGTCCCTTCACTAAGTGGGGGCTCAATTTTATGGATTTCAACCCAGCTTCGGCTAGGGGGTACCATCACATTATAGTGGCTGTTGATTACTTCACAAAATGGGCTGAGGCTATGCCTACAGTAAAATCCAATGGTGAGACAGCCGCTCACTTTGTGTTCAACCAAATTATTACTCGGTTTGGGATTCTGAAAGAGCTTGTCACTAACCATGGATCGCACTTTCAGAACCATATGATGAAAGAGTTGGCATCAAAATTAGGGTATAAGTAAGAGAATTCATCTTCTTACTACCCCCAAGCGAATGGACAGGTAGAGGCAGTGAATAAATCACTCAAATCCATTCTCCAATGAACCATCGCACAAAGCAAGAACAATTGGCACATTATGTTATACCCTGCTTTGTGGGCATATCGAGCCACTGTTAAGACTACCACTGGTTTTTCTCCATACCAACTTGTACATGGAGTGGAGTTGATATTGCCAATTGAATGTGAGATTCCTTCATTGAAGCTAGCTATGGAACTCTTACCAGACACTTCACCTTTGGAGGAGCGTTTGGTTCACCTTGAGCAACTTGATGAGTAGCGTTGAGATGCCTTGGTGGCTCTGGAGGTTAATAAGCGTCTCGTAAAGGCCCAATATGATAAATATGTCCGTCCAAGGGCATTTAGTGAAAGAGACTTGGTCCTTTTGTGGGATAAACCGAAAGAACCCTTGGGGGTAGGGAAATTTAATCCTATGTGGCGTGGTCCTCACATGGTCAAGCGTGTGTTAGAGAAGGGTGCCTATGAGTTAGTGGATTACGAAGGGATGGCCTTGGCGGAGCCTAGAAATGGGCTCTATCTTAAGAAATACTATGCATGATTTTCAGCCAAGGCTTCTTATTGTATATTATTGTACAGCTTTGCATAGTTGGGTATTTTTCTTATCGTGGTTGGGTTTGTGATTAGTTTCCGTTTCTTTTGGAAGATGTCAATGGAATCTTCCACCTACATAGGATTCGTGGATGGTGCAAGCCGTCACACTCAACACTTAGCCTCTGCTGCTTGGGTGATTTATACTCCTATGGGTCAGGTACTGTCTTCAAGAGGTGTACGTCTATGACCATCTTCCAACAATGTTGTTGAATATAGTGCCATTATTGAGCTTCTACGAGATGTCATTCTACAGGGTGTTCTATCTCTTGAGGTACGTCTTGATTCGGAGTTAGTAGTGTCACAGCTCAATGGTTTGTACCATGTTAGAGATCCGACGTTATTGAGAAGGTTCTTGCGTGTGAGATTGTTAGAACGGAAATTTGACAATATAACATATATACACATTCCAAGAAATAATAATCAAGTTGCTGACTCATATGCTAACTACGTGTTAGATTGGCATTTGTTTCATTCACAATAAATTAATCACAAACACAATTTTTACACATGTAAATAAATAAATCGATCACCATAAAAAAAATTATATATACATAAAAAATGTGGTAATACATAGTGTCATGATACAAAATTGGGGCTTTTTAAGCCACCATCATATAATACATGATCACACAAAATGTATACACTCCTAGGTGTCTAATCCTATGGAGGAGGAGGAGGGTTGTGATCATGGAACGTCACTACAGCTCTAGCTAGCTGTCAGAATAAATGCACCCATGCACATCGTACACCCACCACCTGCCGCTACATGGCCTCAGGAAAGTCCTCAATTTGTGCCATGGGAACTCTATGAGTCAGTCTCACAAAGTTGGTATGAATGCTCTGGAGCATTCACTCCGCATACACACCCATGATGTCATATCCTCTTCCCCTTCGTTTATGACGAGGGAAGCCCTCTGGCCACCGTGGTCCCACATCTGCACACAAATGGTAGATGTCACTATGTATTGTCGCTCAAAAACATGTCTTTTTGATTCCATATAATAAAGAAAACACAAAAAAATTAAATAACTCAAAAAATTTAAAAAGAGTGAGGGTCAAGATTCGTTACATATATCACCATATGCCGATCCTGGTGGCAACGACATGTCTGGGTCCCCCCGAAAATCTATCCCTTCATAGGGGTAGTCATCGATGGAAACTATCTGTCGTCACCACCATGGAAAGAAGTCAGCTGGATATGGGTTGGCCACCCTACCACCTCCCAGTCTACACATAGCATCTGCCCAATGTCATTGGGCCGGATCTCGAACCCCGTGGAGAGGAATGTCCACTCTAGGGCTCAATTCTGGGACACGCTTGAAGAAAAACGTGCTCAAAATACTGCTAAACCCGAAGTTCCACACCCTTCCTTCCTTACACTCACTGAGCTGGTGTTTCATGTTGCTCAGTAGTGTAGTACTCCAGTCATAAATAGTGGGTCTCATACATTCCACTACATAGAACATTAGAGGCCATGAGGCCTGGTGGAGTGATTGTAAATCGGCTATCCTGCCCAGTGTCAATAATATGGCCTTTAGGCCCAACACCTGTATAGCATTGGTAGGGACCTGACTCCCCACCTTCTCAGTGTCTGGATAGCAATACACTGCAATGTACTCGTCGATAGTCAAGCCACCCCCTGGCCCACCACGGGAACGAAGGTTCACCACCTCCCCTCATCTAGAAAGACCTGTGATAAAGTATATGTCCTCCACCTCTATGGTGAGGGACATCCCATCAATATGAAAGGACTCCAATTCTGGATCCCAATAGTCTACCAACAACTGTAACAGTCTTAGTTTGGCCCTCAAACCACCAAGACACCAAAACTTGTAGAGTCCGCATGCACGTAGAGCCTGTTCAGCCATTAAGTCGGCCCTTACTGCTTCCTCTACTTCACCATGCTCACATTCTCTCCATTCTAGCACCATCCTGCAAAAGAAATTGGAGATTTTCCATTACATTATTGAAAAAATCATATGCACGTCCTCATACGCGACTATTTTCAAAACAGCCACGTATGTACGTGGGTTCGAGGCCATTTTCCACATATATCTATCCCAATACGCAGAAAAAACCTCAATTTCCATGTGGGCCACAGCGCTCATCTTGGTTTGGCCTAGAAACCTTATTAGACCATGGAAATTCATAAAAAATATATCAAAATGCAAGAGGAGAGCATGAGTAAATACCTAGAAGAAACGGTAGTGAATTCTGCTGACTGGATCTCCTGGAATTCGCTGTTGAAAATCAGAGCTCAAATGGGTAAAAGTTTCAAATGATTTATATTTTTTACTATTTATAGAAAATTTTCAAATATTTGAAAATTTTTACCCCCTTTTCTATAGTTTCGACATTTTCTAACCATTTTGGACCGTTTTTTACATAATTTGTGATGTAGAAGACCTTTTTCAGTGCCGTTTCAGCCTTTGGATTGATCCGTTCATGCTGATATCAGGTATCATGTCTAAACTAGCATATAGGTTAGGTTTCACTACCATTTTCATTTTGCATGACCTTATGACCATATCACCATGACCTTAGGTACGAACCCACTCTATTATGTCACGGAACCTTCTTGTTGCTTTAGAAGTGGCATGATATGAGTGGTAGAGGTTCACCTTACATGGGTACCCTAGTTAGCACCTTATTTGCATTTGGTGCCCATGCTGACATTTTCTCCTTTAGGGTGTGGGAGTCCATTGTATAGTACTGCCATGACATTTCACAAGAGCCTCATACTCCTCTTGATCTCAGTTGGCCTTCTTCCCTCAGGACTCCCTCATGTCAAGTTGTGAATGCATTATCATGAGATTTTCCTGCCTTATTGAGCTTTATGCCGGCTCCCCTGAAATTGCATTTCAGCCATATAGCTCAAGCTTGTCTCATGTCTAGCCATGCAGAGCCATTTTTTATATCCTTCGCAGCTTGATTCCCTTTTTACAGGGAGGGGATTTTCCCCCGAGTGTCGATATCCTACACATGTATCCTTGCATTGAGCATAGGTATGTTCCACTGCTTGGAACTAGTTTGATTTCCCTTATGATAGTCATCTCCTCCTAGTCTGTAACTATAAAGCTATTTTATTCTTTTTTCAAGCTTTTCAAATAACTGAAAAAGTCCAAAAAAATCAAAAACCAAAAAGCCAGACAAGGAAAGATGTTATCTGTGGCAGCCATCGAGTCCTGTCGCCTTCGAACAGAGCACTGTATATCACATCCATTGGTTGGGTTATAGTTTGACTTTAGGAGCTGTACTCATTTATCTAAGTTTATCTCCACTGACTGGTTAAGGTTCCAGTCCCTATGGAGCCTCTGTCGATGCCTCCTGTGTCGCAGAGATGTCCTAGTTTGTATATCGAGTCTATGCTACCTTCATTCAGTCACCATATGTCGTTATGCTCTTGTTTGAAGGAAGTTGAAACCTGAGTTGGCCATTCCTTAGTTATCTTGACTTTGCATGTCGTCCATTCCCGGTATAGTTACTGGTTCGTGCACCTTATGATCGAGTCCTTCCACACTGTATAGCTTTGCTGAGTACCTCATGTTGGATGATGGGGGATGCCTTAATGCCCTCATTCCAGCGGATTTCATCTGATTGACTCCAAATCATTTATTCTGGGATTGTGTAGCTAGGGTTTTCACCCTAGCTTGTGCTAATGAGCACCTACTAAGGAATCTGGATTCCTTAGTAGCAGTTCAATAATGTAAATGGAAATAAACTAAACTAAAGCAGAAAAAGTAAATAACAGAAAGTAAAAACAACAAGAAAATGTGTAATGATTTTTTGTATTTATGTTACCTCTGATGAAGAGGTTGGTGGAGTCCGTTGCGCTGGTCCGATGTCGGTGGCTCCGAGCTCCGAGCTGCTTCCTTTCCTGTTCCGGTGGTGGAAATGGGCCAAAAAGGGGTCTCGATGATGGGAATAGCTTGATGGTAAGCTAGGGTTTCGAGAATGATTTCGGCAGAGGTAGGATGCTTTTGACTGTGGATGTGAAATGAGGGGTCTCCATCACTTATTTATAGTTTTTTACTGGTGGAGTGCTTGCCCATGGTTTTTGGAAACCATGTGGTTTAGGGCAGCTTGTTTAGGGTTTTTGCTGTTTTTAGGGTTTTCCTCCTTTTTCCTCATTAT
>LPNX010555404.1:0-36157 GCA_001517045.1 Pseudotsuga menziesii | reverse complement strand
TTTTCCTTGGACAGGGGAAGTATGCAGTTGATATTCTGAAGAGATTTCGGATGGAGGACTGCAGGCCGATGTGTACGCCTATGATCACCAACTGGAAGCATCTTCATGCTTCCGAGGGTAAGTTGGTGGATCCCACTTTATATCGTCAGCTCATTGGGTCTTTGATGTATCTGGTCAATACCAGGCCAGACTTGTGTTTTGCGGTCAACACTCTTAGTCAGTTCATGATTGAGCCTAGGAGTGTGCACTGGACTGCCGCAAAGCACATACTGAGATATCTTGCAGGTACAGTGGATTATGGTCTGGACTACAGGGGTTTGGGTGGAGTCAGCTTGGTTGGGTTCACAGATTCAGACTGGGCAGGTTGTGTGAAAGATCGGAAGAGCACTTCCGGTTGTTGTTTCAGTTTGGGCTCGGCAGCAGTGTCGTGGTTCAGTCGGAAACAGAAGTTCGTTGCACTGAGTTCTGCTGAGGCTGAGTATATGGCAGCCAGTCAGGCTACTTGTGAAGCACTGTGGCTTCACAAGTTATTGGTAGATTTATTTGATCAACAGCTTAAGCCTACGGTGATCTATTGTGACAATCAGAGTTGCATTTAGCTCTCTGAGAATCCAGTGTTTCATGACAGGTTGAAACACATTGAGATCAGGTACCAATTGATCCGTGATTATGTTCAGAGAGGGGCAGTTGAGCTACAGTATATATCCACTGATGAGCAGGTAGCAGACATTCTGACGAAGTCTTTGGGGAGGGGGAAGTTTGTCTTCTTCAGAGATAAGTTGGGAGTGGTGCAGAACACCTTCCTCGGTAAGAGGGAGTGTTAGTTTTTGTACCTAGGAATATGTTCCCTAAGTGACTTTTTGCCTAAGTCACTTAGAAGAGGGAAAAAGGTGACCCTCACATTAAAAGCTACTTAATGAGACTTTATAAACTTAAAGTCACTTTTTTATAAATTTAAGTGGGTGAGTAAATTTATTTAAGTGATTTAAATAAATGTGATTTTTACTCTCATTGAATCTTAGCCATTGGATTGGATCTTTTTCCACCGTTGGATTAGATACCCACTCAGGGTTTAGTCAAAAAGGGTTGAGGGAGGCAAAACACTTTCACTTTTCATTTTCAGGAGAAGGAGAGTGAGCTGAGAGAGAAGAAAGGGAGAAGGGCACGATTTTCCAGGCAGCCGTACAGTAAGGTTTGAAGGGCACAAATATTGAGGTCAAGCAGGGCACAGAAAACGAGGAGGACTGCATTTATTACAGTCCGTACCCTGCACGAATTTCGAGGCCGTACACAGGCCGTGCAGCGCAGAAATCAAGGTCCGTACGGACTGTACGGACTATACTTTTCTGCACATTTTTTGAGGCAGCATTCTGGTTTTTTTGGCACAGAAAACGAGGTCATACAGCAGCATTAAATGCTGTCCGTACAGTACGGATTTTGAGAGTGCTGGCACAATTTTCGAGGGCAGATTTTTTTGCTGATATTTCTAGCACTTTTTCCAAGGAGGTTTGCACAGAAATTGACGCAGCAAAAGCACGGAAACCAAGACAGTCTGCTGGTCAAATTTATGGGTTGAGATAAGTTGGATTTTTTACTGTAAAAATTAATGTCTGAATTTTTCCTGAAGCTAATAATAAACTCTCTCTCTCTCTGACTGGTTTTCCCCTTGTGGGTTTTTCCAGGGCCATTGGCCAAAAATCTCGGAGTCTATATTTTTTATGGTGTGACTGATAAATGTGTTTTTCAGCCTGTTAGTGGATTTTTACTGTGTGTTTAATTGTTCAGAAAAATTTCTAAGTAACTTACAGCCAAAGCAAAACCGGTTGTAAGTGAAAACCACGAAATGTTAACATAAACCAGCAAACAGTAAAACTCAGAATTTTCTACAAAATTGTATATCGAGTTGCTTGGGGGCACGTACCAGACCCTTAACGACTTGACCTTGGTTATTTTCAACCACTTTTAGTTGTCGATCCGTTATGACGCAGGCACATAGATCTTCTCGACATTTCGTCAAGAGAAAGCCACTCACATTTCCGACCATATTTAGGAGTGGCATAGACGAAAGAGGTTGATTAAAGCTAACATTCCACTAGAGTTTTTGTTGCAGTGGTTACTCAAGTCCCTTTTACCATATATTGTGAAGGATGTCTCAACATCTGGAGTAACAAACGAGGAACGGGCTATTTTTATAGCCCAGCAATTAGACTTGACATATGCTCAATCTAGGCTTCTTTACGAGATTATTCCAGACGCACTGCGATCCAATCACGAGGCCAAGCAAAAGCCAGGGCCTCATGTCGATGGGATTGTTGTCTCCACAAGCGCTAAGGTTGTAGATATGGTAACGAATCAAATGCAAAATTGTTTTATTAACTAGTCTTCAGCAGTACAAGCTACGGTTTCATCCTGTACAACCCAATCGTCGTAGGTACATTCCATGAAATTGACGAACCCGAACGATAACCAGCAACCTAGAGGGAATAAGAAAAAGGGAAATAATAATCCTAAGGGTGGGAATAATGATAATAAGAAAGGAAATTCAAATAACGATAAAAACGATAATAATGTTGGTGGGGACAAGAAACCAAAATGGAAGGTGAAGTTTCCTTGTAAACTTTGCGAACAGAATCACCTTACTCAGTTATGTCCTAGAATGGATGAGGCCTTGAAGCTTATAGCACAGAGCCCAGTTGTGTTAACTAATCTGATCCCTCATAATCAAAATATGGCTTCGAGTGCTTCCACCATCGAAAATGGGTCTAGTGGGAGTCAAAACCCTTCGTCCCGTGATGTTGGCCATGCATGCATCAACATGCTATAGGCAAATGTTAATGTTGTCGCTCACTCTCGTGAATACGTTTCTCATGGTGAACCTTCCTTCGAGTTTGGGTGTTCCTATGGGAGGGAATGTATCTTTTTGTATGGGTCCCCCCTCGTCTGGAGTTCCTCCATCGGGGGGATACTATCCTACCAGTCAAGGTCACGGTCTCTACGAGAATCCATTGGGGGCCTATGGTACCAAATCCAATGGCTACGGGTATTTACCCGTTGAACCAGTCTTTCCAAGGGACATGGTCCCAGCCAAGGCTCCCATTTCTAGCTACTCTCAATTCGCCAAACTTGTTCGGATTAACAAACGATCCGATGTGTCATGATCTGGCATGGCCCCCGATCCCCAACAAGCTTCCTTCTGACATTCCCAAGTTTGAGGGTAAGAAGGGTGAGGATCCAAGTGATCATGTTACTACATTTCACCTTTGGTGCTCGTCTAATTCTTTGGATCACGATTCTATTTGTTTGAGATTGTTTCAACGCACCCTCAAGGGGTTTGCTGCAAAATCGTATATCGAGTTACCTGGGGGAATGTGCCGGACATTTAATGACTTGGCTTTGGTTTTTCTGAACCACTTTTAGTTGTCAGTCTGTTATGATGCATGCACAGAGATTTTATTGACATTCTGTCAAGACAAAGCCACTCGCATTTCCGACCATCTTCAGGAGTGGCATAGACGAAAGAGGTTGATTAAAGCTAATATTCTGCTAGACTTTATGTTGTAGTGGTTCCTCTAGTCCCTTTTACCATATATTGTGAAGGACGTCTCAACATCAAGAGTAACAACCGCGAAACGGGCTATTTTTATAGCCCAGCAGTCAAACTTAACATATGCTCAATCTAGGCTTCTATACGAGATTATTTCGGACGCACAACGATCCAATCATGATCCCAAGCAAAAGTTAGGGCCTCATGCCGATGGCATTTTTGGCTCCACAAGTGCCAAGGTTGTAGATCTGGTAACGAATCAAATGCAAAATTAGTCTTGTTATCACACATATATTGCAATTGGGATACCATGATGCAGCATACAGATTTATCTCTTTATTTTTTCGAGCTATTCATTCAAATGGGGTTTTAGCATGGATCATTACAGCCTCAGCCATTTCAAAGCCTTGTTTTGTAGTATTTCCTTGCCAGGACTAAGATTCCCTTGTCCATTGAGAGGATTTCAGTGGTGAGCTAGTTCATTTGAGCAGAGTAGCAGATCAGATGTGGTACACAGTTTCAAAAGGGCGTATCAGATGGAGACAAGTATATGGTGAGATCAGGTATATAGCTCTTTGGTTGGTTTTTTCTCTTTGATGTATGTTAATCACCTAGGATTGTCATGTTAGGATGATCATGGTGAATTATGCTTACAATACATATGTGCTAATGCTTGAACCTATGCTATGAATGATCAAAGAGTCTAATGTTGAAGACTATTGTTTATGCCATGCTTTACACAAATTTTGAACCTTAGTGCTATGCTGGTTCCATGTATCACTTGTCCCCATCCATCCAGTTCAACCATAGTTGTTTTTCTCCCATGACCTTGGTTGATTGAGACTTGTGAGATTGAAGATCTTTTCCCCATCCCGACCCCTGTGCATGACAAACTCCATGTTATTATGTGTCTCTGGCTATGAAATATGTGGCTTGGCCAATGTGGCTAAGTTCACCAGGTAGTCTTCCTTTAGTCCTCAAAACAAGTGCTCCACCCAACAAAGTTTTTAGACACTAAAGCATCGAAACGCATAAATGTTATTTCTAAATGATGCAAAGTATGAATGTCAAAAAGGTAGTCAGTGGCCAAAGGATGAGCACTCATTCCTTGTATAATGTTAGGCTCATTTGCGCTCCACATGGGAAACAAGGTGAGGCAAACCCATTGAGGCTATGGATGCTTGCTGGCAATGAGACTAGGCCTTAGTCATTTACAGGAGCCCAGAAGGCTTTCCAAGGCACCTGCCTTTGTAGGCTGGCTACTGTCTTATGTGAAATTAATAGTTATTGAAAAGGGTCAATGGTCAAAGGATGAGCACTCATTCCTTGTATAGTGTTTAACTCATTTTCCCCTACAGGGCAATAGGGTGAGACTAACCTGCAAAGGTTGTGTCTTTGTCATTTTCTGGAGCCCAAAAGGCTTTCCAGGGCACCTGCCTTTAAAGGTTGACTAGTGTTCTGAAGTAATGAAAAGGAAACTTGCTAGAGTCTGAAGAAAACAAGCCCAAGTACTTTATCCATTTGTGAGACACCACCACCCCCTATTGCTATATGTCATGCATATGTCATTATTGTTGAGTGTATTTGTCATCATTCGAAGAGATCACCTTGTCAAAACCAACAAGAGATTATCAATCATTACTTAGCCATGTTTTCCATCCTCACCCAGCACTAGCAAATGGTTTAAGCTTTGTAAGTCTGACATACACAAGAGACTTCCAGAAGGTTCAATGGTTCTTCAAAGACACAAGTATATCTTACTGGTTGTTAATATTATTATTATCACCATGATTCTGAATAGCATGATTAAAGTTGGGTTTTAAAATACATCTTGGAGCAGTTCTTACCCTAGATGCATGCAGGATCATCTTAGTTCAGTATCTCACCTACAGTTTGGGTACTTTGACCTGGTCAACCCAGTTGATCAAATCAAACACGGTTCCCAATGCAGTGGCTCAAAAATACAACAGTGCCTATATTTACTCCAGACATGCCCAGGACCAATACTGCAATTCCATTTTTTAGAGTTTGACCTCAAATTGTATGATCAATGATTATTATCACTTTATTATTGGCCAAATTATATAATTATTGCAGTGATTTTGGTTCTTCTAGAGCACCAGTGTTCCAGGGGGTATGAGTAGTCACTTGTACCATTCTTCTATGTCTCCAAATACTCCGGTGCAATCAGTTTGCAGTTCTCAGCCTGAAGAAAGATATGATGACTTTTATGATTTTTAGAGGTTGTACCATCAGAAAATGAACTAGGAAATTACTAAGAAAATAGATTTGGCTAGGGAAGTCAAGGAAATGGCAAGAAATTCATCCAGTTCATGTATTATGGCTCTCCGGACACTTCTTCATCAATTTTAGTCAGCATTTGGTCCGGGATTATTTATTTTGGCTTAGCCAGTGAGGACGTCCCCCAAGGGGCGCCACTCAACTTGGCCACTTGATGTATTACATTGTTATATCTTATGATTTGAAGTTGTAATGGGGCCTAGGGTGAACTAAGCCCCCAGTGACCCCGTTTGATGTATTATCATGATTATATCCTATGTTATCTTATGTTTTGACTTAGACAAGGTGTCATTGGGAAAAAAGTGTGGCCCCCTTGATCGAGTCAAATTGATCCATGTAAAATTGATCTCCACCGTTGATGATGTTATAATCTCAACTATTGGATGTAAAAGTAAGTTAGGGTTTGCGTCTTTCAAAAGCTATAAAAAGACGAGACCCCCCCCCCCCATTATAAAGCATGAGCTCTAGCATTGAAACTTCTAAGAAGAGATTATTCTGGGATTCAACACGTGTGTCTCTATAGATAGATAAATGTGATAATGATTGATATTGCGTATCTCTTGCATTGAGATAAATCTGGCATAGTTCTTGTGTCTTTTTTGTACCCAGTTTTATTTGCAGGTTGAAGGAGGCGCATTGGTGGGGAGACTCACCCTATGGTCATCTCTCGATTTGGTTTATCAAGGAGTGGTTACTTCTTTATGATTTCTCATTCCTATATCTTCTTTATTTGAAAATCCTAGTTATTTTGTCATTTCTAATTGATTTCCTTGGTGTGGCAGGTAGAAGGGGGCGCTAGAGGCAGAAGGGGGCGCTAAGGGCACTGAGAAAATGACATTTTCACCAAGATCTTGCCTGGATCTCTCACTTGATCTTTGAGGAAGCATTCTTCATCATCCAGGAGGACATCTACAGGTTTCAGGTACGTTTCTCAGCTTGTTTCTCTATGTTTCAATTTTCATGCATTGCACATCACCCACATCACTTAGAAAATCACTTGTAGTAAGTAGGAAAAATCATCGAAACATTTTGCACTGGGAATCTACAAAATTGGCGATCTGGAATTTGTTGACCCTCATCAAAAACCCCCTTTCCTTCCTAGGCGCCAGCATTGGACTCCATTTTCCCACCTTAAAGAAGCACTGATCCCTGGGAGAAAGCGCTCATCTTGTCCTGTCAGTCAGTTTTCCTGTGTTTTCTCTGTTTCTGGTTTCTACTTCGATTTCTTCACACTGTCAAATCTTTCATCCGAGCAAGTGTGTTGCAAGCCCTAATTCTCTGATTTAACCTCACCTTGGAAATTTCCACTTTTCTATCTAAATCCCCCTAGGGTCCCAGTTTTGATCAATCGAATAAACACACGAATCCTAGAACTGATTCTTAATTCCATAAGTCATTGTTTCATTTGGCTTGAGTAACATTTCTAACACCTGTAACCAATGTAGTAAACATCTCTGAAAAAATCGCGAAAATTTGCGATTTTTTCCTCAAGCCGATTTTTTGGCAAGGAAAAATCGCAATTTTTTAAAATTTGAATAAACCGCCCTTTTTCCGGATTTAGCACCCAGTCTATGAGATCTGCAACATAAAGAGGTAAAGGGGAGTTTTTTTCATTTTTCTTTCATTTTCTTGTTGGAGGAGGAGGGTGGTACAGAGATACCATGGAGGGTGATGTGCTAGCATCGCCACCACCTTATACACCCATTGATGCATCTATCCCTCCATGCATCACTCACCATCAAATATTGGATCAAGGTACAAGGAAAGTACCTTCTTCTACTAGTGCCAGGGGTAGGCCCAGCAAACGAACCATGACCTTTTCCCATAAAAGGGGGAGAGGGCATTGATATTAGATAGCTAGTTGCTAGTTTTCCTCAGATACATTTATATATGTGATGTCATTTTGTATTGGTTATCCACTTTTGAGTCCTTGATTGGACAACTATGAGGTTTTAGAATTCAGTATCACTATCGACTTTCATGTATCATTTAATATTTTGCATGACTACATGATATATCGGTGCTTTCTCCATATTTATGTTCCAATGTGTTTATCTGATGTTGTTGTTGCTTTATATGTTTAAAATTTTGAAAAAAAATGAATATATTTTGTATTTTTTAATGTTTGTCGATTTTTTCACCGAAGTTGCCGAAAAATTGTTTACGGGACCCTCACCGATTTTTTGCAAATGTCGATGTTTACTTCATTGCCAGTAACCAACTCCACTCAAACATTCCCTAAATCTAGGTTTTCAAGCTTTCACCTTACGTGTTCTCTGTTTGGGTTTGATCTAGTGATTAGCTTTAGGTATTTCCTTTTAGGATAGGTCTGGGTCTCCCCCTTTGTCACTTAGGCTTCAGTGGCATAAAGCAAAGGATATCTCAATCGATGTTATAACCATCCATCATCTGGGGGTTGGGATATTCGTAGGTCACGACTTTGGTTGCATGTCCCCTATGTCATCCTAAATAGGATCAATCCATGGGGCAACTACAAGATTCATGGTACCATTTTTGGCGTCGTTGTCGAGGAGGTAGAGGCCTACCTTTGTTCAACATTTATCCTTAAGTTCTACTCCCTTCCCCAGCCAACATTTTTTGCGTTGGGTGATAGAGGTCTACCTACCTTCGGTGTCTGTGAATACTTTTATTTTTCATATTTATTCATATCACATCCGGTTGAAATTCTAGTGATTGCATTTTCAATTAGCTAAATTCGCACAATCACTACATTATTTTTTATCTCTCCTACGACATTGAATTTTTTATGAACACGGTAATTCGTTCACATGGCGACTCCACAACGCGACTCCCTTGAGGGACCTACCCACGAGTATAACCTTCGAAGTTGAATAATCTAGAAAGTTCTTTAACGTATACCCGAAATCAGAATAAGAATCTTAAAGATCCATCATCTAATTTCTTTTGGAGGGTGGTTAACTCTCCAAGACAGATTTTGGATAACCCTCCAAAAAATTCTCAATCAAGTCCATTATTTATCTAATCTGATTCCCCAACCAATAGTTCGATTTCTTCCACTCTTCCAACCAGTCCACCTAGAGTAAATTTTCAAATGGCTATAACACAAATCCCCCAGTAGGACCTAGGAGCTTTGGAAACAAATCTAATCCATCTCAAACAGGTGGAATACTTTTTGGAATATCTTCAAATACCTTGGAATAATTATTAAGGACCCTTTGGAGATCTGGGAAAATAGGAGCCTTAGATGTTTGAACATCTAGTGAGCATAACTATGCAATTACACCTTGTCCCTTTTTTAACAATTTTTTCATACCATTAAAGTTGATCACCTTGCTTGGTTTCCTTGTGATACATTTAACAAAAAAAAATCTCCTTCCTAGGAAAATGTCATGAAAAGCTTTTGAAAATTAAAAGCAACTATTCCCAATGATCATAACCATTGAACCCCTAATACAACATCAACACAACCCATTGGGATAGCAATCATGGGACTATTTAGTACGTATTCCCCCATAGTAAGATTGATATTATGGCATTTCCCTAAACAATTGATAGTTCCTCCATCTGCAATCATCACTTGAAATTATGGTGCTCAATATACAAAGCAATTGAGATCTTTGGCTACTTTACAATGAACGATATTATGAGTACTATCAAAATCAATCAGTAATGTTACCTTTTTCTATTTGATATATCCTTCGATCTTGAGAGTTTGAGGAGTGCTAATTCCAGCCAAAGCATGACAAGATATGGTGGAAGTAATCACTTCTATTCCATCCCCTTGTGGTGTTTCCTATTCTTTTGGTTCTTCCTCTTCACAATCTACGTAGAATAATTTATTTTCTCCACACTTATGTCCCTTACTACACTTGCAAGTTGTTGTCGCAATTAAAGCATAGACCTTTAGCCCTTCTTTCCTCCAGTTGTTGAGGTGTCAGCCTCTGAGGTGGGTTAGGAGAAGGAACATCATTCTCTCTGTATGTGTTGGACGTGGTATTTCTAATATCCATTGTCGTATTTTACTTTCAACCTCCCTTGCCATCATGAAATCCTTCTCCAATGATGGTGGTTCAAAGAGACGAACCTCATGTTAAATGTTATCCTTCAAGGTTCCAATAAAGAGATCCAACAAATTATCTTCTAAAATGTTCTTCACTCTAAGGTTTAGCTTCTGAAACTACTTGATGTGCTCTATAACTAGACCCTTTTGCTTGAAATTTTTTAACTAAGTAAAGAAGGTGTTGCTATTCATGTCCCCATAATGTGCAATCAATTCTTCTGTGAATATAGACCAAGATATAACAGAGTCCTTTTTACGGTCACAAAGCCATTACTACCATACAAGTTTATCAGGCTCTAAATATAATGATGCAATAGTTACCTTCTGCAAAGCGGGCGCCTGGTGTAGATCAAAGAATTGCTCCATCTAGAATATTCATGTTAATGGATCATGGCCATCAAACTTTCACATGTCAATCTTGAGAAGTTGGGTACACCTTAGTGACCATCCATGTTGACTTCCATTATGGGAATGCTTATTATCCATGACCTACTGAGTACCCTGGAACACATCATCACCTATAGGGAGAGTATCCTTTAAATTTTGGATGAGATTAGCAATATTTTCATATTTTCCTCCATATGTCCCATCAACCTCTCCTCTAGATTAAGTAAATCGACCACTTTCACAACCCCCTTCATATTTTCCTCCATATGTCCCATCTTATCTTCCAATTAGGACATTCGAGAATATATGTCTTCCATTTCATCGTACCTATGGGATGAATCCTCGGGTGGCTTGAGTGGAGTGTGATTTTTTCCACTGCCTTTGGGTGGCATTTAGAACAATATAAATAGTTATCACACCCTGGTGTTCACCTCAAATAGATCCTTCTAAAAATTATTCAAATTTAGAATGGCGCACCTTTATCAAACCCTGATTTGAAGACTGCTTTTCTAAACGACCTTTGAACTGAGATACCTCTAAAATTCCGAACCCTCTAAATCTGAAAATTCTTCCGACACTAGCCTGATTTATCCTTTCTGTAATGCTGCAGGTATGACCTAATTCTGAGGTGCCAGTAAAAAGATATGGCTAATCTCCCAACACTTGTTATTTTTGTCTTTATAGAAGAGGGAACTTGTACAGACTACCATTTGTCCAATATTTTGAATCAGAGTCTGAAAATGCTACCAAAGTTACTGTGGTCTGTCTTCTTTCAGATGCAACAGGTCTGACTCCATTTGGCTCTAACATGCTCCAGATATGCCTATTTTGCACAGAACACTTGTTTGCGACTAGTTATTGGACTAGTCAAAAACCCTAACTTCCACTACGAATAACTCCAAATCTAAAGAATTCAAGATCTGAAAATTGTACCACAGATAGTTTGGCCTATTTCCTAGATGGGTTCCAAGCCTCGTTGTCTAAAACCTTGTAGAAAAAAAATTATAGCGATAATGCCAAGATGACTCGTTTTGCATAAATCAATCCCAAGGAAAGAGCTCTGGTACCAAATGTTAGGCAACAAAATTCCAAAAATAGCATGAAAAGAGTAGAAATAGAACAAAAAGAGTACTCCACACCTTAATAATGAAGAATGGAGATGAATGGAAAGTCTCTTCAAGGGGGCAACCTCCCTATACAATGTACTAAGTACACAAGACAAAACTAGATACATGAATCAAATGAAAAGGTCTCCTTCCTATATATAGGAGACAAAGAGGTACAATTACAACTAATGCACCCAAGCCTACAGAACTAATATAATAATACTAATGACAATTTCCACCAATAGACCAAAGCCAACATCAAGACTAATATAATGTGCCACACTATAGGGCGAAATGTGCCCAACATTTAGGGCTAAACAATCTCCCATTTGCATCCCATAAGTCAAGCTTGCATCACAAAAGCTCTCAGTCTTCTTCACTACTCTAACACCCATGCCTTACTCTCAGGTTTACATTACTCAAACCCTAGGCCTTCTTGAATCACAAAAGTACACCCTAGCACTAGCCTTGCAAGCTTCTTGCCCATCCCAGGGTTTACATCCCAACCCTAGGTCCTCTTCTTTTCCATCACACAAGCACAAAGACCTTTAGACAATGGTACAATGGAATAGCAAGAGTACATCAAAATAAACTCCAAGCCTTCTTTAAGCATCATGCCAAGCTCCAAGACTCCTCTACTCCTCCAGTGTTCCAAATTGTTGCTCTAGGGTTTACATAACACAAACCCTAGATCTTATTCCCTTGCATTACACAAGTTCTAAGACCAAGCTCGTTCCTAGTGCTAACATTCATCATATCTCATCTAGGGTTTACATCAAAAACCCTAGGTCTTACTCCCTAGAGACATATCCAAGACAATTACAAAGGTAAAATAATGAGCATATCAATAGTGAATAATGAAAAAGTCTCCCTTCCCTCTTTATATAGAATAGGTGATGGAGACCAACATAAAACATGGACTTCGTCCGCAACACAATCACCTTAAGTCAACAAGGCAACCCCACATGGAGTGCTCTACAATACAAGGATGACAAGTGTCACACTGGTGTTTTACCCAACCCCAAGGTGGTGCACCCCATACTTACCGGACTCGGAATCGGCAATAAATCGGCAAGGCAAAAGAGCGAAGAGTTTGAATCAGATCGGGAAAAAATCGGGAAAAAAACGGCAAATACAAAAAATCAAATATATATGCATATTTTGATTTTCTTTTAATTAAATATATATTTTTCATAGATATTCAAAATAGCCATATACATATACTGCAAGATATCAATAGATGTCCATCAGATATCAATAAATGCCCAAAATATATCTATTCTATTCCTATTATAAATTTATAATAAAAAACGACATTGAATCAATTAATATTAACATTATTAAAATATATATTATATTCATTTATATATTAACCTAATTATATCTTATAAATGAAAAAAATATATTTGATGTATTTTACATATAATATAAAAACTAATATATAATACATTTAATAAATAATAAATAATTTATAACACCTAATAGAAAAACTAATATACAGTACATTTAATAAATAATTAATAATTTATAACACCTAATCATGAAAAGATTTTAACATACATAAAAATTTTATGCAGCTCAGCTTACATAAAAATTTAATGACGGTTTCAAGTTTTTTATGTTATCATTTGACGGTTTTAGCAATTTCAGTGTCAATTTATTTTTGATAATATATAAATGTGAATAAAATATGTTTTATATTTATATATAAATATGAGTAAAATATTTATATAAAAATTTGCTAAGTCGAAATGTGCAACTACTACAGTGAGCAAATTATAAAATTTAAAAGGCGAAAACTTTCGAGATACCCCTTAGAAAAATGATAAAATACATCAAAATCAAATAATAAAAAAACTAATAGGTAATACATTTAATAAATAATGTATTCCTAAAAGTATTACATTAAATTAAAAACTAATTTGTCACCCGTCGAACCAGGAACCTTGGCAATATCACTGTTGGCAATATCACTGTCCATATGCGCAGTGCGCAGGGCCGCAGGATGTTGAATCCCGCTCAATCTGCCCACGACCGTCGCGCGGATAGAGGGGAGCTTGAAAAGCCATTGTCGAGGAGCAGAGAGCTCAGAAAGCCATCGCCGGGAAAGAGGATGAGAGAGCTGGAAAAGTCAGCGCAAATAGACGAGAGGAGAGATAGAAAACAGCAATGAAAACAACAGATTTGGGGCCTAGAAATCATTTCGCCCGAGTTAAACTCGCCCCCGATCCAGAACGGATCGTTTTCCTGCCGCGCCGAGTCAAACTCGCGATTATTGCGATTTGACTCGCGAGTCCTGTAACTTTGGTGCACCCTCCAAGCATGATGGCCCTTGGCCCTAACACCTCTCCTCCAAGATGGTGCATTATCCAACAAGTTGTTAGCTCATTCCCTAGTGTCCCCATGCAAGATGCTCATATTGTAGCTATGTGCCACATGTCCTCTTGTGCCCACACTTCTCAACATGTCTACCAAGTTAGTTACTTGCTTCAATGCTTCTCCTCAACATATGTGAACGGGTCCATAGCCCACCTCAATGAAGTCAAGTATCCAACTTCTCCTCTTCTCCTCAACCAAGCATCCTCAAGTCAAGTATCCAATCTCCAAGGTGTATGTCACATGGTCACATGTTCATAGGGCTAAGTGTCATTATCCAAGAGCTAGGCGCTCATTCTCCTAAGTAGATGCCTCTCCTAATCAAGCACCGACTCCCCCATTGTGTGCACCCAATGGGTTAGTCATCAATCAAATGCAAAGGAGTTCTTGTGCTTGTACGTTTGAATTTGTTCATGCTGTCAGCTCTTCAACATTGGGTAGAAATTGGAGAACCCATGAATTTCACTTAGCCAAGTGCAATAGCTTCTATTCAAAGGATGGACAAGAACAAGCCTTGATATACTCTAATTTACAATTTACCTTCTTCAGAAAATGAGACTGTTCATTAAGAAATGGGGATATTAATTTGGATCTTACTCTTGGAAAACTCAATTTTGTATAAGGCTCTTCTATAAGTGTCCTCAAGAGTTGCATTAAATCCATGGGCCTCTAGTTCCCAAGAGCATAAGACCACAAGATGTCAAAACATACTATGATATTTAGCTTCAGGATCTTGACACTTTTGTGTCATCTGTTATTGTGTTGGCTATTGTAAAAGGCCTAAATCTTTGTTAGTATACTTAGAAGTTAGATTAGATGTAATCCTTTTACATTGCCCAACCTAATCTGTCAACTTTTTGTTGGTATACTCACAGAATCAACTATGCTTGCATAAATCATAGCGCATTAACCTCCCTTTCCTTCTCATTCTCTCAGATGAACACTAATCATTTCCACCTTTCCTAAAGTTTTGGATAGGGTCATTTGAAAAATATATCCCTTTCTCCTTCAAGTAACTCAGAACCAGCAAGAGAATCCCGCTCTGAAACAAGAAAGAAAATGTATATCTTCATTGCATTTGATGATATCAGCGATCATCTATTTCCCTATTTTACATCTCAAATGAATGTATACCCAAAACTTAATCAATAATATAGAGAAGCATCATTTGCATGAATATATCATACGAACATGAGAGAATACACAACCAACAAGCATACTTGGACAACTCAACCAGAAAATAATTAACCTCATTATCATGTCCACGGAATTTTCGAATCACGCGCCCAGTTGACACATCCCAATAAAAAATATTTTTATCTCCTCCGCAAGAACATATCTTGGAATTGTCCCTGCAATAAAAATTCAGCAAATAATTGTTTATTAGTTAGTTTCCCTAATTGAATCAATCGTGATTTTCCAGACCTAATATTAAAATCAAAATGAAAAATACTAAAGTAGCTTTTTTCCTCAGCCACTTAAAGGAACTACCATTTCCAGATATCGTAAACTTACCATCCCCTTATTCAACAACATTTCAAGATATATGCATCCATATAAAATCCCATGATACAAAACAGTCTCTAAAGATTCAGAATTAAAAGTGAAAAAGCTCACAAACCAAAATACCTCTGTCAAAATCAACCTGAAAAGAACATTGGAAAAGAAGAGAATTGAATTGATCCAAATCACATGCAAACCATACAAGGCCACTTTACAAATAAATTAGATTGCATAAAACAGATGAAGGATACAAAGAGAAAAACTCAGTGTATGCAATTAATGGCAAGAAACAATAGAAGGAATAATAGAACTCAAATAATCCCAATAGCCTCGATTGAGCACTTTTAGATTCTACAATTTTTTAAGTTGAAGAATATTAGAGGATTATGCACAAACACAATGTAATACAAAGTTGTAGATATAGAGATAGTTCGTCATGTTACCCCTCATAATGGATGAAGGGTCAGCCTCTGATTCTCATCACATGATAGAAATTTCAGGATGACATATGGAGCATTGGACGGACTTGGAGTACACATCTTCATGGAGTTTCTTCTATTCATGATAGTTTTGGCTTATACCCATATGCTTGGAGATGTTGCTTTAATTGATTCGTCTGTGTTTTGGTGGCGGAGACTCACTTTTCCCCTTGGTGCGTTGTCATGGTCATGGCTCATCTATTGGTTTTCTTCATCTTGCATGGATCACCCTCTAGGTATATATCTGATGGTTCATATATGATGATTCTAGCCACCCAAGGGGTGGGATAATGGTGATATGTAGTACTGACATGACATATTCGTCTGTGTTTTGGTGGCGGAGACTCACTTTTCCCCTTGGTGCATTGTCATGGTCATGGCTCATCTATTGGTTTTCTTCATCTTGCATGGATCACCCTCTAGGTATATATCTGATGGTTCATATATGATGGTTCTAACTTCTAGCCACCCAAGGGGTGGGATAATGGTGATATGCAGTACTGACATGACATATTTCCTAGCATGGGGATGTTACAATTGTTGGTCACTAGGAAGAGGTATTCCAATGGTTCCCTTTTGGTGTGCAAGTCATCACTTAACTAGGTGGCTGGGCATGGTTATATGCTATGTCACACGGTTCGGGTTCGTTTTCGGGTTCGGCGAGCTTCAGGTTCGATTCGGGTTCGAATTTTTCGATGGGGTTCGGATGGGGTTCGGCATAGGTTCGTCTATATACATTTTTCAGAAAAAATAAATAAAATACTTGTAAATTCAAAAAATGTAAAATATAATCAAGATCTAAACATTTCATCTCATAAACACATCCAAGTGATCAAATTCATTACATAGATTGCATTATGAAACAACATATTGGCATATTGCAAAACATTTTATCCCATAAACATTAATTTTTATCTCTGCTTTACAATTTATTATTTAACAATTTAACACTGTTTTACATTAATTTTTATCTCTGCTTTACAATTTATTATTTAACAAATTAACACTTTTTTTTAATCTATGTTTTACATTAACATTAACTTTTTTATATCATTTTCTTTTAAGTTAATTTAATAGTAAACAAAACTAATTTAAAACAAAGATTTTAAACTGTATGAATTTAACAAAAAAAAAATTACATACCTGAAGGCTGAACCTCGAAACGCAGATTTAGACTGTTGCCGTGGCCCGTGGAGGATAGTTTGAGGCTTAACTGGTCACTGAAGTATGAATCGTAACCTGTTAGTAGTTACCTAGTTACCTAACCAATAACCATTGATCGGACAGTGGACTCCCTCCCGCAGCAGTTGTAAGTTTGTAACTTCTTACGGCGCCGGGCGGTCGCAGACTTGGAGGCTGGAGCTTGGGAGCGGTCCAAGGTTTGGAGTCCAGCACAGTTGCAGGCTGCAACTCGAATCGGACTCCGGAGTCAACAGTTGTAGCTCGGCCGCCGGAGCTTAGCGCGGATCGTAGTCTGCAGTTACAACTTGCAGGCTGCAGCTAGGACGAGCGGGAGGCTGGAGGCTTGGAGCATCGTCGTGACTCGTGAGGAGGCTAGCACCGGTGCAAAGCTCGGCCGCCGACGTCAGTTGCAGGTCGAGACCCGTCTTGTTTTAGTTCTTGCAGCTCGGGTGGAAAACGAGTTTGCAGCTCGGGAAAAAAAAGAAATAGACCCCGAAACGAAATAACAAACGCGCCGTCGCCGTAATGTCCAACAAAATGCGCATTTTTTTTGAGGTTTTTTATCTTCGTTAGGGTTTTCAGGTTCGTTCTATCAGGTTCGCCGAACCTGATAGACGAATCTCAACGATTAGGTTCGTTTTCAGGTTCGGCGAACCCCAATGAACTTTTCAAATTTTTTTAGGTTCGGCGAACTCCGAACCTGGAGGTTCAGGTTCGCCGAACCCTGTGACATAGGTTATATGTTGTGTAGTGGTAAATGATACCTAATAAATGTGTCATAGCACTTTGGGGGCTTATCTTACATATGAATTGCACCTTGGTATGGTTGATATTACACTCTTGTGGAGTGTGTGGCATACTTACCCCTTTTCACATGGTTCCAGGGATTTCAATAGTTATTTTGATGTGATATTATGTGGTTGAAGGCTCATATTGTGAGCATCCTAGCTTCGTTGGAGCACTCATCCTCTTGGCACATATTTCGAGGCATGTTGGAGATGAGGGTGGCTTTTACCCTTAGTTTTGCTTTCCAACCCATGGTATTACATTATTTTATGATTTGTTAGAGCGCATTTACTATTCTTCTTGGTTGACCACACATGTGAGGAGATTGGCACACTGTTCTAGGCACACCTCTATGCAGTTTGTTGAGCATCATGATGACTAGGCATGCTAAAAGTTATTATATTGGTTGTTCATCCTTCCGTGCACACTTTTGGAAGGTTGTTACACATTGCAAATCATACCATGGAGTTAATCGAGGAGTCAGTTGGACATGATGATGAATCGGCAAACTTCTATTATTTGTTGACTCTTTCTTCCTTTCATGGTTTTGAAAAGATGTTGTGTTGCCGCCTTTCACACACCTAGGGGGGACGTGGCAAAAATCTTCAAGCCACTCGATGTGTCCTTGGGGGCAAGTCTCGAGTCAAGGCTGTCGCCTTGTTCTTGACTCCTCTGTTTGGGCCAACTCCTAACGAAGCCAAGGGGGGTCGACCCTATTAATTGCTAAGGCTTTTAGGCTTTAGTGTTTATGGTGATGAAATAAGTTACTTAGGAGTTCTGATAAATGAATTCAACACAATATATTTGCAAGATTTATTACACCACAACAGCATAAAAATTAATACTTGATAAGCAAGAATGCGGAAACATATGATAATATCAAAAATAAACCAGTGCCAATAATGGAGTCCACAAATGAAATTGTTGTTGAAATGCGAAAAGGATGTTGCAAGTGCTCTTGGTCAAATTTTACGTTAATGTATGATGAGTTGATTACTTAGGGGGGAAGGGGACTCCCGATATACCCAGGGGGTACGGGGAGTATGTCCAAAACCCTTAACCGATACAGCTGCCCACAAGGAATATGTAGGCTGGTTGGAGTCTCGAAGACGATGTTCAACACTACACCGCAAGGGTGTAGTCTAACTATGCCTCCAGGTCACTGCCAAGTTCCTGCTTCCTTTGGGTAATTTGCCACCGCAACGGCTTAAATCGAGGCGTTGGATTTTCGCTTGGGGAGGTTTATTGAAAGATGTAAGAACTAGTTATTCTAGTCACCCACGCTGCTTTTGATGTAGCCAACTGATCGGACAAACCGCAGCCAATGCAGAGCATACTCAATGGAGTCTTGGTAATTTTTTAAGGATTTTATACTTGTGTTCTAGTTAAAAAGAAAAACCTCTAGGAGTATCTTTCGGTCCAAATGGACCTCAATCGGGAAAGCAAGGAGGGGTTGTTTTAGATAACAAAAAAATTCATGGATTATCTAATTAGTCCTACCACGCATCTCTTTCCTCTTTCAGGTCAATCGAGAAGTCGTGGGGTAAGTAGTATGATTACTTTGAATTTGTGAAATTTGAAAGCATGTAATGTAAATTCAAAGTATACAATGCTACAATACACGACTAAACTAAAAAAGTGAAAAAGTGCAAAAACCACAAAACGCAGGATCCCCCTTGGGGGGATGGGGAGTGGGCTCGAAAGAGCCTACTCGAATTTGCTTTTATTACTCGATTACAATGCTTTAGAGGAAATGCACTTTGGTCCTTGTTATCTGGGATCCAAAGGCTTACAAATTAAAAAGAAAAGAAGCTCAGCTGAGGGGGGGACTTCCTGGAAGCTCCGGATGTCCAAACAATGTGTTTTCGGGCAGAGTTTCCTTCTCTTTTTTAATGGACCTGCTAAAAACCAGCAAACAAATGTCAGTGAAAGATGCCCAAAAACACTTTGGAAGTGTCTTTGGACAACACACAAAAATTACAAAAAAAAAACAAGTTAAAATAATGAAAAAGGGAAAAAAAAGGAACCAAGGAAGCAATCTTTCCTTGGGATCTTGGCTAGCCTTTTGGGCAGCCAATACGATATGCACTTCTATGCTAGATATAAGTTTAAACTTTGAAAGAAACAACTATTGCATGCAAGCTATAGATTTCTCTAAAAATGGCATGCAAAAAACTAATTTCTTTATGCTAGATCTATGATGCTTATGGGAAACTTTGAAAAACAGAGATCTAACCTTTCGAATGCTTATGTATGAGATCTAATGAGATATTTTGCATATGATAAATTAGAAGCTCATGCATAAACAAAGTAACCAAGAAAATTTGATTTTAAAAAAGAGAGGAAGAGGAGAGAAGGTTGGTTCATTGCTGGAATGAAACAAGCTAAAAGGAGGCCCTTTTGTGGAGCACCAAGGGACAGTATCTTGAGCTTATTGGATAGGAAATGGCGTCAATCCTAATTTCTCAAATTTGAATCCTTTTTTGTGTTGAGCAATTCATAGTTGTCCTTGACATTGTACGCCAAATTTTGATTCCCCCACACCCTCCTATCCTTCAAATTTTTGTTTATAGGGGTTGCTCCTTTTAGTATTTTCAACGATGAATGCCATTCCTCTTGGAGATGTTGAGGGACCGCTCAATTTTTCCATCCCTTCCAATTGCCTGTGTTTTCCTCCCATTAAAAAAGATCAAAGACAGAGTTTATGCTATTAGTTGTTAGCCAGCGATGGATTTCTTGATATTCCCTTTTTTGAGAGAGTATTCCAACTCCTTCCAACTTGTCATTCCACATGTCGACAAAGACTCCATTTCCACTAGACCAAGCTATGTGGTCTGTGATCAAAGGTGTTGTCGCTTTTAGAAGCTTCCATATTGAGGATCCTTCCACCTGCCATCTTAGATTATTCAAGTTTTCCACTACCTTGTATTCCAATACTTTTGGATGATTGCCTTCAACCACCATTCCTCCGCCTAGTCAAGAGTATCCAGACTAGTTTAGCTCCCATTGCTATATTCATCAATTTCATATCCCTGAATGCTAACCCTCCTTTCTCTAGCTTGGTCGTTACTGTGCTCCACTTTATTAGATGGAATTTTTGGTGTTCGTTTTGCCTCCCTGCCACGTGAACTAACGAACTCCTTTCGAGATCTGATTTGTTATTCCTGTTGGGGCTAGCAGGGAAGCACATTGATCAATTGGAAGAACAGACAATATTGATTTTATCAACACTGTCCTTCCCACTGGAATTAACCACTGGGAGCTCCAGGCCTTCATGCAGCTCCTCAAATTTTCGGTTAAGTGGATCCAATCCTCTGCTTTCCACTGGCATATAAGAATTGGCATTCCAAGGTACTGAATGGATCTCCAATCTAGCACTACCAGAAATTCTAGGATGTGTCCAATTGCGTTAAGCAACTAAGTCGAGCAATTCCAACCATAAATCTTGTTTTTCACCTTATTCACTAACCCCCCTAAAACTTTGAGATACTTATATAATATATTTTTTAATATGTGAGCAATAACTACGGAAGCCCCTCCCAAAAGTGTATCATCTACAAACTGGGCATGGTTGATGAATTTGACTCCTCTGACTATCTTGATCTCTCTTATATATGTGCTTCTTCTTGCTGCTTCCAAATTTCTACTCAGACACTGCCAATATAATATCCAATAGGGGGGACATCATGCACCCTTTCCTAAGGCCTCTACTGCTTTTAAAATATTCAATAGGTCTTCCATTAACTAAGGGGGTGATCCACGAAGCGCCTAAGCACACTTTGATCCATCTAATGAAATCTTTATCAAATCCTAGCTTTTGTAAAACCTACATCAAGGAGTGAATAACTCTATCAAAAGCATTTGTCATATCAAGATTTACCAACATACCCTTTTATTTTCAGGTTTTGTTGGAGTGTATCGCTTCTTGGACCAGGATGACGTTCTCATGGAATAGTCTTTTATCCATGAACCCCCCTTGGTTTGGGGAGATGATTTTGTGGAGAATTTTTTTTATTCTGTTTGCTATGATTTTAGTTAGCACTTTATACGCTACATTGCAAAGCAATATTGGTCTAAATCTAGAGAAGGATAAGGGGTTGGCTTCAAAATTAGGACTATAAAAGAGGAATTAGTGTTGCCTCCTATTTTGTCCTTATTTTGTGTTCCTGCCAACATTCTGTGGAGATCTTTTTTAATTATGTTCCAACTAGCTCTCATGAAGTGAATAGTGAAACCATCTAGGCCCAGTGCTTTGTCCGGCTCTAGCCCCCAAATTGCTTCTATAACCTCGAATTCCTCTATACTTTTGGTCAAAATGTTGTTGTCCTCCTGGGTTAAAAGTGTAGGCATGTTTGCGAGAAGCTCCTGAGTTATCTCTTCTTCTTCCAAGCTCTCTTCAGTATATAGCTCTTTAAAATTCGGCTTCTGCTCTGATGTCTTCCAGACCACTTACTTGCTCTCCTCTTTCATTTGTTATTTACTGAATCCTATTATTTTGAGTTCTAGCTTTAGCTTGTTTATAAAAATATGAAGTGTTTATGTCTCCTGCTTTTAGCCACAAGCTTCTTGATTTTAGTCTCCACTGCTCTTCTTCAAGCCTATTATACTGGTGGAGATTTGCCATAAGTTTTCCTTCATCCGATAAGTCTTTGAGTTCAGGGTCTTCTTTCTCCATTTTGTCATAGACCTCCTGTAGTTTCCCATTTTATTTCTGCTCTCTTGACTCTAGGGTGTATGTAATGTTCCTTTGCCCAGCTCTTCAAGTTCCTTTTCATTCTTCGAAGCTTCTCTTCCCACACATAGGAGGAGGATCCCCTTACTTGCTCCCTCCACATTTCCCATATGTTTTCTATGGCTTTATCCTCTTGGAGCCATAAAGGAGATTGAATATGAAGGGTATAGGCCCATTGTTCCTATCCTCGAGAAATCTTAGCGTGATTGGCTTGTGATCAAAGACTCCGTAGGGCACTATAGTTGGCCTCTTACCAAGAACCACACAACCCTTACATCAACCTATTGATCATAGATTTGTTGTCCTAGCCCTTCTTCATAAGGTTGCTAGTCACATGCAACAGTATCATCAACATCTTCAACCATCCTTCTATTGTCTTTGGTCCTACAACCATTACCAACAACAACAATTATCATCAACCACAATAATTATTATTAGTGGCTCATTGCATATGTAAAATAGTAAACCTCACTACTTTTACCAATATGCAATATCATATACATACACAAACATCTTCACATGCACTATGCAATATCTATTAATATGCTCACTAGTGGATATTCATCGCATCTATCTAATCTCTTGCATTTCCAGCATCCCTATGCCATAATTTTCTGTATATAAAACTCACAAAATATAAATACAATAGCAAGAGAAGAGTTAAGGAATTCTCCCTTTCCTATTCCTCATCATAGCATGAAATTTCCTCTCCACATCATAGTTGATCCACTTTATGCCCTCTCTGACAAGCACATAAGAGGTCCTCTCTGACAAGCACATAAGAGGTCATTAGCTATGATTTTCTCACCAAACAACAATTCAATACATATACACATCCCAAGCATGCCATTCTTATGCTATAAACAATGATAGTCTAAGGTGAGAAATTTCTCTTTTTTATCAATGTTGCTTTATGGAGATCATTCTCCAATTTCTGCAACAACCATCTTATCAACCTTGTGTAGCTTTCCTTGGTCATTACTAAAGAAATTCAGACATAAATATGAATTCTCTCATTTACATACTATGTCAAACACTTGATCAACCTAGGGTTTATAATTTAAAATTAAAAATATGAACCACCGAGATCAAGAACTGTTCCAATACTCAAGTAAGTCATTCACACATGAAAAACACAGATGTTTGGTCTAAGACTGAGCAAAACCCCACTACTTGGAAAAAACCCTAGAAAGAAGATATTGTCATTAAAGGAGAAAATTCAGAAATTTTCCAACAACACTTGAAAAATTATTCTTCTGAACCCTACAAGCAAAAATTCCCAAAAACCACTTTCAACAAGTTACCTCGAAAAACGTGCCAACAGTACTGTACTTCACACGTGCCTATACGGACTGTACAGATCTCTGCCACATGTGTGGACTGTACAGCTGTACTTTCTGTACCTTTTTGTTTCCTTGGGATTCGTGCCAGCCTGCAATAAATGCACGTTCTACTTGTTGTACAGTGTTGCCTCAAAAATTGTGCCTCACACGTGATGTACGGATTGCTCAAGATGCAATAAATGCAGCTATACCTAATGCTGAATGCATTGGGAATTGTGCCAAGGTATTTCTCTCTCTCCTTTGGTCTCAAACTTATTTCTCTCTCTTCATTAATGGTGGGTGTCTTCATTTGTCCTCTCTCTTTGTATTTTACTTAACTTTTGTAACTACCTTCATCAACTACCTAATCTAGGGCAAGGGTCTACAACTTAACTCACTTTTAATAATTAAAAACTTTAATTATTAAATACATCATTTAAGTGTGACCCACTTTTCTAAAGTATAAAAACACATTCACTTTATTTACATAAACGTCACTTTGTCACATAGATACACGAGGACAAAAGTTTCTAGTCCTCTCATCACACCCACACCAAAAACATGGGAGGACCCTTCAAACTTAACTTTTCAACAATTACAACATCTCTTGTTTCGCTCAATTTACATTGCCTTACTACTCGAATTGTTTTGAGCAATTCTAGCCACATCCAACTTGACCTTTCTTGGACTTCCTAGCTCTTAACAATGTTGCAATTAATTCCATTCCAACTCCATTATGGAGTATTTTCAAGGTCTATTATATGCCCTTATTCCTCATTCAACAATTAGACTTGATTTCCTTTCTCATGTAAATATGTGCCACAACTTTGAACCACATAAGTGATTCACACATAGGAATGCCTCATTCCCTAATCGGCAAACTTTACAAGGCCACTATGTCACTATCATGAACTACATGACCTGCCCACATACTGGAATGCCTTATTAAGCATTCTTTTATGGAATACAATATCCATCTTTGATAATCAAGAGCTCCCATGGCTCTTTCTTGCAATTCAAATTGCACATTCTAAACATAGAGAATGCATTGCATACATTATGGCTAAGGAAACATCAATTCCTCTTGGTTCCCCTTCTTCCATCATAAGCGTTTATCAAATACAATCTACAAGAGAGTAATCTTATCCACTCAACATGTTTTCCCATATGTTAACATGAACAACCATAATACTTAATTGATTATCCTTGCTCAATGGTACAGCCTTGTCACCAAGCATCCAACCAAGGTTTCTTCAATTCTTCACATTGCTAGCCAACAAGCAATTTTACCATGTTTGTGTTCCCAACTATGCCTCCACTTTATCGTGAGAGCACCATTACCATGATATGGGTATCATAATAATTACTCACTTTGAGCCATTTTCATCTCTGGTACACTCTTAAACCCTTGTACAAAATTTTCCCAAAGTTTTGAGTACTTACTTTGGAAGTCACCCATGCTGAGAATTTATTGCTCAATCAAGCCTAGAGGCTTTGCTCTACCTGCTATTTGAAACAATTGGAAACCTGTTTCAAAAATAAGAACCTTTTATTTGATCCTTCTATATTTTAGCCTCATTATATTCTTAAACATGCACAAAAATAATTTTCATGGATTATGGCAACTACCCAAATTGACAATGCTTCTCAAATCAAGGTGCAAGAACTTTTCTGCCCAATTTTGAGAAACATCTAAATCACCCCTTCATAATCCACAATTTGCCCAATTTTATATTGTTTCGGCAACCACAGTTAAACTCAAGAACCAACTTTGTAGATTTATAAAAAAGAACTAGGGAGTCAAGGGGGCTTGCCCCCTTGCGGCCTCCTTGACCGCAATCTTTTTTTGTAAATCTTTCGATTTCGCGCAATCTAGAGCATAAGATCGACGTCGTTTTTTTGACTTCTGGCACCTGAAATTCGACCATGGAAACTACTGCTTTTTCCCTAATTCACGCCCTTCAAATGCCACCTGCATTGCCTTACCACTTATCAGGCATAAGTGGTTTATGGCTCTACGAAAAGTGGTTTCCTAAAACTACTTTTACAAGCCTAAATGCATGAGAGGGCAACACATCATAAGGCACTTTCGCATCTCAGGATCATGCCAATTAATTATTTGTCGTCTAAGTTAGCAGGCCTGAAGCAATGTTGTTCGTCGATCAAATCTACATGATCTTCTGCTACTGACAGGACTAGTGACTCAGTGAGGGTCCCATCATTCCTGACATTACTGCACGTCACATCACTTCCTATCAAACCCAAGGAAAGTGGTTTCCTAAACCCACTTTTATGAGCCTGAATGCAAAAGCAGTTGACACGTCGACAAGGCGATTTCCCCTTCAAGCTTGTGCTAATTACTTTAAACTTCGAGCATCTTCGCAAGCCTAAAGCACGGGGAGTCATTGATCTCCACCACTTCTCAATGGTCAAATCTCCTCCGCCTTTGGGCTCCATCACATGCAATCACCTGTGCACGGGTTTGATGTGGCTGGTCCACATCATACCTTCTGATCACGTGGATCCACCACGTCAAATCTCTTGCCCATGTGGCACCTCCACATCACTTGTCCACATGGCGTGGGTGGGGTCCACATAAAAATTCCCAAATTTTTCAAATTTCAAAATTGCACAAGAATTTAAATTCGGTAATAAGGGAAATTAATTCAAAATCATTTCCATCCTGTAACATCCCCTTATCCGTCACTTAACAAAACCCGATTTTTATAAAACAAACTTTGATTCATGCATGTAAATCTAGATTTCTTGCCCATATAGCTCCAATATTACAACCAGAACTTAGAAGCCCTGATACCACTCTGTAACGTCCCCTTCACCCAAATTCAGCGAACAGGAGGGGACATTAACTAAAAGACGTGTGCAGATGCAAAATAAATATACACAACAGAGATAAAATCAATCCACACACACATCTAGCATGCAATTACTGACATAATCATCATAGACATCAAATAAAAACATTGCACATTGAAATAGAAACAAATACTTATCTTGATCCAACGCAAATCCAAGCAACCGACTGTGTAAGAGCAATTTTCCACCCAACCGTAGGCTCTCTGTCTAGCGTATACTCTTTATGCTAAGAGGCCACCCCCAAGTCGGACTGTGGTCGGGCTATGAGGCCACCAGGGCAAAGGAAACACCTACAAGCTTCTTTCTCTCAGTCGACAACCCATTCTACTCTCTATGCTTAGCCAAATGCTCATTAAGAGCTCTGCAGGGATCTCACTCAACCATCACAACCTTGGCTCCCACAATACCTGCCCCACCCAACACCCTTCTTGGCTCAGGCATCCCCTTCACTTATCGACGGTTCTCGTGGGCGATCCATCTTGCCAGTTGCTTCTAGTGTGTGCATAGAAGGAGGGAAATCTGGTGTATGTTATTGGCGAACCACATGTAGCCTCAATTTGTGGCTTCTCAAGCATGCAAAAGTAGCAGAACTCAAGGGGTAAGGGTTCCTAGCTTGCCCGCTTCTAGTGTGTGCATAGAAGGAGGGAAATCTGGTGTATGTTATTGGAGAACCACATGTAGCCTCAATTTGTGGCTTCTCAAGCATGCAAAAGTAGCAGAACTCAAGGGGTAAGGGTTCCTAGCTTGCCCAGCCTCTCTGCTCACCTACAGCCATCTATTTTCCCTTCCAAATATGCACTTTGTCCCTCAATTCGAATTTTTGGGTTACACAATCTGATAATAGGTCATGAACAGCCAAAGGGAGCTCTGCATAATGTAGATCTGCATGAAAGAATTAGAGAATGAGGGTTGACTCCAAGGGATATGAGATAATGGTGAAAAGACAACTGACATAGCTTCTGACCATAGAAGAAAGGACTCCTGACAACTACAGACTGACTTCTGGCAGCCGACAAAACTGTCACAAAAGCACAGTCAGCCCCATGCTTCAATAACTGCATGAGGTGACTTTTCCCACCAACCTCACACATGCATTCAATGATTGGGCTCAATAGTCAAAAGGGGGTAATTGGCTTATTAAAAGCACATGGCAGAATTTGGTTGAGTTCTAAGGTTGACACTTGGTAGCAAAGGATTTAGTTTCCCATTGGCCACCTTTCCTCTTCCCCTCTGGTGGAATCATAGCCCCTCTAGTGCTCTTTACACAGCCATTCTTGGACTATTTTATTATTTGTGCACATAATATTTACATATATTCTGAGTTAGCATGACAAGCCAACCACACGGTCCAAATAACTATATTTACATCATACCTACCTATCCATTCGGGCCTTGGCCTTGAGCTCCACACTAGGAATACATACTAGCATATTTACACCATTTACATAATTTCATTCAATACATTACAAGGGTCAAACTGGGGGTATTACATGTTCTCTCATTCTCAATATACTCGGATCTTTTGCAACATTTCAAGATGGAGGTCAGTAAGCATGTCACCACTCCTCTTGCTTATGGAATATTTCAGGCAAATTGTCCTCCTCCATTATTTGATGCTACTATCTACCGATTTGTGGCAGGTAATCTACTCTATCTTAATCATACTTGTCCAGGCATCACCTAAGCTATTAACATACGCTCCAAATATATGCAGGAGCCTTACGAGACTCATTGGGAAGCTGCCAAATATATTTTGCGCTTTCTCCAAGGCATTACCCACATGGGCATCCTCTATTCAATCAACACTCCCATCCTCCTTCAAAGTTTTTCTGACTGTAACTGGGCCAATGATCTTGATGGGCGGTGATTCACTTCAGGGTACTTATTCACTCTTGGTTCTAGACCAATTTCTTGGTGTCCCATGAAGCAACAGGTTGTGGGTCTCTCTTCCAAATAAGCCAATTATGCTGGTTTTGTTCTCGTCAGTAAGCATCATCCCTAGATGTGGATTATTCTTGACCAATTAGGTCTTCCTCAAGAAACTCACATCACTCTATTTTGCGACAATCAAAGCACCATTCAAGGTATTCACAATCCGTCAATCATCATTGATCAAAAGAAAAGCACATTGATATCTGAATGCACTACATTCGGTCCATCCATTCTCAAGGACGGCTTGTGCCAATTTTTGTCCCTTCAAATTTCAACCAATCAGCTGGCCGACATCTTTACCAAATCTTTGTGCGAGGCCACCTTCATCAGCATGCAAATCAAATTGGTGTGGGCTATTCGTCATTAAAGGGGGATGTGATGTAATGTCTTCTCTCTGTGGGTCCTATCTTGTGCTTGGGTTACTTCTCTCTCTAGCGCACTTCTGCTAGGGTTTATTCTCTCCCTTCATCGCAGAATTTGGGTTGGTTTTGATTCCATTCAATTCTCTTGCTAACAATTGTGAATCTCTACATGAATCCCTTACAATAAAGACACCTCAAAATCTTGCAGAAATTTGGAGAAAATGCCTTTTGGATGAAGCTGCTGCCATACATGTATATGTACTAACAAACACAGAAAACCTGAAATCATTTGAACCTTCATTGTTGGATGAAAATGAATCTACTCCATTATTGCCTTCAGTGGAAGATTTGCAGGTAGAGGATAAATTCCCTTGTATTTTACCAAAACTAAATAGTTTTTGGTACCAAAAACCCCCAAATTGGGAGGTCTGATCTGTATAGATCCTTGTATTTCTACTTCTTTCTTTTCCACTTTCGAGATAAGTGAGGGTTAATATTAAACTGTTTTAAAGGTGACAGTAGGGCTTTGGAAAGAAGAGCAAGGATCACCCTGTGTTAATGGAGCACGAACCATCTGTAAGGAGACACAGTCGTCGAATGTACTTGAGGGAGCAACAACTCTTATTCTGAGACAGAGTAGCTCTGTAACATGTAATCTTCATTGATAAAAGCTGAGTTTTGTGGGTGCAGTGGAGAGTTTTTAACTTTTTATACTCCAAGAGGGTTTTCTCTACGTAAATTTTGTGTCCCTATATGCATGAAGGTAACTCTGTTCTCTTGTTTGATTTCGCTGTTAATTCTGCTCAATAGATTGATTGCAGGTATAAAACTGAGACAAAAAATATTGCAGAGTCTTGGTTATGCAGAGAAATGCAGTGTTAAGACAAGCTCAGCAATCCCAAGAGATGAAACATTGAGGAATCCTGAGTGTAATTCAGACCAATTTTGAATTTATTAATCGTAAATTATTCTACCAAAACATTAAATAATGTTATATTGCAAGAAATTCCTTTAGTTAAAAAGGTTATTTAAAAATTGCTTTAAAAGCACAGAACTTAAAACCACCTATCGTTGACAGATGCTGGATGAAGTTAATAAAAACAAGGAGTATATATCTAATTTATCAGCCACAGAAATCTATTGGTAGGAGCTCAAGTAAATATTGATTTTAAAACAGCCAGACAATGAGTAGACGCTAAAGAAAATAGTTGCTTGAAACAACCTAAACAACTTGGTTTGAAAACTTTCAATTTGGCTCCAACTCTTTCCTACCAAATATTTTCGGATCATGTTTTACAACGTGAAGCTACATGCTGATGAGATCGTTCATATAAATAAAAGGTAAGGTTCGGTTTCAAAAACCCTCCTCGTGGAATCAAGGATACCATGTAAATGTTTTGAAGAAGTGCGTGAAAAGGAAAATGAGTTTTGTGAGAGAGAAAAAAGACGGTACCCAGTAACATGAACATCCCGAACGTCTCTGGCATGACCTTTGTAGGTTTTGATGTGAAGACCCCTGTGAGGATTCCAGAGACGAATAGTCCTGTCTTTGCCGCAACTGAGGCAATAATTCCCATCCGGATTGAAGCGCACGGCCAACACTGCACCTTCATGCCCTTTCAGAACGCTCGTCTCCTTCGTTGGCAGCACATTGCTGGTGGAGGATGATGATGAACAAGCCATTCATGCATTTACCCTCACAATCCCTTTTTTTCTATTTCTGTTGCAGGAAATTTGTTAATTGCCTTCGTAAGTTTCAATCACAGAGTTCTTTTTGCAAGGTCTGATAAACCCAAACACATTTTTACGTTGAGATCTCAGAACCGCCTTCCAGCCAAATTATGCACGTTTTTTCATTTGCTTAAATATTGTTATTGCTTAACATTTGTTTATAGCATTATACCTTTTTTTTTAACCATTAATTTCCAATCTAATTTGAAAAGTTTAAGTTATATCCGTACAGCAACAATACAACAAAATGGCTGCAATGATTATAAAAAGACAATAATTTGTAAATTTATTGTAGGTGGGCTTGTTGGGACTAATGTTGTTATCCTCTTTAGTGGGTTTGCATCTCACCACTTGGTTTAAATTTCAATTTGTGGTACTTGCTCTTTTGGAGCCATTCACATGTAATTATGGACAAAAGACAATAACATCCACAATATTCAAAACGTTACCATCGCTTAATATTCGAATGTAATAAAGGAGATTTACTAAATAAAACAGTTACATTATCTTAAGAAGCTTGTTCGAATTATGGAAGCATCTTCTTCATCCTTATTTCCACTAGGCCATTTGTCAATGGGGTATTGCTAAATGGGATCCTCCTTGGCTTCACAATCAAATGGACCTTACACAATGGTATTTGATTTGCTCCAAACACTTGTCAAGGTATCTTCCATCTTACACAATTTTTCTTAAAGGGTCGTCACTTTTGTTTCCATCTCATAATCTTAAAGATAAAGAGAGTTAATGTGTTTCGATGCTTCTTCTCATAGCCTTTTCTTAGAGAGGTGGGTCGATAAGGCACTTTTTCCAATGTTGTTATCCTCCCGACCTAGGTTCAAATCTCATCTTGTGACACTTGCTCCTTGGGATCCATTGACCATGTAATGATTGACTGGATTATGTAATTTTGGTTATACCTTGTAATTATGGCCATACCTTGATTATCTGGTATTTTGGCCATACCTTGATTCTTTGGAATAGAGAAAAAAAACAATAACGCCCACAATATTCAAAACGTTGCCACCACCTAATATTCGAATATGTTTCCAAACAAAAAATCAATTGGTGTAATTAAGGACACTTACCAAACACACATATAAAAACCAAACTATACATAACACATACATATAAAAACCAAAATTGGTTACATTATCTTAAGAAACTTGTCTGGACTCGGGAGGCATCTTCTTCATCTTTATTTCCACTAGGCCATTTGTGAATGGGGTATTGTTAAATGGGATCCTCCTTGGCTTCACAATCAAACGAGCCTTACACAATGGTATTTGATTTGCTCCAAAGACTTGTCAAGGCATATTCCATCTTACACACTTTTTCTTAGAGGGTCATCACTTTCGTTGCCATCTCATAATCATAAACATAAATAGAGGTAATGTGTTTTGATGCTTCTTCTCGTAGCCTTTTCGTAGAGAGGTGGTCGATAATGCACTTTTTCCAATGTCTTGATTGACATAGACGATTAAGATTTATTTCTCTGCATTTGTTCGTCTCTAGTCCAATAATTCTCTAATAACATCGACCAATGTTCTATTAGATATCATCCATGCCACTTAAAGTAATCATCTTACATTTACAATGAACGATATCTTCAAACCCACCAATTAACATCAGTCAATGCCCTCTCATATATCATCCACGTCACCCAAAGTAATCATCTTACATCTATTATGAATGATATCTTCAAACCCACCAATGAACCTAGAAGAGAGCTAGTAATACATAAGAGAGCAAATGGAAATATTTAATGAATAGCGAAAGGAATGGAAAAAAGCTTCCTTGAGAGGCATAGTAAATACAGTACGTTTCATTCTACTCCACCACTCAAGGAAAAGTCCTTGAAGGGGTGTCCAAGATGAAGGATGATGCCACAAGATATGAAGGATCTACCATTAATACCTGTCATTGTGAACCTATGGAGGAGAATGCTTCAACTAAAGAGAATTAACAAAATTTAATGAGGATATGCATTTACCTTAAATCTCCATGTGTTCAAATGACAAACATGTAGTACTCACTATCCAACTCCTACCACGTAGATGAGAAGGACATGGTCTTCTATTTTTTCATCAAACTGCACATCACGAAAAACCCTCCAAGCACTTCCCCTTATTTTGAGGATGGTAATAGGGATAAATTGTTTGGCTGTAGTTTTGGCAACCCAACCCCGTGGGAATATCAAGTGAGGCCCACAACATTCACATAGGCATTTAGCCCAAAGACTTGACCCTGTGGCATTCTACTTGCATTTCACAATACTAAATCACTTGCATTTTACAATACCTGAGTCGCTTGCAGTTTACAATACTCAACCACTCAAGTTAACCCATCATGCTAAGTCATGACGTGACCTATCAAACGCTTCCATTTCATTCTCATGTGTTCAGCATTGAATGCTCTCCCAACTCATTGAACCATCTTATTTTATTTTGTTAAAGCAACGGAGGTTTCAATATATAAACTCTCCATCTACAACACATAAACTTACTTCAAAATCATTTGTTCCATTACTCACCTTCATGTATACCTAAGAGTTATATTTGTTCTTTACAAGTTTGAATTTGACCACCTATACTGAAGGGTATAATGCTTGAATTCTCATTACTAGTTATCCTAGGGTCTAAGAGATTGGTATATTTTAGGTATAAAAGCCTTTGATGATTATTAAACAATCTTCAATAACCATGATTCTTCCTTGGGTTAGGGATTTTAGTATGGATATGACTTAATGCTACGTTAAAGCTCAACTTCCTTATCCATGGCCATTCCCTAGTTCCATTGGTATTAAAGAATCAAATTTCCCCTCAACTCAATATTTACACCTCCTCTCTAACTACACTTGAATTTCCCTCAGAGACACACCAAAAAATTTGATGTATGATTTTTGCTTGAGAATTCACTCATTAATATTCTCATTCAATGGCTCTAATTTCATTTTGACAAGGGTGGCATAATTCTTATCGTCATCCCTCTAAAGTCAACTCTTTTGAAAAAAAAGGTTCTTCAACCAAATTATCCTTATTATAGATTATGAATATGGTGTACACACTAGTTTCCATCAATGATACATGTAGAGCCCCAACTGGGTCTCTTTTAACTTCTATTTGCAGTCAAAAAAAATTCACTTTATATATACAGTTTGAAAATCTATAAATCTGTTTATTCTACTTGTAACAATTTACTGTTAACTGTGCAGGTAGCAAAGATAATACAGCATATAAACTTTTAAAATTTAATTAACAGAATTTGCCATAATAATGCTGGAAAATACCTGTAGGTAGCTAGTAGGTCCACCTTTATTGCTGCCCTTGTTTGCTGTTTTTCCTTGCTTTTCCCTGCAGCCAAAAGTCCTTCCCAAGTTCTGAAACTCAACCAGTCCAAACCAGTCTTGCCACCTTGCCAACTGGCGAGGTCTCGCCGACCACCCAGCTCCAAAGGTACCCCTTTGGACCCCCGAGCCCAAACCGAGTACAAGCCCTAAGCTGTTGTATCCCCTCAAGAAAATCTTCAACAAAACCCCTTCTTTCAGCTCTCTTCTCCCAAAACTTCTCAAAAAAACTAAGGTAAGGATCCTCCCCCTTTTCAAAACCCCTCTCCTTCCTTTTATCTCACTCCTGTTTACTGACTCTCCCCCCGAGCCTTTACTGCCCCTATCTTTTATTAAATGTTCAACCACTTGACCCATCTTCCTACCAACCTTATTTAATTTCCATCCCATCATGGATCGAAAAAAAGGCCATATTCAAGGAATGACAATTAAATAATTTTTATCCAACCCTATGGATTCAGGTCACATGTCAGGAATTCATTATTTTATTAAATTGCTTATCACCGTCAATCTTTTAATTTAATGTTTAGATATACCATACATTCTAACACAATTGTTTATTCCTAATAAATTATTCGACATTATCTTTGACGTAACATACACTGAATGAATGCACTTAAACATTATTATATTACAACTTAATATTATTTAAATAATTTTCTTATCCTCTATTTAACGAGACAACTTACTTATAATTAACAATTAATGCATGCTCATTTATTGATTAACAAACAATCATTCAACTTCAATAATTATTTATGTTTTGACTAATTAAAACTCTCTGAAACATTAATGCACGTGCCACATTCAACAATATAAACATTTTAAAGATCATTTACATATTTAATATTTATTTATTACCTTATCCAAATTAATTTTAATTAATCTTAATGATCATTAATGGAAATATTTACCACCTTCACTAGTCAAACCTTAATTATAGTTAAACTTATTTAACATAACTCATAATTATTTAACACTTATAAACAAGTTAATATTAGCCTTAGTAGGACTAACTAATCAACATTCACACTCAATTGACATTTATTATTCAAGTTAATAATAATATTATTAAGAGACCTTAACATTATGAACATTTATTTAAAATTTACAATCAAATTAATAGCAGTGTTATCAACACTAATTAACCCTAATCATCATTATTAACTTTAATCGACATCATTTACATTGATCAACAATAGTTAATTACTAACGACAGTAATTAATATTAAGCGACACTAATTGACATTATTACTCAACAACATTTCATGTAATTCATAATATGTAGGCGAGTTATGTAAGCGTAGCTACTGCTTACATTCCTCACGTAAGTACACTAAAAGTAATAATTCAAATACATCAATCATAATCAAGGAACTTATTATTTACCAACACATGTTTTAGCATAGTTACAAGGTATGATCCATTAGCTTACTGAAATCCATGTTACGACAATTCATACATCACTGATTTACGACACATACTAATCAAGGGTTTTACACACCTACAGTTAGATCTTGTTTTCACCCCTACTTCACGCTATATCTATCTACCTACATCATTACTAACTTCCACATCCTATCATGTCCTCTGCTGGACTACCCTGGAATGTCAAGTCATGATCGGTTCCAGCTAGAACCCGTAAGCGGAATTGTCGACCACATCGACCAAGCTTCCCCAGCAGGCAACCACTAGTCATCATCACACACCTTGGGGAGCGCGCCGTAGCACATCCCTCCCATGACTCTGGGTTTCGGGGATAAACGGTGGGTAAAGCCTCCACCCCCCTAATGGAACAAGGGACTATGTCCACTCGACATAACAACAGCGTTGCACTTGTACTCGGTCTGTCATCGTATAACCGATCTGGGCGGTTGAATTTCCTGGAACCCTACCCCACCCATGTCATAACATACATCATAATAAACAGCATAATAACCATACGAAAGTAAATAATGCATCACTCGCATACCATTTTATCTTTAGAAGTCGATGTCCCCGAGGCCCTCCCACCTCGTAGGATCCAGCTATCACTTAGCCGTTTCAACCTTTAAGTCAGTCCTCAACATACAATATAGGATATCGTGCATAATCCTCGATATGTACACATATATCTCATCATAACATGACAACAATAAACTCATTCATTCGCCAT